>VZTG01004549.1:114938-158950 GCA_013397845.1 Melanocharis versteri | reverse complement strand
CGTGTTAGCGGATCATGACACCTTGCTGTGTAGGAAATCTTTGTGAACTCTTTGAACTCAAGCAGCTTTTTAAGCTAAAATAGGAGAGCACTTAGGCTCTTTGAACACTGGCAGTGGTACTTGGTGACAAATTTGGTACTTTCCCCGCTAGCCTGTCATTCAAAAGATTTTAGCCTGCATTCTTGCCTCACCTGCTGTGTCTCTGTGTTTTAGAAAGAAGAGATTCCTTCCTTGCAGACTTGCTGCTGTCCAAAGGACAAAATATCAGCCAGCAAGACTCTTGTCTCCTCTGTCACAGGTATGAGGAAAGAGGGAACCTTTATTAATGGAAATTTAATTTGTAATATGTGCTTTTGCAGACTGATGAGCAGGTTTATTTATAATGCTGTAAAGGAGCTGTGCTAGGGATGATGGTACAAGAATAAATTTAGTAGAATGAAATAATAATACTTCCAGTTGAAACAGGGATCTCAGCCCCATCCAGTCAGCCCTAAGAAAATGCATGTATGCAACATCTAATTCTGTACTAAGGAGTTTGGGGAGGAATTCCTTGTACTTGCGTGTCCAGCCACAGAGCCTTTGGGAAGCGTTCTCTTTACTTCACTGAGGGAAAAAAATTCCACTCTTTAGACAGGAATGACAACTTGCAGAGTTAGTGACGCCACTTGTGTCACAGAGTGGATGTAAATGAGAGCTCAGGCTGCCTGTGTCTCTCATGAATTAGTCTGGAGACTTTGTGACTGCAGCTCCTCCTACACTGGAATCAAGTCTGTTCGCAGAGCGTGACCCCCTTGTCCTTTCTCTCCTGGAGCAGGGTGGGGTGGGGATCCAGCTGGGACCCGACACTGAGCTGAGCTTTTCTGAGGGGAGGCATAGCTGGGAAAAGTTGAGTCACTGATCTGCTCTTCAGAAGAGAGAAGATTAAGTAGGAGGCAAGACTGCTTCCTTAAGGTTTCATTTAGAGGTAGATGGATGCATTCTGAAATGAATGATAATCACTTAATCTGCTGCTGCCTGTGGTCTGTCTCAGGACATTTATCAGTGTTATCTGAGATGCAGTGTTATCTGAGATGGACTGGTGGGCAGATTTGTACAGCACAGCTTGATGTTGAGAGTCCATTAGATTTTCATCATTTATTCTCCTCATTGATTCACTGTTACACCACACTGCTGCTTCTCAGAAGTCAGGTAGTGCCCTAAAAAAACCCAGTTCTTCAATTTCTCAACCTCTACCAAAGTCCTAAATTTCTGTTCTGTGTTTCCAAACAGGTCCTCAGCTCTTTGATCTTTTTTCTGACATCAGGTAAGCAACTTGATCACAAATCAGATCTCTATTTTGGGCAAACCTGAGTGCACATTGCACTGCAAGCCTTAAATTCAGGCCTTAGGCTCCCAATACTTCATTCTTCCCCCTCATTCACTTCCTTCTTCACTTCTCTGGCTGAGAAATCTCTGTATCTCCGTTCTCCTCCCAATACACCTCTCACTGCAGTCAGGTTTTGGTACTTTTGATAAGGATAGCAACAAATGCCCCATCAGCACAGTCAGAGGCTGTGCAGAACCTGCTGCCACACGGGAAAAGGGCACAAGGAGGTCATTGCAAACTGGATGGAAAGGATCACCTTGTATAAACAGTTTAAATAGTTTTGAAAGTAATTTTTAGGCAGTGAGGCTGTGCAGTCTCATTGCATTGACTGCAACCTGAGCAAGCACACTGCTTACACTCTGCATGGAGCTGAAGCCACTCTCCAGAGCAGTTTGCTCCCGACAGCCCAGGAGAAGGATGGTCACAGTCTTGCTGCATCTGATGCCGTTGTATTTGTCATGTCTTTCTCTGCAGTGTCTGCTCTGGGGATGGACATGGGCTATCTATCTGCAGAGCTGCCAATCAATAACTTTCCTTGATATTCACTTAATTTTTAGGTTAGAGAACAATCACACTGCACCAGGAGATAAGGACAAGTCAGTGAGTTAGCTTGGTGTGTTTTGCTGTTGCCTCTCTATCCATGCTGTTCTGAGACTCACACAGAGTCTCTGGAGAGTTCACTCATTTTTCTGCTGGATACCAAATGCCACATTCTGTAGGGAAATTGGTCCTCACCAGTCCCACTAATGAGCGTAAATGGCCCTGATGAGCTTCAGCAGGGGCCTGCCCACAGCCCCTGCCATGCCCAGGTGCTCTATTTAGGCTCAGCCTTGGGCCAGCAGTTCTGGCCAGAGCTGTGGTGCAGAAACGCTCAGGTCTCTGGCTCAGTGGTGCCTGTGCCTGGATGCTTGGGTTTCGGCACTGCACAAGGTGGATTTTGCTCTGCTTTGTCTTAGTGCTGCCAGGAATATTTGTAGAGCAGAACCAGCTTTGCAAATGCAGCATCCTTTGTGTTTGCAGCCAGCCAGGCACTGCCCAGGAGCTCTGCATACCACTTTGGAGATCTGCTGATGTGGAGCCTGGAAAGATGAGGCTCTGTAATGTACTCGCTGTACCCACAGGTCTCAGCAGTTGGGGCTAACTTTTGGTCCGACTTCTTAAAGGTGAAGAGGAAATGGATTGTGCTGCTGTGGACTCACAGCTTCTCGTTGCTGGCTGCATGTTATCTGGCAGTCTGCTGGGTCCCAGTTTGACAGCTGAGGAAAAATAGAGGAATTTAACCATTCTTTAAATGAAGCAAGAAAAGAAAAACCAAATGTTATATCAGCCATCACAACTACAACTGTGCTGGGGTCCCTTTCAGGTCAGACGTGGAAAACGTGCCCACGTGCGAGTGTCTGGAAGTAGTTGGAGACACCTGTTGTAAATCTGTCTTTCCAGTTAATTCCTGAAAGTCTTTCTGTTCATCAGCATCCCTGCATACGCCTTATGAGCCAGCCCAGCAGGTGTGTGAACGCTGCTTGTTTCCCCGGTCACCACAACTTGGCACACAGAGAGAGCGGGCAGTGAGAGCTACCCTGGAGTCTGCTGCTCGCCCTTTGCGTGCCAGGGTTTCCTGTCAGCCTGTCACAGGACACAAGTAACAGGCAGAAGGGATGCAGACAGGGGCAGCGACCTCGGCAGGCTGTTTTCCCAAGAGGCCTGGGGCCAGCCTCTGGTCTCAGACACTCACCATTTCCAGTGGGATCAACAGGGAAAATTAACAGTGAGGAGGAGTTCCACAAGCAGATGCCATGGTCAGAGCAAAGTAGCAGTTAAATCTGATATTCAACTCGCCAAATTACCTCAGCTGAAAGTAATTTTGCAGCAACTGTGCACAAACTCAGCAGGCAGTGGTCCTGGAGGTGAATTTAAATTGCTTGATAAGTGCTCAGCAAGTCTCTGTCTGCCTTTTATGTTTAGAGAATCTTATTCCTAAATTGCCTTACTCCGTTGGTTGTAGGGTATGTACTTTGTAATTGGGAGTGAAGGGCCAGAGTCCTGGCTCTTAACTGGAGACAGATTTTGGTTGTTGCCTTTGAAATGTTCTCCAAGTGGGAAAGTTTTCCTGCATGAAGCTATTAATATTATTTGGAAGGGAGGAAAATACTGCCCCGTATCAGCTGTGAATGTAATAACATCTCTGAATGGGGGACCAAGTTCTAAAGTTAATTTCTCCTTCCTTTTAGACTTGTTCAGACTGGTCCAGGATTTCTTCTATAAGCTGTAGTTGTTCTTTCTAGAAAAATGCTTTTAACCAGAAAATGTCAGTCACACTTGAATATCTGCAGTTCAAATGCCCTGGGGACAGATATATTCATGTTAAAAGTCTGGGCGTTCATCCCTCATGAGATCTAATGTTATGTGGACTATTTGAATATCCCAAAAAACCAAATTGGCTTAATCAGTAAAAAATTGCATAACTATTCAGTGTGGTTTTTAATTAAGGATAAACGCTTGAAAGAAGCTCCCGTGCAGCCTGTGGTGAGGAATGCTGCAAAGGCAAGGTAGAAGAGGATGGATATGCTGGGTGTGGAGAGCACGGACTCCCTGATGCAGCCTCAGCCACTGTAGGGAGGTGGGAGCAGGCTGCTAAAACAGGGAATGTTTTATTTACTGTGCCATGCTGCACATCACACTTAGAATTTTGCTTCCTTTTAATTGCCTTCTGCAGCATGTCAGATGTGATGTAAATGATTAATTAGCTTCAAGTGTCATCACTTGGCCTGGGTTTGTCCTGGGTGGCTCGGGCTGGATCTATACCTGCAGCTATGCCATGGTGCCTCCTGAGGGAGCCCTTATTTCCAAACAAAGTTCAGGCAGGATGCACGAAGGTGCTAAAAGAAGTATAACACAGGATGAGCCAAGAAAAATAATCAAGGAGGGTTGGGTAATTATGCCAAAAAGCAGCCTTCCCACAGATAGGCTTGAAAGGTGGATGTGGAGTGAGGCTGCCCTGCCTGGCTCTTCCCCTACAGCCTTCCTCAATGTGCAAGAGTGGAACGTGCTGGGGGAGCTTAGAAACTGAAGTTGAAAGTCTCTCTGCCTGTTTTTTCGAAGCAGTGAGTCCTGTTCTCAGTGAAGGGTGAGCAGAGAGCTGCCAGGGCAGCTCAGACTGTGCAGTCCTAGCCACACACTTAGTTCAGTGTCTGGTTTGGTGCCTCTGGTGTGTCCTGTCTGTCTGACAGCCTTCCCTCCACTCACTGTCCCACTGCACTGGCCACTTATTTTTCTAGACCCAGCCTGCTGAAAGGGTAAAGGAGATTAAAAGGAAAGCCTCATAGTCTCGTTCCTTCAGAGCCTGGCAGCCAGCTGGCTCTCCACTCCTGAGAGCCATGAAATGGTGTGCTAAGTCTGCCCTTAGCTCTGAGCACTAATTCCCTTTCCCCAGTGGCAGCATTATGCCCATTTCCTTAAACCTTCTTGGGGCCAAGGGGTACCAGAGAGCTCAGGCCCTCTTCTCCCTCCCAGTCCTCCCAGCTCTTGCACAGGCACTTGGGCAGCCAGGGCTGGTGCCAGGGTTTGAGCAGCAGCACAGGGAACCAGGGGCTGGGCTTGCCTTTACTGCTGAGCTTGGGTGGGCAGGGGTGCTGGAGGGCACTCGAGCAGTGTGAAGGCTGCTCTCAGATGTGGAGATGGGGATTTGGGCAAGGGGCAGGGAGAGATCCATTCTGCTGGCTCAGTCCTGTGTTACCCCTTCCTGCAGGATGGATGGACAGCAAAGCATTTTTTTCCCGTGTCCTCCCCGGGTGGCAGTGCAGCTCCTTCAGGGGATGGGATACCCAAAGGCTGCCCCACAGTGCACAGAAATGGGTATTGGCAGGTCCAGCTTCACTGGAATCCTGGGTCTCACTGCTGTGAAGCTTTCCCTTAACACCAGTGGGATGTGGAGGACTGAGATGTTACAGGCACTTGGCAGGGGCAGCAGTCACAGGAGAACAGAAAAGAGCTTTTTGAGATGTTCCACTGGTATTGTCCTGTTTCTCTACCAAACACAAAGCTCTCCTAAGCCCTGCTGCCCCAATTTGATTCTTAATTCATTTCATCAACTTGGTTGCAGGCAGAGTAAAGAGAACAGTTAGGGTCTTTTTGAATTCCTCAGATTTTTCTAGTCAGAGACTCGCTGAGGAAACTCATACATGAGCCACTGGCATTGACTGTTACCTACTGTATTCCAGCTCATCCCCACAGATTGATTCCTCTGGGGCCCTTTTCCTCCCTCTTTGAGGTCCATGGCTGTTCCCATCTCTCTGCTCTGAGCAGGCCTACCTGGAGCAGGTCTCCATGGGGATTTCAGCTCCAGCAATATATTTATGGATAAAAAAGCCAAAGAAGGAGCGAGACACGGGGCTCATTCTCCACCACGTGCTGTAAGAAATTTGCTGCAGTTGTGTGTTGTTGGGGCCAGGCAGTGACCTGTGTCCCCAGATCCATGTGCTAAATGGCCGTGTGTGTCACCTGCCAGCCCCATGCGTGTCACCTGCCAGCCCCGTGCTCACCGATGAGCTGGAGAGAAATGTGGCGTGTTCGTGGCCAATCTGGGAGCTCCAAGGGATGTGCTGCACCAGAGGATCCCTCACGAGCCCCTTGCCTGGCACTAATGGGAGCACAGCAGCCATGAATGAATAAATATGCCCTCCCCAGGAAAAAATTGGGTTCCTTAATGGAGATGCAAGGGAAGTCTTCCAACCTTCTCAATGTTTAAAACAAGAACTGCCTGCTTGTTAGATGTGATTTATTGTTTCTGCTTGGGTCCTACAAGTGGAATGGATTCAGAAGGTTAAGCCCAGATGAGCTCAGGCTGTTCAGATGGATGATATTAGGAGTTAATCCCTTTGTGTGGTTCCGTATTCTGTAATACCTCTCAAGCCTGATGATTGCAGCTGTGTTTTAAAAGCTTTGTTTTTTAAAGATAATCTGGTGGAAGCGTGAAGCTGATAGAAATAAAAAATATTCTCTTCTTTCCATAGAAAAGGCACATTATTTGTTTGCATATTTAAACTTTCCTTTGAACTGGCTTGCAAAACAAATTCAAGATTGACTACAGCCTTCCAGTGATGACTTGTAGAATTCAAATCTATGATAGAGATGCAGCTGGTAATATTTCCCACAACTGCTGCAAGTAATTAAAGGTCTCCTTCTCATGTTTAATTACCATTTTGTTTCGTGGCTACTCAATAACTCTTTTGTTCCCTGTGGTTTGTCTTTGTGCTGCTGGCACTTAGCAGGGCTGCTTTCTGGGAGCCCGTGAACTGCTAGGTGTTTTAAATAGCTCATCAACCAGGTAATTTTGTCGCCTTCTGGCTGTGAGATAATTAAACATATATACAACAAATCTTCCCTGTAGACTGAAACTCCAAGCATGTGCTTGGTTGACCCATGAGTCCCAGCAGGGGTTATTTATTTGATTCCCCTGCGAACAGAATGTTTTGGGGACTTGCTGCTGATGTGAAATCCTCGTCCCAGGTTTCTGAGCCATCTACCAAACAGCTGATCCACTCCTCCAGGTTAACCTTCTTGTTCCCATCCATGTCACAGAACTCAGAGGGTGGAAAGTAACAGGAAAAGAACAGACTTGCTCTCTTCGAAGAATTGTGGGAACACTGCAGTGCCCCGAGTGTTTGCAACATGCCTCTGAGCTAAATATCAATTCAAGTAAGCTTACTTTTGAAAGAAAGCCAGAGGATTGCTAACTCTGGCTTTCTTTGGAATTCTTGTGAGTTTTATTTACAGCTTCTGTGTGAAAAAAAAAAAAAAGAGAATTCCATATGGTTGCAGAGAAACATGAACTGATGGGAGGAGGAAAAATCACCTTATATCATTCATACGTTTCAATTGGTATTTTTTTCACGTGTTTCCTTGATTCTTTTTCCACTCCTTCCTCTGCTCTCCTTTTCTGCTTCTCACCTCCTTAGGTTCAAATATTTGATAGAAAACATTTGTTCCTACTTTTTATCTGCAGAAATGCGTAGAAGACATTAGAGTTTAAGGCACCCCTGTTCTAGGTTGGAATTTATGTAACTAAAATAGATTAACAGCATGGAAATTTGGCCAAGATTATATTGGCTCTTCTGCTGCTAGACAATAGTTGGTCTTGGAGTTCATGAATTTGACTTGACAGGGCCAAATGGGAGGTAATTGGTGCTAAACATGAGACTTTTGACTTTTTTTTTTTTGATTGGAATAACTGTAACAGGAACCCAGTCCCCGGGCACTGTGCACCTCCCTGGGTGGCTGAGTTAAATCCTTCAGGGAGTAAATGTGTAGCTGGTGTTGTAGTTCGTCAAACTTGGAGCTCCGCTCAGCATAGCAGCTCTTTATGTCAGGTTTCAGCCCTTCTGAGAGAAGCATGGAGGAGATCTCCAGAGATTTCGCCTGCCTGAGGTGACTTCCCATCCCCTGGGCCTCAGGTAACGCACCTGGAAATGAAAGGCATTGCATTTAAGAGGAGAGAAGCACATCTGGAAAAGGAAACAGAACTTTCTGCCAGCCCACTTTATAGAAATGATGTGTTTGTTATTCAAAAGGAGGGGGTTTTCACTGTAAGATTTAGTGGGAAAGTGGTTCAGCATGCTGTGCCAGGGGAAGGTGTCAATAATGAAGCTTTTTGAGCTCTTGTTGGCCACATGTGTGGTTTTCTGTTCTGCTCTGAGGTGCGGACTCTCCACTGTAATATTTCCAAAAGGGAAGAAAGGAATAAACGTAGACAATCAAAGCAGTAATAGTGGCAGTTCAGGTATACTCTGTGTATTTTTAAGAATGCAAGACAGCCAGAGTGATGTAAAGGTTCAGAGTTGTCAGTCTGACTTCAACCACCATTCGTTTTGCCTGAAGGAGTGGTTCAACAGTTTTTTGTAACTGTGTCCTGGGGGGCATCAGGCACAGCATCACCAGCTGGGCAAAGGAGGGGATTGTCCTGCTCTGCTCTGCACTGGGGTGGCCCCACATTGAGTCCTGGGGGTAGTTTTGGGCACTGAAATATAAGAAAGATTAGAGAGTGTCCAAAGGAGGGTTACAAAGATGGTGAAGGGCCTGGAGGGGAAGCCGTGTGAGCAGCGGCTGAGGTCCCTTGGTCAGTTCAGCCTGGAGAGGAGGAGACTGAGGGGAGACCTCACTGCAGGTACAGCTTCCTCGAGAGGGGAAGAGGAGGGGCAGCACTGATCTCTGCTCTGTGGTGACAGTGACAGGAGCCGAGGGAATGGCCTGAAGCTGTGTCAGGGGAGGTTTATGTTAGATATTGGGGAAAGGTTCTTCCCCCAGAGGGTGGCTGGGCACTGGAACAGCTCCCCAGGGCATGGTCACAGCTCCAAGGCTGGCTGAGTTCAAGCAGCATTTGGACAATGCCCTCAGGCACATGCTCTTGGCATTGTCCTGTGCAGGGCCAGGAGTTGGACTTGGTCATCCTTGAAGGTCCTTTCCAGCTCAGCTTATTCTGTGATTCGACAACCTTGGTTGAATAATGGCTTCTTCAAAGGAAATTATCCCTAATCTGCTGAACTCCAAGTAGACTATCGAAACAGTGGACAAAGCCATACTTTGCTTGTGATCTAAAAAAGAAATCTGTTGCCAAAGCCACTTTTAAGAGCTTATCGAAGTACTGAGCTATTATGGATTAAAGCAATGTCCTGGTTTACATACGTGTTAAAAGACAAAGTGATGAAAAGCTTTTTAGTTCAATTTCATCACAAAGCTGCATTAACTATGACATACCTCAAGATTTTAAGACCCCTGTTAAATTGCACAATATGCAAGGAACTTCTTTTTTTGAGGTTAAGGGAGATGGACATGACAGGAATTCCAAAGAGCTTTCAGATATCTGTGCTTTCCGATGACAAAAAACCCACAGAATCAATAAATGCTATATAACGCCAACCGAAAGAACGAATTAATTTAAACCATTGCTCGGACTTTACCTTGATTATGCTTTTGTGATACATTTGAGCCTGCTGGATTAGGGATAACCCTTGGGTCTGCTGGCAGTCAGTGTGCGTGGATAGAGGTGGCTGTCCCTGTCACCTGATCCAAACCCTGGGGAGCCTGCAGGGGCGGGGAGGTGCTCCCTGCCTGCTCGCTCATCATCTGCGCTCCTGCTCGAGGCAGCACAGCTCGTGGCAAGAAATCTTCATACACAATAGCTACCGAAAAATTTCTCACTTGAAAGGTTTTGCTGTAGAAAGGGAGAAGAAGGGAAGATGAGGTTATGGTGTGATTCACATACATTTCTCCTTGGGAAAGAGGAGGAAGGAGCAGACAAACGCCTCAGGCTTTCACCATTCTTTCCAGGTGACTAAGCAGCGATTTTATTTTTAACAAAAGCTAATGCTAGGCAAGTGAACAGAGCTGCTGGTACATCTGAGAGCTCTCGTGTCACTTCCTGCATAGCGAAAATCTGCTTAGGCTGTGGGAGATGCATTGCATTGCGTTATATTGATTTTTCTCCTTCGGGTTGAGTGTGCCTGTGAGCTTTGTCCCCTGTGACAGATTAGGTCATCCCTGTGGAAGGTCACCGGTGGCTTTCCAGCATCCTTTTCCTTGTTGGAGGTTGGGGTTTTGGCTTCCCTGTCTGTGCTTGTTTTGGCCAGCAGAGGGTACCAAATGAAAGGTTAATGTAGGAAAAAGTTTTCTTCTGCTGTCAGGCTGGGCTCAAAGTTTAGAACAGAAGCTGTACTTCTGTTAACGGAGAGGCTTCTAACAGACAAAAAACAATTAGAAATGCTGATATCCTCAAACTGCTTTTCTATGCAAATTTGTTTTGGTTTATGATTAAAACATTTGAATTTAAAAATTGCCAGTCATGTAAATGACTTGGTTTTATTCAGTATTCCATTACCAATGTATGTTGTTTCGTATCCTTGATGACATCTTTTGTAGAAATTAATAAATGATAATGATAAGGCTTTTTGTTAAAATGAAACTATAAAAGCAGTCATGAAGCGATTTCATTAGGGGAAAAAATAATTTACTTTTAAGAATGCATATTTCAAGCTAGTGCTTGAAAGCATCGATCTGAAGTGTTTATCCTGTAAGATTAACATGGAATTTTCACTTGCTGTTTTTATCCTCTTGCCACTTCACTTCCTCTTATGTCGGAGCTGGTGTAATCCATCTCTCACTGCCAGATGCTGCCTGTCCTGCACTGGGAGGGGCGTTAGACCCCCCTCCTTTGCCTCTTTCCAGCCAGGCCTCTTGCACAAGCTGGGGCCAGGACCAGGCTCTGCCTTTCCCGGCTCGTTGCTGCCCATTTCTGGGAGCCCCAGGCACGGCCTCGCCCTGTCAGTCCCTGTTCCAACACACGGCTTCCTCCTGGCTGGAGGAAATGCAGGCTGGAGCTGCTGAACCCCCACAGGATGCTCTGTGCCAGCAGCACTGTGTCCCCTCTGTGTCCCCACAGCTGGTGCAGCCCCAGGCCGGGGTGGCATCTGGAGCAGGGTGACAGTGGGGCCTGGACACAGGGATGCAGGCAACAAATCTCCCTGCTTTAGCTCATTCTGTGACATCTCCATGAGTTTTAGTTCCCCCTGCCCCCCCGCCTCTGCAAAACAAAGGTTAATGCTGTAATATTTCACTGCAAAGTTGCGACCTGCTTTTTTATTTATTTTTTTTTAAATGTGTTTTTGCCATTTTGGTAACTTCTCCAGTCTGACCTTGTATTCCCATCTGGGAGTAACTGCATGTGGAAGAGTGAAATATAACATTTGCCAGGAAAAAAATAGGGCTTTCAGGACACATTGTTAGAAAAACAGGCTAGAAAGAAGTAATGGTGGCATTTTTCAGCTTGAATTCTAATACAAGTTTATATTACGTCTGGGAAATTCTTTCATCTAGCATTAGAATGGTATTTTTTTGGTATATTTCATATATAAATGTGTTTATCCTTTTGTCTTCCTGTTTTGTATGCATAATAATAGGAATAGTAAAAGTGACAACCAAGTATTTATCAGGAAATGCAATTAATATTGAAATCAAATGGGATTGACGTGGAGAACTTAGGTTCAAATCCCAGGTGGGTCCCGTCGCTTCTCACCTGACTTGTGACACCACCTCCCTGTTGGCTGTTAATTGTCTAACAAATACTGCTGGCAGCGTATGGAGCGTGGTCGATCATGGGTGAGTGGAGGCATCCTCAGAAATGCAGCACGGCGGGGTGGAACAGCCACGGTCCTTTGCTGAGTCTCAGCACTCTGCACCTTTCACCCCCTGAGCTGCAACCAAACGTGGAAGGCTACAACCTTCAAGGATTTCGTTTCAGAAAGTGAGAGGGTGTGAAAGAGGTGTTAGAACGGAAGCTGGAACTCGACCTGGACAGTGTGAAGCATGTGTCTGCTAGCCGGTAAAATAAAGTGGGAAAGAATGTTCAGAAACCTTCCCAAGATCTCTGCCTGCTTTTCCAATTTCTGACTGCTCCCCTCTTCAGTGCTGTGATGTGGCTGCTGTCTGTCCCTGCTGGCTGGAGTCCCTGTCCTCCCAGCGCGGTCCTGGAGCTTTGTTTCTTCTCTAGTGATTCTCCCCGTGCTGCCAAAGCCTCTTAAACACCACAGAGCTCATATCGAACACACCCTCTTCATCCTTCTGGGCCAGTCAGCTGCCTTCAACATCCCTCCCTAAGCTCTTCCTCCCCCAGTGTCCTTTGCTCACTGTCTAGCCCTTTGTCTTCCCTTCAGCCAAGTCTGCTGGAAAGTTCTTCTGGAAAGGTCTGAGAGGCTGCTGGAAAGCTCACACGAGTTTTGATCCCATTTTCTCCCTCCTCTGCAGCTTGGCTGCTGGAAATCTTGCCTGGAAAGCCCCAGGTGTGCACTGCCTTATGTGTACGCTTCAGCAGCCTTCTCCTCTGAGATCCCTTCCCTTGGCCACACCTGCTGGCACTATCTCAGTGCCCACCTTAGCACAGCTTTTGAGCTTTCCCTTTCTGACTGCTGTGGGCAACACCACGCCCTGCTGTGGCTCAGGGTGGTATCTGCTGCGTGGATTTCGTGTAGACCCCTGTAGATGTCCTTATGTACAAAAGGGGTCTTTATTTCACAAGCTGACCTGGAACGAAAGCTGTGAAGGATCCAGTCCTTCCCTTCCACATGCACTAAACCTCCTGCTCAGACTGTAACCCCTTCACATCTCTGTTGGTGTACCATGCTCCCCTCTAGCAAACCTTCCTGCACACTCATGGCAGGCTGAGGCAAGGACTTGGTCTTTATTTAAAGAAGTCTGGTTTGGGTTTCCTGCCTTTCCCCCTGCTCTGTTCTAGCACATGGGATGTTATTGACCTCTCTTTTGGCTGTTTTCACAGTCTAGTGCCTCTGACCCGTGGGCAGTGAGGTGTCAAACCTCCCTTCTGACTGGCCCACCACAACTTTCACCAGCCCTTTGGCTTTGGCAAAATTCTCATTATGTTTGATTTCAGTACAACCAATTTATTAAATTCCTCCAGGCTTTCCATAACAAATATTAGCAGAAGTTTTACTGAAAAAATCTATGTGAATTTCCATCTGAATCTTTTCCAAACTGCCCTGTGTCTCAACTACAAACGGAGAGGTTTAAGAGTCAGACAGTGCTGATGGTGTTGGGATTGTTGTGACAGGCAGCCATCAGTGCTGTTTAACTGGGTTTGTACTCCTGTGCTTTCCTCTGCCACTCCTGTCTTGTTCTGTACTAGATATGGGCCTCTGGCAGACAGAAAGGCTTCATGTTTCCTCTCTGTGTTATACTTCCTTCTAACTGACAGAAAACACAGGAGTAGTGGACAAAATGAGCCCCATGAGCATCTAAACAAAACCTAGAGGAGTTTACCTTATAAACATCAATTGCTATAACTGCCTTTGGTTTTTTGCAGCATAATCTCCCTGGAGAGGCTGCATCAAGGTGTGAGCTGGGAAGATTATCTCCACTGCCAGGGATAGAACAGCCCTCCTGCGTTTGAAAGGTGATTAGCAACGTGAAAAGTAAAAGTGGAATGCTTGATTTGGAAAACAGCACCACGATGCCACATTGTGACTCTGAGATCAGATGCTCAGAGTGCACAAACCCACTTCCAGAGATGGGGCTTCGAGTCACTGGGGGTGTTTAGGTATCACTTAATAGTACTGCTGTATTATATATTAAGCTGTGACATAATCCTTACTGATATTACCTCCTTGTACTGTTAGACTAACTCTTGAATTTCCTAATTTTAGTTGCTGCTTTCAGAGTTTTGTCTGGAGATCTCCTCGCAACTCAAATCTTTAAGTGCAGTTTAGGAATTCCAGTATTTTTTTAATCCTGTTTTCCCTCAGTCATTTGCACTAAGTGTTCACTTCTGCTCTTGGAGGCTCAGCATGCTGAGCGAGTCAGATGGATTTTTCTAATTCCTAGATTTTTTCAAAGCCTTATAGCATTTAAGCCACACAAGTCTCTCTAAAATCAGTAAGAGCTGTGTGTCTTCAACTTGGTGTAATTGCCCTGAAAGAGTAACTGTGGCTATTATTTAATACTTCAACAGTATTTTTCTGCCTTTGATTCTTGGGAACAGCTGTAGGTTAATTAAACTATAAACTAAGCTTTCAGTGAGTGATTATCATCATTATTTATTCAGGATTAATAAGGCTGGAGAAAAGAACTCCTTCTTAGGCTGTGACAGAAATTGCTTGTGTATCTGTGCATTCAGGACCCAGCACCATGAAGCCGTGCATGCAGTCTGCCATAAATCCTGACAGCTGCGCCGTTTATTCTCGTGTGCAGGGGAACACAGCTCCACACAAAATAAAGATTCATTGTAAACCCCTCCGAGGGCCCTGGTGTGTGCCTGGTGGGTCAGCAAAGTTCAGCTCCCAACACTGGGAGCTTTCATGTGCCAGGAGCGCAGGAGGAGAAGGGAGTCGTGTTGTATGGTGCCACAGAATCACAGAGAGCCCTGTAACTGATACTGCTGCCCCAGGCTTGTTTTTTCAGTTTGGGCTAGACTTTACAGCTAGTCTGCTGTCTGAGGAGGAGCTGAAACGTGAAGCAGCCCTGTCCTGCTGCTTCCATTAGAATCAAACAGAACAGTGGCCAAGACAGCAATTAGTGAGTTTGCCTCAGCTGTGGTTTCACATCCTGAGCTCGTGTGAAGAAAAGCACAAGGAGCTGCTTACTGTGGTGGGGTTCATACAGCATCTATGCCATGCACTGCAAAACATTTTTCAGTCTCTTAAAGGGCTCTGCACTGGCAATTAGAGTAATTAATGGCTTGTAACTGCAGTGCACCCAGGAGGACCTCCTGCTCTGAGCAGGTGCTCATGCCTGCAGTAGTGCCTGGAGTCTGGAGGAGAGGCTTCATCTGCTAACACTGGTCTGAGAATACAAACCCATTTAGCCAGCTGCCAGGGCCTCTGGTTACTTTCAGTTCCCATCTGGACAGATTTGAACCAGTGACATAGAGGTAAAAAGCTTGCTATCCTGTTACAAATCCCCTGAAGCTTCTGTTTCACCAGCTCTCCGTACTGGGAAAGCTTTTTCTCTAGTGGCTGCCTTTGCATCCTGGTTGGATGGGGAGTTCTTCCCATCCCTGGCCTTGAAATCCACACAGCCTCACAACTAAATTACAGACCATCAGTAATGTTTCTAAAAATGTCTTGAGCATCCAGGCAGGGATTAGCCCAGAGGCATCTCTCAGTCTAATTGGATAATCGCCCTGTGCTGTAAAGGCAGCTAAGAATGTGTCTCCCCCCACAACCATTTTTCATATTATTTGCATGTATTTGGGTGACATAATTAACGAAATGCTCTAAGTAGCTGTTGGTGATAATTACAAGGCTGCATCTGGAAATACTTCTAACATCTATTTTTGCTATGATTTTCCAGTTTGAGAAAACACGATCAGATTTTAAAGCAATAGATTGCAGCACAGAGAAGAGAATGTGTGAACAGTCCCTTGGGATTTTGCTACTAAAAAGAAGCTTTCACAGTTTATGCCTCAACTTTTGATTGCAAGGCATTATTCAATACTCTGAAATATCATTAATTCAGTAGATAGGAGAAAGAAAGCCCCTCCAACTGTATTTTCATTTTTCTCACGTAAAATTCCACATCTTAGAAAGTATTTTTTGTATTATTAGGGTAACCTTATTCCTGTGTTGAGGATGTAGCGTCAGGTGCACTGCAGATTCTGCTCTCTTCAAGTAGAACTTAACACCCCTGTTCATACAGGCAATAAAACCCCATCCCAGAGCATGCTGTTAAACATCTCCCTTCATTAGGCAGAAATTGCAATGGCTCCACAACAGTCACTTCTACATTTTATTTCTTTTCTGTACACCTCCCTAGGAAACTCTCAGAAACCATTCATACAGATTTGGGTATCCAATAAGCTATCTCATTTAACAAAAACTGGAAAGCAATTTATGGGAGACATGGGAGATGACTGTGTAAATTATATTTAGAAAATGTTTTTCTTATGTCTAAAAAGATTTTATTTAGCATAGAGGAATGCAAACTGTTCTGGACGCTTTTTGCTTTGCAGCTGGAATATTTTGCTTATTTATTTTAATGGGTGAGTGTTAGAAGTAACATTTTGCATTTTATTTTCCTGGTGTAATGCTTAAGACTCTAAAATAACTTAGGCTGGAGTTTTAGTTGCTTCTGCAGTATCAAGCCACGGTCCTTTTCCACCAGACCCTAAATCTGGTGCTGTTGATGTGAGGCTTCTGTGGAGAAAGCCCTGCTCTGTGTGGCAGCCATTCTTTGGCTCCTCACCCTGTGTCCCACAGCTCCCTGCCTAGGGATCACACACTGGGATAAGCTGGCAGGTCAGGCTCCCTCCTTCCAGCCCCCAGCACAGACCCTGCGGACTCTCGGTACCTACAGAAGAGGAAATGGTGCATGTTCTGGTGATTTAGGGTCTTGTTTATGTGGCTTGAGGCATTGCAGGGAGGACACAATCGCTTTCTCCTGAAGGAACAGTATGGCATTTTACAGGGTCAAACCCCATAGGTCTGGATTTAGCTGGGAGATAAGAGGGAGCAGCTTCTGTTTATGCCATGCAGCTGCTGAAATGAGCACATTGCTGGCTGGAGGCAGTAGAACAGCTGCTTTAAGTAGCTTATTGAATCTGAAGCTTTGCTGTTTACTGCTGCCCTTTTATTCCTTCTCAAAACACAGACAAAAAAAATCGTGTTTGTTCTTACAGAATAAATACCTGTTCCACTCTTTCTCTAGGAAAACAAAAAAATTGCTTGCTTCTGAAAAGCAACACAGGAAGTTAAATAGTAAGCACGAAGACTTATCCCAATTTTCCAGAGCCCGGACAGAGCAACCACCATTTGTGTAGAGAGAGGTCAAGCCCTATTCTTTGCCTTGAGTGTAGGGAGTCCATACTCAGACGCTGTGTCACTTCCTGCAGCTCCCCACACCACACTTGCTGCTTCCCCAACAGCATCCAGAACCCCAACAGCATCCAGCCCTGGGCTCTGAGGATGCTCGGGCAGAGCCAGCAGTGAGAGCAGGCCCATGGGAGGGAGCTGCAGCTCGGGTCAGCACTGCCCATTAGGAATGGGACCCTTTTCCCCCACTCCATACCTCAGGGTAGAGCTGTTGCCTTCTTTTTTCACTTTCTTTCTTTCTTCTTTTATTTAATGGCCCCCTCTCATTGATCTCCTAGGAGGTGGAGGGTTTGGGGAGAACAGAGGAAGCCTGGAGCTGCAATTAAGGCGCTGAGTGAGCATCTCTGAGCCCGGCCTCGGGCAGGCAGGGTGGAAGGTACAGGAGGGAGGCTGGGAGCCAGCACGTTGAGCTGCTGCTGTTCTTCACCCCCTCAGACCACAGCAGATGCTGAGAGGCCCCACGCTGGTTCCAGTTTGTACTGGCTGTGCAGAACCTGGGTTAAGACCAGGTTTGGAAAAACAACTTCAAAGCACAAAGGTTTTACAGGGCAACCTCTTTTCCCTGCTCCTTTTCCCTTGTGGAGCCTGGAGAATTGGGATCTCACATGCTGGTTTTTCACAGCCTTTGATACACGTGCATAAAATGCTGTAGTGCTGGTCAGTGCCTCATAGGCACGTTAGGAAAAGGGAACAAAAAAGATTTCAATTATCTATAGAACTCATTAGAATAATGAAATCCCATGCTGCTGAGGCAATATTTAAAAAAAAAAAGTTGACAATCAGCTGTACTTTATGTTCATTTAAAAATGTGGAATTATTAAGTAGAGCATACCAGTTTGTTAAATTATTTTGTTATAGATATCTGTGTACAATGTGAATTCAAATCAAAACAACTGGCTACTAAGGAGCTGGCAAGCAAAGCAGCTCCTGTACGAGTTTGTGAAAGAAGCCAGCCTTCATTTTAATTTTAGATATGGGCCTGGAAACATCATAAAACTTAAATTGAATAGTATAGAGTGAGTAATTGCAATCACACTGTAACTTTATCTAAAATTGAGGAACCATTTAAGTATCTTTCCAGAGAACACCCTATTCTTTTGTAGAAATAGGGTTTCAACAATAAGAATACTTTAATGAAAGCCTTTATTGAGAATTGAAATTAATTACTGAACTCCATAAAAGGACTTAAATGATTGAATTAATACAGTAGAAAATTTGTAATATTAATTCAAATACAAATTGACTATGGAAAAAAAAAAAAACTGCTTCAATGGGAATCTTCAATTGACTTCAGGAGGTCTGGGTAGGGCCAGTGTCAGGATAGGGTCGGATTGAGCAGGGACGTGGCAGGCACTGGGCTGTTTTGGGGCCAACTGGCCTGACCCCAAGGCTTCCCCAGCTCCTGTGGGGCAAAACCACCCTCAGGGTGAGGTGTCCAGCAAGCGTGGCCCAGGTTGTGCCCCCGCTGCTGCAGGTGCAGTCTCTGTCGCAGGATGTGCAGATTATAGGGGCTCTTTGGTGCTCTCGTGTCTCTGAGTGCCAAGGATTTATACATCCTAGCATCCCTCTGTGCATAAACCCCATCACAGCACCAGCTATTGATGCAGCTTATCTGTCAGTTGAGGAAAAAAATCTCTGTCCTTGAGGCGCTTGTGACTGGAATAGAAAGAAGAGACTCATCCAGAAATCTCCAAAACCTGCACATCCCACCAGTACCCCATGTTTGTAGGGCAGTCCATAGAAACGTCCTGCACTGATTCCTGCTGTTTGTGATCGGGATGGTCACTAAAGACGGCCTGTATACAAGAGAAAAGGGCTCGGATGCAGTGGGAAGCATTAATCTCCCATCCCTAGGTACTGCCATGAGCAGGCCTATGAGCTGGGACGAGGCAGAGCTGGGCTGGGTAGATGGACATATCAAGAGGAGCATGTGGCAAGGGGTACTTTAAAATTAAACTTTTTTTACTCACCTAATTAAAAATGGCTATGCTGTTCATTTAGTATTTCTGGGCTAGAACTTACATTGATCTACTTCAGGCTATTGTACAGTTGTAAAAGGAGGAAAATGGCTATTCTGAACAGAAAAAGCTCCTAAACTATAATTACTGCATCACCATTTAGATCTGGCAATTGAGCTACAAATGTCATTGCAGTAACCCAAGAGCAGATGCACAGCGTGCTCTGTTCATGTGCTAACTGCTGAAACTTTTTCCCTTTTCTCCTCGATTTTTCTCTCCCCTTTTGTTTAGGCTGGATTTGGTGTTTGGGTATTTTCAAACGACTCCCATGAGCTGTCACACATTTGGCAGAGTTAACCC
The DNA here is from genome assembly GCA_013397845.1 of Melanocharis versteri. NCBI lineage: Eukaryota > Metazoa > Chordata > Aves > Passeriformes > Melanocharitidae > Melanocharis > Melanocharis versteri. The sequence continues at coordinate 139,901 of VZTG01004549.1, read as the reverse complement.
TGCAATGTGTTTCTCATACTGCGTGTAGCCAGGCTTAAACTAATAAAGGGTGCTTTGGAGAAGTAGAGGGAGCTTTAATCTGCTTTGTAGCCCCGGATGAAGCAGCCATAACGCTCTGCTCTCCTCCAGAGCTGCACGGTGCCCTTGGGAAGTGACCTTTGGGAGGCTGGGTGCCTTCCCAGGGTAACAATATACTCAATATACACACAGCTCCTGAGGCTACTGGGCAGAAGCTGCCCTCCTTGCTCTTTCTTTGCATGGTCAGGAGGAAACTTCAGCATCCACCGTGTTCTTCCTGAACGTGGTGTCTCAGAAAGGACAGCCCCCATCGCCAGGTGAAGAAAGTAACAGATACAATATTCTGGAGTGGCTAGGGTCAGGCTTCTAGCACAAGCAGCCTGTTTCTCTGCTGGCTTGGAAGCTGCCAGACCGATAACAAATGACTAAGACAAGAAAAATAAATGACCCTCGTGCAGCTGGCCAGGTCCCTGGAAGACGGCTGTGCCCTGGCCTTTCCGCAGCCGGCCTTGGGAGCGCTCCCGTTTGAGACCACGGAGATTTTAGGATGCCACAGGGCAAAGGCTCTGCAGAAATGACTGTTATTGCTGTTCTGACTGTTGTTATTACCGCCATAATTAGGATGATGGTAAGAGCCAAAAGCCCAAGAGATTAGCCCATTGATCCAATTTGAGGTAGCTTCTCGAATTTTCAAGCTATTTACATACAATGGACAAAAGAGAAAAAAAGAGAAGCTGGTTTATGAAATTGGATCAGGCAGTGTTTGAGCTGAATGCATTCCAGTCTGCAGCCTGTAGAGCTGTTACAGACTGGGGTGGGGGGAAACTGATTAATTTTTCATCAATGTCCTGTAGCTGTTGTCCCTTGTATTAAGCACAAGGAAAATTCCTTGCATTGCATTTGCAAGTTAAACTTTGCAGCAAACATTTTGTTGATGCAGAATTTGCTGGATGCCCTTATACAGGTCCATTTCAGTCTCGTAAGCACATTAAAATCAATTTTAGATAGCTATATAGAGTGCTCGGATACCAGGAAAATTCCTCTTGGATCCCTTGGGGTGCAACTCCCTCGTTCTGCAGTGTCATCCTGTGGTGCATCGTTCCGCTGTATCGCTGCAGACAGATCAATTCCCTGGCCCATTCCATTAACCCTTGTGCCTCTGGTATTTGGTGCTTCCTTAGCACATGGAGAAGCTTTTCCTGCTCTTTTGATGGCACAAGAGCAGCTCCCTGCTGAGGACAGAACGTGGCAATGGTGAGGAACACGCAGGCAGCTCTGCAGAGCTTGACTCAGTGTACTTAAACTCTGTTTTCACATTCATAAGCAAATACTACTGTAAATAATAGTTTAGACCTTCCGTAAACATTCATTATCGTGGCCTAGCAGGAAAAGTTTGTGCTCCGCACTTTAATATGCAGCTGTGGTAATTGAAAACTGGGAAAACAAAGAGTCTTACTGGAATTGACGTTGTGGGAAACATCAGGAGTATTCCTGAAGCTGATGGGAGGTAAGAGCTTTTGCAGTGTAAGTGTGCCCTTGGGTTTGCTTGCAAAATGTTTGTCTGTGCTCATACTGGAAGTAACTGCTAACACTTGCAGCTCCACAGTATGCTAATAGTGCTTCCTTTCCGAGGTTATATATCAAACTGTCTGGAAATTAGTGCGGGAAGAACTGGGATAGGATTTCTGACTTTTGCAGGAAGGTTTTCCTGATCTTATTTGTTATCTAAAGCTTTGCTTTTGCAAGGGATTTCAGCAAGTGTCCAGACTTACATTCCACTATGCTTTGTTTTGATAGGCTCCTTTGAAAACTGTAGCTCTGTGGCTTTAGATAAAACATTACAGCAACTCCTGTTATTGCCATTCTAACACTATGAAGACAGGCTCTGAAAGCTATTCCAGTTCTGCTTGGGCAGCTTGAAATAATACATCATGCAAATCTGTACCTCCAGACAGCACTGAATTTGCCCTGTTTCGTCACTGGTGCCAGAATATTTGCCAAGAGCCACCTGAAGCTTTTTCTCCAGAGTGACTGGCTGAATTGGATTTACTCCATGCTATCTGGCATTGCTGTCAAGCACCACATTTACTGAAAAATAAGCTCCACATTAGTAAGGTAATGCAAAAAGATTAAGTTAGTATCTACGTATCTGTCAAGATGAAGCAGAGCTATTATAAGCATAGGTGAGTTATCATTGATAGAAAAGGGAGAATAATATGTGTAATAATAGCAATAACAGTTATGGTGAAATAACTCATTAATATTTTTCAAATAAGGGCTTTGGTGGGCACTCATGTCCAGCTTGGGTCAACCCATCAGTGAAACCTAGATCTTGGGGGTTTTTGGGTTAGGTTTTTTTTAAGGTTTGTGTGTTTTAGAGGCTACAGTGTGCTAATTCTCTGTCTGATTTTGTCCCAGTTATGGTATCAAATAGTCAATATGTAAGATAGTTTAGCCCTACATAAAATGTTGATTTTATGTAGAAGTTTGAGAAGTATAAATACATGTACAAATACAATGAGATTTCCATTATATGATTAACTAAGTATAGGTCAAGTTTTATTTTAAGTCATATGATAATTATTCTGTGAACATGAATGTATTTCCTTACAGTACAGTTAATAGAGCAGGATTCTCTTACAGTTTCTAGCACAGCTTGTGAATTTTAAAATCTCAGAAAAGCCAAGAAATGAAAAAGTGTAATATAGTGTTCAAGTCCCAGGCAAAGCTTTTTCTGTTCAGTTCACAGAATCCCAGAATATCCTGAGCTGGAAGGGACCCACAAGGACCATCAAGTCCAGCTCCTGGCCCTGCATAGGACAACCCCAAGAGTCACACCCTGTGCTTTAGAGCATTGTCCAAACGCTTCCTGAACTCTGGCTGGTTGGTGCAGTTGTGTAAGAGGCAAACAGACATCACAAGCCCCGTCCTGAGGTTGTATCGGAGCTGGCAGTTGCCTTTGCTAGCTCCAGATTAGAAAGAGAATAGTATATCAAGCTGTTAGAAAGCAACTTGTTCTTTTCGTAATTAATACTAACGGGACACTGGTGTTCCTGCTGCCATTGGGCTTGTGGGAGCCAGGAGAGCCTCAGGCCAGCTGGACAGCACTGATCTGACATCCCTCCCAATAAAAATTCATCCCTGGTGCATCCCTTCTGGAGAACTTGGTATGGAATCTGCCACTACAGAATTCCAGTTGTCCATCAGTCTGATCCTGACAAAATATCCGGGGGTTGTTGCTGCATCTGTGTTTTATTGGCAGACCACTGATTGCCAGTGGAGAGATCCAGAAACAAGCCTTTTGTTCTTCACGCTCCAGAAACAAATATCTGGACCTGGAAATTAAATTTGAGTTTCTTCCCAAGATCTAGCAATACAGAGTTGGTCGGAAAACATCTCACATGTTAAGCTGAACGTTCCAAAGCTTTTCCCTTGGGAAATGATAGAGGTGATTCATTTAGGGTGAATTACGATGAAATTAAAAAGCTAAAAGCATCTCTTTTCACTCTTGAGCTGCACATCAAGTCAGCCCAACTGTGTTTTAGCCAAAAGAATGTAACAATTTAATCAATCCTCCCTCTCAGCCACCGGTGTAATCGCAGGCCAACGCAGAGCAGCCAGTCTTGAGACTTCAGATCTTCCTGCCAGCATAACTAGGCTGTGTGTCACAGAACACCCTCGTGAGGAAAGAGAATATTCCAACAAAGGTCTTGTGAGGCTGATCAAAGCAGATTTTTTCTGCCACTGCTGATATGCACAAGTAAGCAACTTCTGTGCAGCTCTGCTGCACTGTTGTAACTCATTCAGACACCTGGGATCTGCTCTGAGTTAATGGACAAGGATTTTTTTCTGAATTAATGGATAATGTAAAGGATAAGGATAATTTCTAATTTTTCCCAATCTGTCAATCATTTTCCCAGTTCAAGTTGCCTCCCCGCACCACTACAGCTGCTGTACAGTTTAACAGTAAAATATTACTTATGGGGAAAAACTTAAAAGCATCATTTAGAAGGGTGTGTGTGCTTTCTTTGCCATCCTTTCAGGAGGCAAATGCATGGCCAGTGATTTGGGTTCAGGAAACATGGCCATGGTCTCCAGATACCCCAAAACTCTCTCATTGTGCCTGCTGATAATGTTCCATTCCAAAACAATGGGGATGAGCAGACCTCTTCCAGAAAAATGCAGCCTCCTGCACTGTAGTCAGTGCAGTTTCCAAGTACACAACTGTTTCTACAAATTTTGAATCCATTTTGTTAATTCCTGAGCTTTTTTCAACACATCCTAACTAAAGAAACAGCAAGAAAAGCGTGAAGGGAAAAAATGGAAGTCAATAAACTATATTGAATATGCACAATTATGGGGGAAAAATACAGCAAATCTCTTCTCCCCCAACACGTAGACCTGTGAAAACTGTTTTTAAACCGGATGCAATGTTAGTAATCTAACTGCTGTTGTCCTCTTTATCCTGCAAAACGCTCCTGTCCATGGCAGAATGAGCTGGAATCAGTAGTTAAATCCTCTTTAAATAAGCAGCAGTTTCCAAATTGTTTTTGAGCTTAACACGTGGCATGTGGGCCTTCCACAGCTCTCCTGCCTGGAAGGCATCTTTGGTAGGATAAAATGAACTATTCCAGCAGCGTTCCAGGACACAATTGCACTGTGAAAGCTCTGAACATCACTCTGTAAGAGCTGCCAGGATCACATCTGTTACCTGGTGGGACGATGCTCAGATGCCTCTGATCTAACCCAGCTGTCAAAGCTGGGAGAATTCAGTCTGTAATGCATGAACTGAGTGGAGTTTTTTGGTGTTTGGATGGACTGCAGCTGTTGGGTGCCCTTCACCTCTCTCCTTCACACGAGACCATCAATTCTCAGCTGAAGAGCAGCACCTGGGCTTTTGTATTTTGTGTTTAGCTTTGCAGGCTGTCAAAGGTTCTCATGGGAATGACCTTACAAACCCTCCAGTAATCAAATCCTGCAGAAAATCACAGCCCAGCCCAGGATAACTGCTCCATTTCCATCCCAGTACAAGGAGCAGCACTTGTGATTGCTGGCTTGCCGTGCCACAGTGAATTCGTTTGGTTCTGAGCAGCGAAATGGCCGAGGATACGCACTGCAAGGCAGATGGGATTGATTCATTAGAGTTCAGTAGGTTATCATTACTGTGGGACTAGGTAATGACAGATATTCTAATTAGAAAAAAGGACTCAGTGGTTAGGGTAAATTACAGGCTCAAGCTGATTTGACCCCAATCAGTACAAGTGAGGGTACAGTGCTCCATCATGCCGACAGCATCAATAGCATCAGGGTTCAAAAGCCATCTGTCCCTTCCAGCCTTTTAAAAAAGTGTGCTCAAGGGTGTTTCTAGGACTGTGGTGTTTCAAACTTCAGTCTATCACACAAATGGGAGTGAGCCGGGCTTCTGCAGGGCAATCATTTTAATTCTCATTTAGGTCGTTGTAATGTTAGGGTAAATTTTAGCTCAGAATTGCCATAAATGTGTCAGCTGGAAACTTTAGCTAAGTATTATTTCATATTCACTTGCAAGTAATAGAAGTAACAGTTCATTCAGATGAAAACACCAGTCTTCATTACTCAAACTCATGGATTGGTTTGGGTGGTCTTGGGCTTGAGCGGATATTGGCATAGTAGCTTCCCCTCTGATCTCATATTTCTGGTCATTTTTGCAAATCAAAGGACTGAAAAAGAGTGTTTAAGCCATTTCAGAGGAGATGATAACTTTGGGGCATAACTTCAAGGGAATGGAAAAGCGAGTGGAGGCTCTCCACATCAAATGCAGCAGATACAGAAAGGGGACAGGAATGTCTAAACCCGCTGGGTAAATAAGTGCAAGAGTTCACAACAAACCTGAGAAGAGAGGGTATTTCAAGTTTTACCCGCTGCTGTATTCAGCCCCTTCCCAGCTCTCAGGGGATAGTGTCCTACTGCACTCTGACCCGTTAGCAAGCACTAAAGCAGCCTGGGTTCCTTTGTGCCCGGCTGTGGGGGACATGGAATCAGGGATGTGACAAAGAACTGTCACCAGTTACTCCCAGCTGGAGTCCCACGGGGTCCTGAAACAAGGAAAGCAAGGAAGGGTTGCAGTCTTGCAGTGGCTTTTGCAAGCCAAACTCGGAATGTTTAATTTTTATGAAAATGTGCAATTAGCAGTCAAGGTCTTGGTGATAATCAGAGACTTTGTGTTTAAGTATTCCACTTATGGATGAAGTCTTTAATTGCTAATGAAAGTTATTTAAGGAAGAACATATATTGAGAAGTCTGACTTAAACTCACTGTAAATTATTTCACAATGAAAATCTACTGCCATATAAGCTGAAATATGTTTTTTTTTTTTTTGGATCTATATGCTATTTTGGAGTATCAGGAATTTTAGAGGAGGTATATATTATTATCCATATCCCACTTCTGTTGAAATGGAAAAATAAATCAGTTACAGAAGACTTTTTCATACAGTCCCAATGTGGAAGAAAATTTCTTGGATAATGTTAAATTAGCAGAATGTTAAATAATGCTAGTAGAATATTAATAATTAGGCCTTATATGTTAGAATATAATATTTAATTGAGAATAAGAATAAATGTTTAATTAGAGAATAAGAAATATCTTTTTTTGAAATATAACTTTGTAATTTTTGTATTTTTTGGCTTAAGAAACCTAACAGAAATACAAATAAGTAATACAATCCATATTTCATTAAAGAAGTGACAAGGTCCAAAATATAAACTGAGCAATATTTGCTTATTCTCTGCAAGAGAAACCTCTCACTGGTACAACACTTGTGTGGTTTTGACTCCAAAAATAGGGAAATAACCTTGGAGTAAGCTTTCCATATTAAAGCATGTTTTTCAGTTGATAAATATTGGCAAAAAGTCTTATGAAAAACGCAGCTTTTAAATGAAATAATAGATAGCAAAGCATAATGTAGACAACATTAAAGTACATTGTAAAAACAGTTTGGGAAGACAGAGACTTTTTCTTTTTTGTTTTGTCTTTTATTTTTTTTCTATGTAATTCTACACTGTTCATCATTTTTTTCCTAAAAGGATTAGCTAAAGTGGAGTTTAGATTCTCTACCCCACTTAGTTCAGTTCTTCAAATTTATGGATTGCTGATGCTTACCTCTTTGCTAGAGAGATCTCTCTTCCTCAGTCAATTATTTTTCACACCCTTGGACCCTGCCCTGCCTAGGCAACTGTACAGGAACTCCTAAGCATCTCCAAATGGTGCTAAAGTTCGACCTGGATCCCTTCCAGCGAGGGAAAAACATTAAATTGAACTAGTTCTGTTTACTACAGCTGTATCCAAGGTCAAAAAGAGAAAGGATGTTTCAGTCACAGTCACAGTTTAAAAAAAGATTAGAAATAAATAATACAATCTTAGGCTTAGTAACTGTTAAAATTCCACTGGCTTACAGTGATGTGGAGGACTGAAAATCTGACTCTTTCAAATGTCACTTCTAACCTGTGGAACGCTTTGATGAAATAAAATTTGGAAGTCTCTTTCTGCTTTGGGCTGTGGTAGTTCAGGTTTTACATCACATTTTACTTTGTATTATTGACAGCTCAATGCCAACAAACCAACAATTTTTGTAACACCAAGAAACAGGGCCCAAACAGTGAGGAATTCCTGTATCGAGCACAGCACCTCTGTGAAATTGGACAGGAGGTTTGTATTTCCAAGAGGTGCTTTAATGGTAAGCCCACCCATTTCTGGGTGAGCAGCTTGGCAGACCTGGGTCTGAAGGGCTTCCCATGTCCCAGTCACTCCTGTTGCTGCTCTGGGGACACTTCTGCAAGACAGCTCTGCTGTCTGAAGTGAACATCCAGAAATGTCGAATGCTTCTGAAGGTTTGGCTCTGTGCCTTACTCAAGTTCATGCAGCAAATTTTGCAGCAGAAGCAGGATGCTAAATTTTGGACCCCAACTCTGTGGCCTTAACTCCAGTGCATCACAGGCCATTCATTTTAATGTGATAAAAGGTTCTTTGTCAGAATGACAAGAAAAAAATGCAGCTAAACAGCAGCATCCTGTCTACAGCTAGGCCGTATTTTGTTCTTGGACTATTAGGTTGACACAACACGTTTTATCCAGGATAGCAATCACCACATCACATAACTGGAGGTGTGACCTGCAGTGCAGGGGGTTTAATTCTGAATAATTCTCTCTCTGCCCTGAGGTGAAGAATCAGACTTTGAGCCTTACTTTAAGCATTTCTTGAACTGCTTGGACTAAAGGCTTTCTGTTCTGCTCTTGGAAGCATTAAAGTCACACATGAAAGGGAACCACAGATTAATTCCTCTTTTCTGCTCCTTAAAGGCTACTGTGAGAGCACAGAAGCATTAGTTTACAAAGCTTTAGGATCATGTTTCCTCTTGCTACGGCTGCTTTTTGATCATAAACTCCACCTTGGTATTCCACCAATGGATTTGAACACACTGGGAATGGCTTTACTGGCAGTTAAACACGTGCTCATGCAATTTCCATGTATAAAAATTGGAAGGGAGGGCAGGAGAAAGGCAGGGAGAAAAGTTCTGTTGCTTTAAAAAGGCAAGAGTGATTTAACACCTTGTTGGATGAACAGGACAACAAAAGAGCTCAGTTTCAGAGGTTTTCTGAGCAGATTAAAAAGTTGTGGTAGGAATCTTTGCAATATAGTTGAATAGTAGAAACTGTGGAAGAGGAATTCACTTAGAAGGAATATCTGTTAAATTACAACTAATTAATTAAATAGGCCTTCAAAAGCAGATGTCACTGAAGGCTTAAGATTTACGAGAGGATTTCAGAAGGCAGAGGAACTGCAGTAAATGAGCCTTGGTGTCACTTTAACCTTGATCATACTTAGCATGTACATTACTTGTATTACTCTGAGACCCTCATCTCTAGAAGATGCAACAAATTGGCATTCTTTTTTATTGCACTCATTACTGTTACATTTGACTCCAGCTTCACTAATTTACAACTGTGTTTTAAGTTTTTCTCCTTAAAATCGCCTTCCATATTTATAGCTCAATTTTATCAGCAAAAATACTGATAGGAGTCTGCTGTGCAGGAGACACTGGGATAAAGATTATTCATATTAGCCTTCAATCTTCATCCCCTGATTAGACTTACCCTGTTTCATGCAGCCTCCGAGAGGAATGTGTTGTAGTAGCCCTGGGTGGTACAGCCCAGGACAAGGAAGTTGTGTGTAAGCAGGGTCGGATTGCCAGATTTTTTTTGTGCCAGATTTTAACCTTTCCTTCTACCCAGCCTGTTTCATCACCCTGTGTTAAAATAATGCAAATGTAATTCAATTTTCTAGCAAGAAATTGACCCAGCCTATCTGACTGCTCTAAAATAAAGTAAGGGGATAGTCACAACCAATAAGGGCTGGTGTGGATAAGCCCAAAAAATCCCTCTGGATGCAGTTATAAACATCTATATCTGATTATATATGTCCGACACTCACGTTTTTAAACACCTTTTGATTGGGGTGTGAGACACTGGGTTATGCAAGCTGAAACTTTCATGGAGGAAGCTTAGGAGAATGAAACTACGACTCTTCATTTCGCACCCTGTTGAGATGATTTGCATAAGAAAATTTAGATAATGGTACAAACATCACGTGCTTTCCTGTTAAAATGGAATGTGAAAATGTGAAAAAGGCTGTTTTTTCCTATTTTCATCTGCTTCTATTAAGCCAGTGAAAAGAAGCTGGTTTCCCAAGCTCTTCTGAATAGCTCCCTAACCCAAAATATCTGAAAGCACCATTATTCATAGCAGTAATTCATTCCTGGTGTGTAAAAATAATCTGGAGCAAGGTCAGAGAAACACCTCACATTAAAATCCTAACCTTAAAGTGTAGGAATTGTAATGAGATGGTCTGAACCCACAGGAAAATGTGCGGGATTTGGGTGGGGTGAAGGGAAAAGAAAAAAATCCCAAGGGAGGTATAACCTCCTGCTCTCCTATGTGAGCACAGCGGGATGTGGCACCAGAACTCCCACGTCCTGGGATGTGTTTGGCACCACGTGGTTGAGCAGAGCTGCCCTTCTCTCTCCCTGTTCCCATCACCTCACGTGGCAGGGCTGGCTCTGGCTTTCTGGATAATCACACACTGCTTTCTTGCCCAGTGCAGCACGGGGAAGGTTGAGCTCTGCTCGACTAACGTGAATAATGAATAATGAATACTCTGCTGGAGACGTTCAGGCTCAGTTCCTACACACCTTGTAAATCATGGAAAGCGTCAGTAATGCTCTGGCTTTATTATAAAAAATTCACTGAAGGACACTCTTGATGATTCACCTTAGAAATTTCTGAGCTGTTCTGCATTGTGGAGGAAAATCTCACTGCACTGAGCTGACAAGGTTTCCTGGCACACACACAGGCTGTATTTCATACCTTTGGTTTTGGCTAAGTGATTGCAAATAATGAAATCTGTAGATACTATTGCCTGTTGCTTGTGAACAGCTACAGGTTGAGAAGGCTTCCGATTCTTAGCTGTGCTCTCCAGGGATCACTGAGAATACTCCTAGACAGACTCCATATAAACAAACAAGCAAAAAAATATTTCAGTTTATACTGTTATATTGTCACAGGTCCTATAAAACATTGTTGAACAGTCTCATCATCTCGATTTTAGCTTTTTGCTTAATTGTTCAGCTCCAAATTGCTCCAAAGGAAGGAGTAGGCTCAGGCACAGAAATAAATGGGATGGCCTAGAGATGCTGACAAGCTATTTAAACGTGACTGTGGAGTAAAACACAACTTCTGCAAAGAAATTGGAGTCAAAGAAGAGGCAGCAGGTCACAGTGACAGAAGAATTACTGAGGGGAATAAAGACACATCACAGGCAATACTGCAGTCATTGTAGGGGACAGCAATAAAAAAATCACAGCTCTGTTAACGGCACACGATGATAAGTAAGCAAAGACTGGAGAACAGTGTATCCACCCAGAGGAAGGGATGTGCACTCTTATGCTTGGAGTTCCTGGATAATGAATGCTGAGCCATTTAACTAGAGAATTTCTCCAAACCATGTTTTTTAATGCAGTGTTTGTTAACTGATGATAACACTGGCAGACACTGAGGAAAGAGCATCAGAATATATTCTTTTCCCTCGCTGCTGTTATTCTGCATCTGTCTCAGGCAAAAGGCAATTTCAAGAAACCGTTGATGTTTTTTCAAATAAATAAACAATAGCCAAAGCAGAGTATTAAATGAAGCACATACTTTAAATAAGTATTGATTACTGAGAATGTACATTTCAGAACTGATCTGAGTGCTGTTATGTCCAGCTGCGACAGCTGTGCTATAAAGAGAGATTGTAGCAAATTGCCAGTTGCCAAGCAGAGAAGCCGAGGTGGCCAGGACAGCAACAGGGCCTTCTATGTTTGTCTGGAGACTTGCCTCAGTTCCCAGCACAGCAGAACACTTCTCCAAAGCAAGGATGCTTTGCCTGTCCTAAATTTAATCTAGTGGAAGAAATCTTTTAGATTATAGCTGTGTCCTTTGCTGACCCTCAGCTCTTACCAGTAGGTCGTGGTGCCAATATCTTAATTTTTCATTTTATGCTGCTTGCTTTAACAATGTGTTCTTTGGCAGGCAGCCATGTCTACAGCACTCTGCTATTAAAATGTCTGCTCTCTGCTGCAGCTGTCCATTTACTTTATGAACTGATCAGCCAGCTGAACGTAATTTAAGAGAATAGGGATAAGTCATAGGTGAGGGCACAAAGCATCAGCTGATGTGCTGTATGCAGGTCTGTCCTTCAGAGACTTCTGAACCTAACTTGTCATACTACATGTTTATTTTTTAATTAATGCAAAATGCTAAAAGAATGACTTGTCATGCTGCACATAGTGGGTGAATAAAACCAATCCTGCCCTTGTGGAAATACTCTTGGTACCAGGAGCACCCAGGAGTGACACTGTTGACAGAGTGAACATAGAGCATAATACTTTTCCTACTTAAATGTTATTACAGGTCTAGAGGGCAGGCTAATTTGACTTTGTAATGGCATTAGCTTTAACATTTAAATAAAGATGGTCAATTCATAGGAGACCCTCTCATACTAGAACCAGACTGTCAGCTGGATTTTTACGTGAGAGACATTTCACAGAATGTCCTATTTGCCTGTAACAACGGTCTGTGAGAGAGGGTGGAGAGGCAATGAAAAAAAAACAGCTACTGATACAACCCAAGCACTGTGTTGACATCATGTCTGGTAAACAAGGGAGGAATGGAACCAGAAATTAATGGATCGGAATTGATGTGCTGGCAATTAGAACCAACTGGCAGGCAGGGCAATGGGGGGGTGACTCTGCTCCTTATGTTTTCTGAAGTGATTAAAAAGTGTGGGAGGTGGCTGTGGAGAAAGGCTGGGAGGATGGAAGGAATTTTGCTGTCATCTCTGCCATCTTTAGTATCCCTGAGATTTGGAGAAGCACACCTGCTTCCCCCACACCCTCCTCAAAACTGCACTGATACTGGGCCTGACCCAGGGATGCACATCGATTAGATAAGGCAGAGATAAGGAATGTTGAGATTGCACTCTCATCTCCACCAGCAAACAAAACCTGGGACAACTTCTTTCTTCTCTGCCTCATTTTATGTCTCCTAGCTCTTTCTTTTAAAAAGTAGGCATTAGCAAGCCATGAGAGACTCTGTCTCAGTATTTCCATGAGCTGCTGGCCTGAGAAGCATCTGAGAGCAATGCCTGAAATGGCTCAGCAATGGTGTCCCTTTGCCAAGTCTCCGAGCAGCCAGGGGCTGAGTGCTTGAGTTCATTCCTCTAAGAACAAGCTGACAAGGCTATCATATACATCCATATATACGATATATATTCTTACAGATATAAATAGATGTACAAAATGGAGACAGGAAAGTGAATGATAAAAATAAGCATAAAATATGGGTGTAGTTTTTATTCTTAAGTACAAACAAGGAATCACCAGATCTGTCACAATGATGATTTTTGCTCCTTCAGTAAGAAAAGAAACACCTTTGTAGACAGAAGGTCTCCAGTATGTTCCTTCCTTCTTATCCTTCCCCCCCAGTTTATCTATGAGCTAAACAATATAGAATTTACTATGCTACTTAAAAGACAGTCTCCTGCTGTTGACTGCATTTGGACATGGAAATGTATTCTCACTTGTATATAGTATTTTACAGGACTCAGTGTTGCAGAGCAAATATAAACCAAATTATCACTAATCTGGTTTTACTCTTTCTGTTTACTATCCACATGGATGAACTTTCAGCGCCAGCTTCATTCCCTCTTGGCAGTGACCAAAGACCATCTAATACGGAGCTTTAAACATGTTATTAGCCTTTAAATGAGTAAATTTCATATGAAATTACATGCTCTACAAAGACAGAGGTAATGGATAATAAGATCTTTATCTCAAAGGAGCTGTAAAGGGAACATAGTGAGATTTAATTCGCTGTCACCAACTGGGTCACATCTCAGTGCAGGCAGTGTATTATTTCTGACAGACAATATGGTCTGATGGCTATTAAAAGAGCAACAGAGTAAGTTTTAGTCCTAGGCTAGTCCTCAGAGATCAAAGTGCCACTGAAGGATGGTTTTCTCAGTGGTTATCAGCATTTCAGTCTTGTGACCATGTGCTCTTCATTCTCTAACGCTGAATGTTATGTATTTTGGCAAAAAGGCCACAGACTAATTAGACATGGGTCCCAAAGTGTCTTTTCCTCTGAAGAGGATTTCCTAGCTCCAAAGAGAGATATGTTGGCAGTGGAATATATATTCCCTAAAGCTGTTTCAAAGTCATGTAGAAATAGAGGATTATGGTTTTCCAGTTCCTTAATCTGGTACGTTTATCATCGTAGCTTTCTAAATTGGTAAGAAGCTCAAATCATCCTCTGTTGAATTATTAATCATGGAAATATCTGAAAAGAACCATCAACATATCTGTGGGTTGCTTGTCTTCCAAATTAACTTTTACTGTCAGAGTTGGCATTTGTCACCAGCTGTGAACCCCTGCAGTAAGTCTTGGTGATAGTAAACATAATTTTGGGCAACATCCTGGGGAAGAAAGCAGACAGCTCAGTGATTTTCATGATCCCTAACAGTAGTGAGAGATTAGCTATATATATATTTTTAAATAAAGATCTGTTGAGGATGCAGGACAAATGATTGTGTCTTCCAATATACCCTTTACTAAAATCCTGATGTTTAAAATTTATTTATGAGGGCACGTTATTTTAAGCAATAATTCTGTATGTTCATCGTGCCTAAGCCAAAAGCTTATGAGGAAACGTTTGCATATCCATCATGCACCTACAGGAAATATGTGTTTGGAATTAATTCATTTAAATATTTGAAAATAAAATATTTGAAATAAAATACTACCCAAGCTGATATTGGATCTGCAGTTTGTACCTGGAGGAGCAGGATGGAACTAGAAGTGTCACAGGACTGCAGATTCACATAAACACTGACTTAGAAAGCAGATCTAAGGATGATCATGTTTCTATCCCACGCTTACATTTTAATTCACTCACTGAATATGCAAAATGTAAATTTGTTAAGCACTTAAAATCGGCCTCAGGTGTAAAATTTTACAGATTGTACTTGTGTCTCCCCAGTGATACCCTTGTGTATCTCTCTCATTAGGGGATGCCCCCGTAGGAGCATCAGGAATTAAAAGCAAACAGAGCAAAGCAGGGGCTCCCACCACTCCAGGGAAACATGACAGGACTATTTTTTCACTTCTCTCTTCAATATTTCACGAGACCTGGTCTTCTTTTACTAACAAGGTCGTCTTCTCCTTCTGACTTGAAAAACTGTTTTGTGTCTCACTTTGTAATTTTCTGACTCCCCTTCTTCCTAATCTCTTATTTCCCTCCATCTTCTCCCATGTTAGGAGCACTCTGGGCCATCTGCATCTAGAGAAATGATGCTTCATATTCCTACCTGAAGCTGCTTCGATGCTTTCCAAAGCAAAATTCTTTCGCTGGGACTACAGGAGAAACACAGCTCCAGGGAAAACTAAGGCTCATTTCTCTTACTGGAGCCTGCAATACTGCTCATGATTTAGGTGCATCAGAAGCACAGGTTACTATTTCCTTAATATTGAAATAAGTCCCTTTAAATGCACACTGTCACACTGTCTCTGCCAGGATGAAGGGTGCAATTACTTATTTGGGAGATTATACCTGCAAAGAATTCTTTCCTAAGGAAAATTACCATAAATCCTTTTTTTTTCCCCATCTAATTTCTCTCTTGTGATGTATTTTGGAATCAGTAGGAGAACTTCAGTTGCTGAATTTTCACATCAATGAGGGTTGTCATCTTAGCAGATTTTCACAGGACTACTGAGGTATCTCTTTTATAATGAAAATTGCTCCAAATCCCTTTTCCCTCTGGACACCACAGTGCATCTTGAGCTAATTATGGTTAGACATTCTGGCTCCAAAAAGAGTTTTTTTTCCCTAAAGTGCTTTCTGATAAGCACAAGAAGATTATGTTCTGTGCAAAGGTGTGTAACACTGTGTGTCACTCACACAGCAGTGAAATCATGAGTCTCAGCAGAAATTAAATACTCTTAAACATCCAGTGATGTGTGTCACTGCATGCACTGGGAAAGCCTTAGTTCAGGTAGTTCCAGGTAGTTCCAGGTAGTTCCACTCTCACTTTGGTAAGTGAATCATGCAGAAGAACATTCCCCTTTCACCAAGATCCTTCTTTCCCCATAGATGCTGTATTCAAACCCAGCTGCTGTCATTATATTACTGATTTCATTCTCTAAAATATTTGCCCTCACTTTTTCCTGCAACTTAAGAGTCAGGTTGCCAGAGTACCATCGTGGTCTTGGAAAAGGATGGCGATGGATTATAAAGATGTAGCATAAAAAAACCCCAGCAGACATATAAAACATGTTTGCAATCAAATAAACAGCTTAGAATGATATTAAATGGAAGAAAGCCAGGCATTCCCTAGAAGTTTATCCACTTATCTGGGCATTCTATGGAGGTTTTTAATTTTCTATGTGCTTATCTAATAATACTTTCAATATGTCCATCACTGCAGTCTGAGTTAGTTCTGGACTTCAACTGCCCTCTCAGTAAGGAGATAACCTCCAGCTTCTTTGAATTGGCCTCTGCTTCTGGGAGCACCTCTGGGACTCCTGCAACCTTGGATTTAACCATCAACATTCAGGCAAATATCCACAAATACTTATATTTACTCGCAGTTGTTCTGTTAAAGCTTTCTTACACTCAGTGGATCAGGTTTTATTTCCTTTGTGCTAGTTTGGTATGGGACAGTTCCATACAGGATCTGCATGGGTCACTCCTAAATGTATGGATCTGACAGGGAGGAACACTGGCTCTGTCTCTGCCACGAGCTTGCCAGCTTGATCCTGGCACCTTTCTGTTCCTCGCTTTATTTACAGCTAACGAGAAGTAGCCCTAGCTCTGTCAAAGCAAACTCTGAGGGTACATTCTTGTTCGTAGTACACCAGGAATCCCTTGATTTCAAAAGATCTCGAGTGCAAAATATTTCTCACAACTGTCTTGATAATAAGACTGAAAGAGCAACAGCTTTTCTCATGATTTTGCATGTAACTTTTTGTCTGCCAGCATTTTCTATTTCCCAACCTAGACTGAAAACATATTTTTAGCCATTAAAATGCCAGAGTCATGCTGTTTAGAATTTGTCCTTGAGCCTCGTGACAACCATGGAAAGCATTATTATTTATTGCATGCATTTCTAAAATAGTTCAGTCTCTTCCCAACTTGCCACTGTCTACAATTAGAAATTATCAACTCAGAGAAAAACACCTTCCACACCTCCTGGTTTAAAAGCACAGCAGAAGCTTGCTATGTGCCTTCCTAGACAGAGCAGTGATTGATTCTCTGGTGCCAGTATTTCAGGAAGCTGTCAGAATCTCTTGGGATAAATGCCTTCCGAAGTCTATGTATCAGAGGCAAGTGTAACAATAAAATGTCTGTTTTGTCTTTGTGAGAATCCAGCTTTCCTGACAGGAAACTGAACTATGATGTCAGACTTCAAAAACGGTGTCCAGAAAGATTCAGTGTTAAGGAAGGACCCCAGAGACAGACTGAGGGCTCATCCTCCAGCCCACGCTGAGCTGGGCTACCCAACCCCACATGGAGGAACAATCATTAATGATCCAGTAAATTGTATCTCCAGCTGCCCAGGGTCAGTTTTTATCACTCATCTAAACATCCACTACCATTCTCCAGATGATTCCCAATATCTAGAATAATTTTTATATTTTTGTATCTCTGTATATGTACACACACATATGTATGTATATACATACATATACACATATATGTAAATGAAGGTACATGTAAAAGTTACATTTTATAGAAATATATTTTAATTTGTATACACGTCTGTATACAAGCCCTGCTTTCCTGAGTAACTAGAGTTAATAAAATAGGAGGGATGGAGTAAGCATCAAAGGAGAACAAAATTTTTATAAAATATTTTGTGAGATAGTATCTCATGATTTTTCCACATTCCCATGTGATTTTGGGCATATAGTGTTACTGTCCTTGATGTTCCCGCAGAGCTCTGAAACATCGTGATTCAGTTAATTACTGCTGGGTCACACATAATTTGGGATAAGGTCAGCTCACTCCTCAGTGCACATGTTACTGCCATGTGCCCAGAGGAACAGCAATTGCATCTTTTAATCTGATCTTTGGTTTTCGTTGCCATTTAATACTGCAAATGTAATGGAATTTCAGCTTTCATTTTTTATCTTCTGATGCTTTGACATGTTCAGACAAGGAAGATTGGGGTCAAATATGTACATGGAATAAAACTATTTTTAAAGTCCTGACCTGTATTTTGAAACCTCTGCGTGCTACTGGAACAGTCTGATTGTATTTGTCTTTAAGTCTCTAAATTAATTGAAACTGATCAACTGCATATAAAAAAATAGCATGATTGAAGTGTAGTATTCACGGAAACAATGTCACTTAGAGTCAATTCCTTTCTGCAGTCTGGTTCAGCTGTGAATCAAGACTTGAAAAATACATGAATCCTCTTGAAACATCTTCATGTTTCATCTGAGCAGGCAGGAAGCATTCTCTGTGCCAGCCTCTGGTAAGCTGGAACCCTGCACAGGGCGCGAGTGCTGATAAACCAAGTGCTCAGGCAGGGACTGGCCTGGGGTGCACAGGCAGCAGGGGGGATGAGAGAGGAGCCAAGCTCAGGGAGGTGGAACACGGTCTGCACCTGTCAGGCCAGAGACTGGGCTGTGACTTTGCCTCTCCAGGAGGACTTGTAGCCTTGTCATTTCAGGTTGCTGTGGCCAGAATCCCATTGAAGTACAGCTACGGTACAGGATCTGTTTTCTTTCCTGTGATCTCTCTTATCTATCTGCACTGAGAAGTAGATAATTAAACTGATTGGGGACATATTTTAATAATTAGTGCCTTCTTATAATATGCAAAAGCATCTCATGTAATACTTTTCTCATATAATTCCCTAATCAGTGAGTGGGAATTTTCCCTAAGAAAGGAAGGTGGGATTAATCTAGAAATCTGTTTTAGGATTCTTAAACTGAAAGAGGGCAGGCTTAGATTAGAAATAAGAAGTTCTTTACTGTGAGCTCTTTACTCTTGGGTCTCTTCCCACCCAAACCATTCTGTGATATCACTCTATCATTCTTATATAGCCTCTCAACAATTACAGAGTATCTGTCACTGGAAAAAACAGTATCTGAAGAAACAAAATTACAGCTCATAAAGGTAATTCTGGGCACTTGTTAAACCTCTGAAGCAAAATAGCAAATGTTACAATGAAACAGAGGAGGAGATAATGCAGGTATCTTATTTTAAAAAAGATTTGTGAGAACATCATATAATCAAACTATTGTTAGGGCTGGTGAGTTGGTTGGCAATCCTAGAAGAGAGGGGGACACTGAGTTTGCCAAGAATCAAACTGGTGTCTGAATGGCACATTTAACTGTGTGCTAACAGCACGTAGGAAGGAAATTTGGTCACCACACCACCCAAGTGTCCTGTTCTTTTTAAATATTTTTTGAACAAGACCCAAAAAGATCATGTTAATTTCTTCACTTCCAGCTGTGACTCTTCCCTGTTGGTGCATGTTAACAGGAATGATGTTCTTTGAGCAGTCAAATGAAAACGCATAAATACAAAAACACATAAACTCTTGCTGTGATCTCCTAGAGGCTTCCTTTCCTCTTACATTTTATTTCTTAATATGTACAGCTCTGTTGGTCCATTATCCACTGTGTTGTGTGCTGATTATAAGTAGATTACTACTCCTGCAAATCTCAGGATTAAAAACTGTAATGATTTTGTAAAATGGAGGACACTGCCTACACAAACAAAAGCTATCATTTCATCTTCATTAAACATTTTAAGGATTGTAGAATTTAAAATGTTATTAAGTAACAAAATTAGCAAAACCACAAATTATCCCCATCAATCAGTTCATGATCAGCATTAATTTAAAGCAGGCTCCTTTGTAACAGTGTTTACATAAAGATAAGCCATACAATTGCAAACACATTTTCATCTTTATTGGAGATTTCTACTGAGATTTCATTGAATTCCAGTCACCTTTTCTCATTCTGTTAAATTTGAAGGCCATTATTAGAAACAGGACTGTTGTCTTTCCTGTTGTGTAACTGAATGACTTCATAGATAAAGAATCCCAAACACATGAGATAAAGTCCCTTAACAATGTCACTAGTAAAAGGCTATTTTTTGAGTTCTGAGATTATCAGTCAACCTTTCAGTTATAAAACGCAATAAAAACATTAATCCGTCCTGATTTAGAAAAAAATTTAATTATACAAAAGGAAATAATTTCGATAGCTGTACATCAAGCTGAAATAAGGAGTTTCATATATGTTCCAGAATCCTCCAAAATCCCACTGAATAATGGAAACATAAGGCATTTGTATTCCTTTGGCCCTTCAGCCTCCATGAAGACAAATTAAGTCGCAATGAAAAATAAGGAAGAAACTGTATCAGACTTAAATGAAATACATTATGCACTAATGTGTTTTAACAGTCAGACACTGAGAAGCAGCATCTTCTGCAAGAAGAAATGGAAGGCAGCACACTTGGATTTTAGAAATGTGCCACACGATTTTGATGACTGCCTAGAAATGCTTCCCTGTGTTTGCAAAGGTGGTGTGGATGTGTGGATGGTTGGAATGTGGCTGCTGAAGACGGTGCAGAAAACAAAGGCTGTATTTTAGAAGCAGCTTTAACTAGGCTTCTTAAATTGTTTAACTAGTCTGTTTAAATAATTTAGACCTAAGTAGGTCTAAATTATTTAGACTAATGTAGTGTTTTGAAACATCATGCATGGTCAGCCCTTAGAAGAAAGAGCACAGCAGCAGGGAGGTGTAAAGATTCCTCAGGCAGGTTTCAATGGCAGATTTTACTGAACTGGTCCAGGCCACTTCTACTCCAGCACTGCCGAAAAATAAAAGCAGTTTAGGCCTGTGAAAATTCACTGTTTTCCCCAGCATGAACAGACAGTGTAATGCATCCTGAGCATCTCTGAACGTCAGCAGGGCTGGCCACAGAGTAACGCATCACAGAGCTTTAAAAGCACATCCTGGACTGATATTTGAGTATTCTTTAAGCAGTGTTCAGGAGAAGAGTTTGACTAAAAAAAACTTTTCTGAAAGAAGGGTAAGAAGGCTCACCAAACCCATAAATACAGCAACGCTGTCCTTGCAAGGCAGACACCTGAGACAATTATTTAAATAACAAAGCAGCTGAAACTGGCAATGAACAGGTCTTCATTTAAATATTGCTCTCTTTAAATATAATTGAAATATTATTTAGAAAGTGGTAGATCGCACTAAAGCCTGAAAAGATATCAAATGTTCAAGTTCTTAATTTGGATTATTTTTCAAAGCTAAGGAAAACAAAGGATTTAGTCTTAAATGTGACAAGGTAAATATATATTTCAGCAGAATGTGTTTGAGCTGTGTTTTCCCTTAAATACACAAAAGAAGATACAGTGATACAAAGACCTCAACTTGCACCAAACTGAATTATTTTATACAATTATTTATTGCAAAATGGTACAAAGTTTAATTACTTGTGGACACTATACATGGAAATAATACATATACAAACATACGACCACACTCCTGTTAAGTATTTCTTTATGTGACATTAGCTCATTGTTTTCCTTATTATCTCAGCAAACAAGTTCATAAACTTGAAATATCCATTTTAGTACGTATTTTTAAGGTAGTACAAAAATGGAATTACCTGTATAGTTTCAAAAGTACAAGAAGTTGAAAAGTAAATAGGTAATTTCAGAGACAGTGACTCCTTAGAATCAAAATAAAACTTGGAAAATATAAGGGATGCATTTATTCCTTAATAAAAAAAAAATATTTTTAGAGACACAGATTACGAAGACAGCTGGAAGTTCATTTTTGATACCTGTTGATGAATAAATTTTACAGAATCATGAGACATTTTGAAATGAAGAATTTCAACCCCTAATCATTCAACTGCATGCACTGCCATATATTTAATCAAAAGTCCACCATGACCTCCAAGAAGCACATGGTCTCTAATTCTAATGTCTGTTTTCCTTTTCTTGAATGTTGGTGAGTTAGTGAGAATCCATGGTGCAGTATTTTGCAAAAGTAAAATGGCCACAATTAATATATTATTATTTATATGTGGGAGAATAAAACGGTGGCACCTGGGTACTTAGCCCTTTTGAACTAGCAAGAATGCAGAGGTAATACAGATCATGTATCAGAGAGCATAAAATCCGAGTACATGCAGAACGTGTTTGAATGCAGTAACAGAAAGTGGATGCACAAAGTAAAAGTGAAATTACTGTGAACAGATTAGTTTGCAGCAGTACAGCATGACAGATACCTAGCAAGGATTTTTTTTTGTGGACATCATGGCAAAGATGATTTTTATGAAGTGATGCAGGAAGCAGATTGTCCTTGCTTTGAAAATAATTTTAGCTCAAGCAGACTAACTCAGCTTCATGGTAATGCAGAGACTTGGGAATATCCAGTGCAGATGCTGTAGAGTGTAAGGCTCTGCTACATGGTCAAATCTGGAAAATCCTTCTTCCCTTTTCCACTACAGTGGAGTCCCTGGCCTGTGAACTCTTGGGGCTGGGAGAATATTCATGTGAATATCACTAACTGCACATCCAGCTCTTCTCTGGGTGGTTGGTGTCACCCACTGCTGTGTCTCTGGTTTTGGAAGCAGCACACTGCCAGCTCAGTGAGCAGAAGGGATAATAACAAGCTTTTAGTCCACCTCCCAGTGTAATATAATGTCCATTTAAATCAATTTAATAGAAAATCAATTCAAGGTGAAGACCTCAAGCTGAAAACATCTGATAATAAACTGGTAGGAAAAGACACTGCAGTTGATCATGGCTGGACCTCAGTCTGCAGTCTGTCTGTAGGAGGGTTAACACCATCTTTTGAGGCAAGCAGTCAGAAGCTGGAGGTTCATACGTAATGCTTCCTTTTTCAAAAACTGTGAATTCTGCTTCGAGACTGGATCTTAATCTTTAGCCTATATAAGCATATGAAAATCTGTTAAATGCCTAAACAGATAGTGGAGGTTCTCAAATCTGTCCTAAAATATCTCCAGGTTGCTTTCTTCTTTTATATACGCAGTTTTCTTTCAGAGCTCTGTTTCATAATTATTTCCAGATTATAAAAGCATGAGCTGGAGTTAAAAAATGTGGTTATACCACTACTTCCAGGTCAGCACACACGGCTTATGTGCCTCCTTTGTGCTGGATACAAGTGTTCCTGGTTCTCTGATCTTTATTCCTTGATCTCGCCCACTGTGCCTCAGAGATGCACCAGGGGAGCTCCACAACCTCTTTGTGAGAGAGGACTTCAAGTACTGGCGTTGGAGAAACACCCGCCGGTGCCTGCAGAAAGGCAGTGGGAAATATAACTCTCCCAGTGAGTTTGCAATATATTTTCTTTTATTTTTGGGAAGGAAATGGAGAAGAAAGTTAGTTGGAAGAAATTTCAGTGGGAACGGGGAAGTTGTTTTGATGAACAAAGTAGGGAAAAATCAAATCTATGCTAATGCAGTTGATGCTCAGAAGCTGAGAATGACTGCAAGAAAGGATGACTGTGTGGTTAAAGCACCGATGCCTGACTGAGGAAATCTGAGTTCATTTCCTGGCTTTGCTATCTCTTCAGCTTTAAGCAAGAGATTTAATCTCTCTGCTTGCCTTTTTTTTTTCCCCTTCCTGTACCACAGAGGAGTCATTATACTTCAGATTGTTCTAAGAATAAATGCATTAATGTGGCCAGTACATTACAGTTTAGGCAAAAAAACCATATAAAAGCTTCAGTTCTTGTTCCTTCTGGTTTTTTAAAAAGGCCTTTCTGCTGCCTATGGGGCAAATGTACCAAAGTGTTCATGCCCTGTGTCTAGAAGGATGAGGAGGCACTTGCAGTGCCTGGGCTGACATCTGGGCAGGCCCACCTTCTAGTCAAGAGGTGAACAAGGCTTATCAATTCCAGGGTGTTGGTTTTATTCCTACACAAACATAGCCCGAGGCGACTGCACGGCTGCCTCCCTCTGGGAGGCCTGGCAAAGCAGGCAGGCAAAAGCTTAGAAAAACTGGCTATCGAAACTTTTGAGAGAAAAGAAACTTTGGACATCCGATGCTGAAGCACAGCAACATGAGATGCTGAAATGCTGTGACAACACAAGCACGAAGGCCCCAAACCACAGGAGATGCAGAAACATAAGCCTCAAGGCAGAGCATTGAGCTGTAAATAGGGACTCAGTGATCCACCTCACTGGCAAGGAACTTCCTGAACCTTCTGTCAGTGCCTTCTAATTCCTAGCACAGGCAGAACATTTGAGGAAATTAAACTCTCAATTAATCCTGTGAGCACTAGCATGGAGAATGCCTGGTCTCCTATGGTTGACTGCAAGTCCTTCAGGATTGTTGTGTAGCTGGGTCACTGCTTTTCTCCTTTGAGCGCTCTCTGTTTTAATGTGGGCAGCAGGAGTAGGGCAGAGATCATCCCAACCCTTGTGCTGAGCATGGCTGAGGCCGCACCTCGAGTGCTGCCTTCAGTTCTGGGCCCCCACTTTACAAAGGACACTGAGGGGCTGGAGCGTGTCCAGAGAGGGGCAACAAGGCTTGTGAAAGGTTTAGAAAATATGTCTTGTGAGGAAGAGCTGAGGGAGCTGGGGTTGTTGAGTCTTGAGGCTCGGGGTGGGAGACATCATCACCCTCTGCAATATGCTGAAAGCAGGTTGTACTGAGGTGGGGCCGGTCTCATCAGCCCTGTCTGCAGAGAGAGGACAGGAGGAAATGGCCTTAACAGGGGAGATTCATACTAGATATCAGAAAACAATTTTTTCACTGTTTGGGTGGTTGGGCATTGGAATAGGTTGCCCAGTGAGGTGGTACGGCCATCGTCCCTGGCGGCGTTTGTCATCGGGATCTGGCGCCGGCTGATGGTGCAGGGGTGACAGTGGCAGCGCCGGGTGGTGGTTCGGCGGTGACAGTGGCAGCGCCGGGTGATGGTTCGGGGGTGACAGGAGCAGCGCCGGGTGACGCTGCAGGGGTGACAGTGGCAGCGCCGGCTGATGGTGCAGGGGTGACAGTGGCAGCGCTGGGCGGATGGCCGCCCTGGGTGATCTTAAAGGTCTCTTCCATGCCTGACGATGGTATGATTCTGTCCTTCCACGCCGCAGGGCCGGGACACCCGCAGCCCCATTCCTGCAATGCTTTTAACAATTCCCATTCGCCCTTGGCTCCGCTCGACGATCGCTGGGGCGGGCTGGCAGAGGCGGCCGCGGGCCCTCTGGGGGTGCGTGACACGGCCGAGCTGCGGCGGCTGCGCTGGGCCCGGCGCCCGGGGGCTCCCGGGGCACGGCACCACGGGTGGGGCGGAGGGGCCGGAGGGGAGAC
>VZTG01004549.1:0-114822 GCA_013397845.1 Melanocharis versteri | reverse complement strand
GGCTGCGCGGTGGTTCGTGCGTCCTTTAGTTCGGGGTTCGGGGGGACGCGCCTGCAGGTGCGCTGGGAGCAGCTGCTGCGAGCTCCGGGCGCAGAAGTCTTGTAGCGTGAGGTTTCGTGTCTCGAGGGTTTTAATCCCCGGAAAGGGGAAGAAGCAAAAGCACCCGGTGTGTGTTCAAAGACAACAGTTTATAAAAAAAAATAGTAACGGTGGGAAAGAATTATAATGGTGGCGTTTCTACTTTAGCAGTGATCTGTTGAGATTTATACCACGGGGATGTTCTATGCGTTGTGGTGATTTCGCTTTAATGACACTGAGACTTTGCTTTCGTCACCCAGAGCCTGCTGTTCGCTTCGCGTTCTGTCAAATGTACTTTGGCACACAATGAAACGTAGGCAACCTCAGCCTTTAACTTTGAGCTGGAGGAGGTCGAGCTGTTTATCTTCAGTTTCAGAAAGCAAAACTGCATGGGAACTTTATGCTGTAGCAGAGCGTTAGTGTCCAGGCCAGACAACAAATTAAGGTAAGGATTGTCGATCTGGTGCTCCATCTGGTGTGTTGTGTAAAGATGTAAAGCACTTTTCAGGGGAATTGGTGCAACTTGCAGGGTTAGAACTTCATGTTTATAGCAGGTTTGTTCTTGGTGTCGGTGGGCTTTGAGCCTTGATTTGGTGCAGAATAGAAATTTTTGTTAGGAAGGTATTAAAAGTGAAATGGAGTTGGATCTAAGTTCTCGTTTTGTTACATTTTTGTAATTGACAGCTGCTTCACCTATTCACTGAGACTTGTAAATTTCTGTCTTCTGGAGAAATATACAAAACTCTCGGGTTAGCCTGAGGCAGTAAATATTTACATTTGTTTGCTGATAATGAATGAAATTGACCAGATTTTTTTCTCATGTATGTAATGATCACATACCCCTGAAGTCTATGGGCCCATTTTGAATTATATGCCTCCAAGCTGAAGAGGTGATTGCCTAGCAAATGGGACATGAGTAGCAACCAGCTGCCTAAATGTCAACCAAGGATCTATGTCAATATACAACTTGGAGTAGAAAAGTTGTTTTTAAAGTCAAGGTTTAATTTCTGCTCGTGGATAGTACTTTTCATTCAAAAAATATCAATGTTTGGGCTCCAAAAACTGCCCAGTATTGTCTTTTAACTGTAAAGCTGTTGAAACTGTAGAAATAGTCTCAATTAACATAATGATCTCATTTAATGTATTGTTATGCTAATGAGTAATCCTGTTTAATGGAACTGTTCGTGTAAAAGCTCACTGGAGTAAAATCCATCACTTTTGGACCTGATCATCCTTTAAGAGGGATTGGTTATTTGGAATAAACCAGTTAGTAGGAAATGTTGGCACAGGCTCTTCAGATAAAAAGCCATCATGCCACCAATCTTGAGATGAACATTGCCTGCCTGGAATCTTTAGAAAGTGTGGATCTCTCAAAATGGAGAAGAGATGAAGGAATACAAGATTACAGAAAGTAATATGATGAAATATATCAGCAGTGGTTGTGGTGTTCTCTTTTAGCCATATTCACTGTAAACAGCAGCACCATCTTCTTAATTAGAAGCTTTCAGGCAGGGTTAAGTTCCATGCCAGCAGAGATGCTAAGGGGATCAAAATACTAATGGTGCTTTTGATAATTAGGTTTAAAATCCTGTATTGTGTTTCAATTGGAGCAATAAAAACAGATTATGTAAATCTCTAGATACCTGCACATATGTATGTTACAGTAAAATCCCAGCAGCATTAAATAATTGTCCCAAAGTTGAAGTTCGGCTAGTCAGGAAAGCTCTTTGCATTTCTTCATAGCTCTGGGACACACACCCAGGCTTGCTCTTAAGCTGCTACCAAGTAGGTGCATTTTGGAAGACATTTTGAGAATGTTGTTTCCTCCTCAGTCAAAAGTAGCTGGATTTGCAGAGGTCTGGACTGTGCTCAGTTCTGAACTCTCTGTTCTGAAAGGAGGATTCAGCTGTAGCAGTTCTGCTGACAGCATCCTATAGGAATTGAAGCAAGTCTCCTCAGGCTGGGGGTTTTTGCTTATCCCTGGTCACATAGAGAACTGGTGTCTCAAGTTCTTGCTAAAATGCCTTTTTCACTGCGGATTGTCGGGTTTTTCATGGGCACTTAGCCTGTGCTGAGTTGAGGTCCTGCTCTGCAGAGTGCATTTTAATGGCCTTTGTTGAAGAAGTACTGGCAATGCTGGCAATGTCCTCGCTGCAAGGAGGCTTGGCTTCTCAGCCAGAGGAAATGGATGATAAGGATTTGCTTTGATGAGGTGGCTGGACAACTTATGGATCAGGAGTAACCGTTAAATTGCAAATAATTTCTGCAATTATTCCCTGAAGCTGAAGAAATTCTGTGCTTTTAGGCTAATCAGCCCAGATGACTTGTGACACACACAGCACAAGGGAAGCATCCAGGGAGAACTGAATGTCCCAGCTTCTCTTGACTCAATAATATGTCTACTTTAAGCTGGAGATTCAAAAATCTCTTTTAGATAGATGCGGAGTTTATCACTGAAATGTGGGTTTGGATGATAGTTCAGTTCATGTTTTTTGTAAATTGTATTAAAGATAGGCCTTACTTAAATTTTTTTCTGATCTCATGTGTTAATGTTATTACACAGCCGTGTCGATATGTATTTTTATGGGTTGAGGGATGCTATGGCTTTTGAGTAACCTTCATCTCACTAAGGCAAACTTGCATAGGTAGAAACTTGGCAAGGCCCAGACTGCTGCTGTCAGTATCAGGAGACCTGAGGGGAGGAGCACAATCTGTCAGCCTGCATGGCCTTGTCTGTCAGTAAACAAATTTAAAAGCAGAAAAAAAAATTCCTCTCTGTGTAAATCTCTTAATCATGAAAGCTATCTGAAATGGTAATTTGTACAAGTATAGCTTTACTATGAGTACATTAAGATCCTGATTAAACAGAACAAACGATATGTATCACCTTCCTGTAAATTTGAATAAAATACAACGTGGATGACTAACTCTGAGACTGATGCTGTGACAAACTGTCACTGGTAACTGGAGTTACATCTCAGTTTCTCGGAGAATCTTTTTTTTTTTCCTTTCAGTTGCAGACCTCTGAGGATATAACAAATATCTGTGTCTTCCACATTGTAGGAAGCTGACCTTGATAAGTACGTTCTGATATAGCTGTTGGTGTATCAGAAAACTGGTAGGAAAACACAAAACACACATTAAAATACTGGAGGCTGCCAGCCTGTTCTCGAAAACATATTGGTATTTGTTATGCTGTGGCAAACTTGCAGAGTTGTTTGGTGCTGAAACATTTTTAGAGAGTTTGGTTTTGAGACTGGGCACTGATTTATAGCAGTGGAATTGTAGACAGAAGCTGCCTTGAGTCCAGCACTAGTGAAATGAAACTCAATAGCAAGAAAGTGATACTTTGAAGACGTGGTTTACAAATAAGCAAGTTTCAGCTGGAAGCTGTATTACACCAGTGTGTGGCTGCAGTATTTTTGGTCAAGGGTAGATGTTAAACAGAAGTCAAACTTCAAATAATACAGTAGCTTCTTGAAAGCACATAGATATGAAACAAACTGGTGTGTTTGGTAGCAAGGAGAGCAGGTATCAGTAGTAGCCTCTTCTGGCAGTGTAGGGAGTGTGGAAGTAGTTTTAGTAGTTTTCCTTGGGAATCTGTGCAAGACAATGAAATAACCTTGAAAGAATTGTTACTGGGGCTCTGGAACTCCTTGCTTAAGGCAGTCATGGATGCAGAAAGTTTGGGGGCTCAAGGATGGGTTACACAAAATAGCGGACAAGAGATCTGTGGAGGGTTCCTAAACAAACTGCATCGAATTTCAGAAATTCAGTGAATTGAAAGCAGTTGAAGGTTGAGGAAGTCACATTCTGTTTGCCCTGATCATCCCTTCCCTGGTGCATTTTTATTTTTAGGCAACCACAGGAGATAATGGGATTTTTGTATTCCTCACCTCTAAAATAAAATTGACTGGCGGAACTATATGGAGAATTGAACTGGGCACTGAAGTGCCATGATCCACATACAGTGAAATTCCATGATTTATATAATATTTCCAGCTTATCCAGGATTCGCTGTCTGTGTTTGATGATAGCAGTGTTAGGGATTTTCTTTGTCAGTCCTTTTTCTAGGATTTTTTTTTTAATCCAGCAGTGGCTGACTTAACAACAAGATTTTTTTTAGATATGTAGCAGTGTGCTGACATGTTCTTGTCTCAAGATCACGATCTTCTGTGAAAAACTGAACTATGTTGAAATAGCATTGGCAATATGTAGAAAAGAAAATCTCAGAACTACTTTTTTCTCTCTTCTTTCTGCTTCATCTTGCTCAGTTATCACATGTGAACCTCTTCAGGCTTATTGAAGATATCCCAGTACCAGCGAGTCTATGAATTACATGCAGTCTCTTCCAATTATCTCTGCTTGCCATTCAGCTTAACCTATAACTAGAATTCCTACTCAGGTAGCAGGAGAAAGAACAAGAGTATGTGGCTAGAGGGCAGAAAAAAGAGCAACTTATGTATTGGTGGAAAGGAGTCTTGTTGAAGATTTAAACCCGTGGATATTCTAAATCTTAAGATACCCACATAGATAAACTGTTCAGCAGCAGTTCAGACAGGAAGTACTGTTTCTGTTATTAGTCATTATTTAATCGTTACAAAATATATGTTGAAAAATATGTTTGTACCACAGTAAGAGGCTTCTAGCTCGAGACAGCTCAGTGTTTTTACGTGGAGAACATGTATCGGTTGAATAAACAAACCAGAGGAGTAGGATGGACAACATGGCAGTCTAAAAAGGGGTATTTCCAGTTATAATTAGTTGTATACCAAGGTTCACTTGGCTTTCAGCCTGCCTGTTCTTATCAGCAAGAAAATCCTGCTCCAGCTAACATGCATTACTCTGTAAGAAGTAGAAAACAGTAACTGGTAACCAGCTCTTTGTTACTGAGTCAGTGGTGAAGTAAATCTTTCCTAGGAGAGTTAGAGATAGGAATGGTGTGTTTGAATCACTCGGTGGCAGTGGATGGTGCTGAGGAAAAAGGGTTATTCCTCTGGTTTTAAGTGAAATATTTGCCAGAGAACAGCAGGTAATGCCTACTGGTTTGCAGTAGGACATTGCTTTTGAGGCAGATGCGATCTTTCTGGATTTGTTCTTACAAGGCAGATTAAATTACCCATGTGAAATGCTGCTGCTGAAGGACTAATACCATCAGCAGAAGCAGGGGCCTGTTTCTGCTGTCAGTTGCTTTGATGCTGACATAATCACAAAATGTTTTAAGGAGACATTGAGATCTGACATTTCACTGGTAGAAAGCTTTAATTCTAGACTGCAACTGATGTTTGGGATTTTTCAGTCAATCTTTGCCACAGCATAAAATTTAATTTGCCTTTATGATATAAACAGTGATTCCACCTTTAAAACTCTTCTGAAAGGCAGGTTTCTGATTACCTGCTGCCTTATTAGTCGTGTAAGAATGCCAAAACTTTACTTGTTTGAGAAACCTTGGAAAAAAAACTCTGATGGGAAAGAGGAGAGTCTTTCCAAAATCTATGTACTTGCACACAGGCATACTCACAATTATGGCTTATCTTCCAGGATAGAAATCTTGTTAAATGCAAGGAAGTATTAAGGCAGCATAGGAATCTAGATACAAATGTGCTTTATAGTCACATTATGTTTGTTTGGATTTGTTTTTGGGAGAGCTTGGGAGGTGGTGCTGGTGAATGAATAACAGGTTTTGGCTCCTTTGTAGCCGTGTGACTTTGTCTTTAGGTTGCAGGGCATTGGATCTGTAAGGCAGGCAGACAGTGTCTGTCTTTTCTTACTTCAATTTTTCCCTTTTCTGTTTGTTATCCCTGTAAATCTGGTATCAATTTGAAGTATCATCAAAGAGAGAAGCAAGGAAAGGCTCTTTGTTTCTCCAACGAAGATGTTGAAATCAATGCGTCTTTTCCAGTTTAATAGCTATTAAGCAACCCCAGTGAAGAAGCTTGACTTACTCACTGAGGTTGAATCTCTTGGAGTGGTTCAGTTCACAGGAGGCTGTTCCTTGCATAACGTGACGAGTGAAGTAATGCACATAATTTAATTCCTTCTAGCAGGGGTGTTTCTGCACTGGAGCCAGATGTATTGGTCGTCATTAAGTTAATTGTTTCTGATATATGGCAAGATATCCCTCTCACCTCTTGCAGTGTTCTTGGGGTCAGCAACTTCATGTAGTGCTTTTATCGTTGGGGCCTTGTGTTGTTTGGATGCCAGTGAAAGCCACGGTGCTGTGGTCTTGTGTTTTGGAGGTGGTTATGCAGGGACCTGGTGTTTATATCTGCAGGTACAGGCTTGACATTGCTCGTTCGGGTTTAACAAGATCTGCTGAAGTAAGGAATTGATGACTTCCTCCAAGAGGATACATCAGATGAATAGCAGATTCAGAGAGGAGTCATGCATCTCCAGTGCTTTATTCCAATTTCTAGCTGACCTCTGTCCCTGACAACAGCTAGGCTGTCAGCACTAATGCAGGAAAGAGTAACTGTCATTGCATTTCACGTCTCATTTATTAACAAACCATAATAACCTGCATTAACACTTAAGAGGAACATGAAATTGCACTGTCAAGTCTTCCTTCCTGTTCACGGACCCTGATATTCTCTTTTTACTGGGAGTAATTTATCTGTACCCCCAGTTAACCTGTTCCATCTTCTTTTCTTTGTGCTGCAGCTGCTCCTTGCTGCAGCTGGCTATACATCTGGACCTTGACTGCCTTCCACCTTGTTAGTTGTGTAAGAATGTCAAAAATCAGTGCAACTTCATTTGTTTGAGAAACAGGTATTTAGCAGAAGTTTTTCTTGTAGTTAAGATTTGCATAACTTTTTTTTAATAAAATTTAAAAGGGTTTGTGATAACTCATACCCTGTTTTGTTTCGATGTTTTGGTAAGGCTTGATGTAAAAATTTGGAGTTTAGGATGCATAGTTTCTATTTTACTAACATGAAAAGCACAAGCGGGCAACAATTACAAAGCACCCATGTCTGGGCAGATAACACTCAGCCCTTTTTTACTTCCTCGAGGTGCCTGATGCTCCCTGTAAACAGCATTAATGGCAGAGTGAATTGACAGTGTGGCCCTGAGGGATGCAAAGGGACTTTTTGATTCTGGAAGTATTGTGGTAGCTTTCTTTCACAAAATAGAGATGCATTTCCATATTTCTTTTTCTCCAGTAAGTGCTCATGTCCTCTTGCCTCATCAAACATTAAGAATTCTGATGAATAACAAGAATGCTTTTAGAGATGGCAAGGGATGTCACATTTTCTGCTGTATTGACTAAAGATATTGCTCAGTGCTGGAAATACAGAAACTCCAGTCTCTTTATGGCATATTTCTTGCTTTCTTCTCCCTTTATCTCTGTTCATTATCAGGTTCTGCTCATATTCTTTGACCTAGTGTATTTTGACAGTAAATTGAGCACAAGAGCAGCTTGGATAACTGGTTTGCTTGGTGTTTGATAGATCACCCCTTAAAAGTGGGTAGAACCTTGTAAGTGTGCGGGAAGAAAAACAGAAAAGGACATATCTCTAAGCTGTCTTGAGATCTGAAAACAGAATCTCACAACTTGGGACACAGAAAAGAAAGATGATTTCAGAGAAATAGAACAATCAGCACTCGCCATCTTGGAATGTCTTGCTATACTTCCAGGGTGTCAGGGAAGCTGGTGTAAATCAGTGCAGTTTGGACATAGGAGAGTGGCTGAAATTCATGGATGCCTTCATAAAGCATTGGGAATTGATTCAAGAACAGGTGTTTTGGAGAAACAGAAGACAGGAGAAGGAAGGCAGGCTTGGAGGATTTTACTGCAGAGCTGGTAAATCTTACTGGATCTTGGAGTGGAGGTGGCGCTTTTGACTGAACTGAAATGACTCTGCGGAGTAAACAACCCAAAAGGCTGTAAATACTCAAAGTTCAATCTTGAAGCCATCAGAATTTCTAGTTGAATTCTGATTCATTTTAATTTATACAGCATGCACAGTTTCCTCAGGATTCATGATCTTTAATTCCCCAAGGCTTGTCATGCTCAGAGCAGGTGTTTGCCAGCTGGATCTCTTTCCAGTTTCTTCCATTCTATTAAGCTCCCATGGTCCTCTTAAAGCTGAAAATTGACTTGCAGCCATGCTGCCCATCTTGCAGTGTTCTTAAGTGTGTGCTAAGGGAGCCTTTTGCTGCTTCTGTTGCAGGGACCTCCCAGATTTTTACCTTATGGCATTCAATACCTCCCTACGCTGCTGGAAATACGATATTTTCACATAACTGCTCTAATGTGTTTTTAATTACATATTTCTGAAAAATGCTTCTCAAGTTGTGCTTGGTTCATCATGGATCAGTGGTGTAAAGATCTGCATAGTATTTGTCCTGAACAAAAAACCAAATAAATAACCGGAAGTTGCAGTGTTAAAACTCAGAGGTGTAAGAGGTGGTTTTATAAGCTGTGCACAGGACAGAGTTGAAATACACGTGCACTCAAATTCCTGTGAATGAAACACAGATCTGAAACTGCTGGCATGGCAGTAGATATGCGGAGGGGAATTGCTCTGGCCTGTCACCAGTCTGTCAGATGTGTTTCATCCATCAGCTGGCTATTCCACACTGCTGTGACAGTAGGAGGGGAATTCGGTCCCATTCAGGAATGTGGAACTGGAAAATGCTGTTATCTTCCTGGTGGCAGGGATTGTAGGGGTTGCAGTATTTTAAGGTGCTTGAGCTTTCAAATATATGAATCTTTAAACTGTCTTCTGTAGGGCAGAGTCTCAGATGCAAAGCATGACTTTGCTGAGAAGGTAATGTATAGGAAACTGCCTTCTGGTGGTGTTGAAACAGACTGTGAATGAAATTGGAGTGAATGTTGTGCTTGCCAGTTAAACTAACAGTGCAGGATTTTGTCGAGGTGTAAATAATCCTGTAGAGGAAGTACCAAGGAGGGTGAGAATGAATATCCTTTTGTTTATCACCAGGATCTTGAGTATCCTTGAAGGTAAGGATGTAGCAGCTTTTCAGTTAATTCAGATTATACTTCAGAGGGGGTCTGTGGATTTTAACTCCTTTTCCCTGGATCATTATGTAAGGCTAGGCTCTTTATAATTAGCTTAATTCCCGATTAGGCTTGTGTGCACTAGATAATGTATTTCCCAAGGCAAAGAATATAAAACTTGTTTGCCCAAATGTCAGTTTTTAAAAAAATCCATAGATTGCTTAAGTCTAAAAATACTTTGAATTTCTTTATAGTACAGCAGGCTACAATTTAAATTGTATTGAACTTGAATCTTCTGGGATGCAGAAATCGTACTCTGACTTGTAGGTACAGTGCTGCTTGGTAAGGGAGTTTTATTGTTAGGCTAGTGTAATCTTTCCTAGTACACATATGTAAAGATTAAGGATATTTTAGAGAACTTAATAAGAAAATTCCCTGTTTTCTGGGAAACATCTGCCAGACACGATGCTGTTAAGTTTTAGTGGGTTTTTGGATGACATTGTATTTCAATGAAACAAATGAAACCTGGACTTGAGAAGGTGGCACAGTAGTTACAATTAAGTAGCTAATAAAATACAGACAAGTATTGTTTGTCTTTTAATTTAATTATCTGAAGTGTTCTAAGCTATCAGTATAGTTTTCTTGAAGATAATGTGTTGTCTATGCCTAATCAAGGATAAATGAACAAGAGTCCTTCCTAGAGAACTGAAAGGTCTCCTTTTCAAGTTTAATTTGCAGCACTTGGTGGAGGATTAAAGTAATCTAATTAAATGGCCTCATTTAAATTTTGCAGTCGCCTAAGAGATGGTAGACAGATGTGAAAAGGGAATTATCCATAAAGCATGCAAGTTAAATTAGCAGGTTTCTAATTTAACTTTATCAATTTGGAAGATTTCTTCACAAGACTTGCCTTTTCTTTAGAGTTGGGTTATCTTCCAAGGGATCTGCAGTTTGATGCTTGCTGGGAATTAATTCATCAGCATGTTAAAGGCCATTTTTTATTCATAGAGTTATTTAAAAAAAGGGTGTACTTTATTGTAAGTAGTTGACATAAAGTAAATATCTTTGATGGTGCTATTAAAGCCTGATGATATTTTCCTGTGCAAGGTATGCAGGTGCACTGTAGGCAAGAAATCTGACATTAGACA
Organism: Melanocharis versteri; assembly: GCA_013397845.1. Lineage (NCBI taxonomy): Eukaryota > Metazoa > Chordata > Aves > Passeriformes > Melanocharitidae > Melanocharis > Melanocharis versteri. Next base: position 104,634 of record VZTG01004549.1, on the reverse strand, counting down.
CTTCAATCCACATGCAGGCAGGTATCACACGTGGTGAATTAAATGTTCTCCTGGTCCCAGGGGAAATTCTTGTGTCCTTTGCACACCTGGGTGAGGGTTATGCCTCTGGTGTGCAAGAATTCATTGAGTATTTGACAGGTTGGGATTTGTGTATTTCAAAATGGAAATGCACACAGCAGTTGCAGAATGTGGATTCTTATGTTTTCACCAGTCAGGAGCCCCTAAGAGCCCTGTCTCCAGTACCTTTCTCTTTCTGTCTTTGTAGTGTAGATCTGCTTCCAGAAGTACTGCTCTGGGGCATCCTATTCACTGACAAATCCTGAGGGTATTTCAGTTTGCATGAATTTAATGCCACTGGGATTTTATCTTCGATTTTATCTTCGATTTTATCTTCCATTGTATCACTAAGAAACGAAGTGCTTCTTAGTAAGGTTTTGAAACTTAGGGAGTGACTCACTTTAGGGTAATGCTGTGGTTACACAAGATATTTTCTGTACTTTGAATAAGCAGAACTTTTGAATTCACTTACTAGCACTGACCTTATGCAGCTGTTGCACTGTACTTCAGGGCTTGTACGTGAATAAGATGATTTCCAAAACAGACTACAGTCTCCATAAAAAGAGGAAAAAAGGACTAGGAATGTCACTCTTGTTTTGGGGGTATCAATAAGGTCTGGGAACAAAAAATGTTGTGGTGAGATGCATGATGAGTGGTTATTTCCTATATTTTAGGCATTGGAGAAACTGAAAAAAATCTCAAAAATTAGCTTTTAGTCAGATTTTACATCATAGTTTTTGCAGGTTTATGTTGCAGACACAGGTTTGTGCTATGTTATATTTCTGGCTTTTTTAAAGATACTAAATTTTAAGTTTTTAACTTAATAATTGTAACACAGTGGAAAAGTTAAGTTTGTTGCTCAAAAAGAGTAAATGGAAGAAAAAAAAAAATCATCCAACCCCTTCTCAAGTTTATTTTATAGATTACAAAAGGAAAACAAAAAAAAGATGATTTATGTAGAGAATGAAAGCTGGGGGAGAGAGCTGTGATCTGAAGAACATATTACTGCCGAACAGCTGCTGTGACTCTAGAGTTCCCAAAATGTGTCTGGGTTACTTTTTATCAGCATGGTGGAGTTAGGCACAGAAATGTAGGAAGCATATAGCTGCGAATGCATAGAAAACTGTGTTGTTTAATGCGTGGTTGGTTCAGGTTTAATGTTGTTTTATTTTATTTTTCTTTCTTAGATTCAAGCACCCTTTAAGGACCAATGTACCCAATAGCTCATGGAAGAAAAAAATCAAAGCAGGACATCTTTGGTTTCCAGGCTACCGAAATATGGAACGAAAACTTTAGGGAGTGTTTTGCAGCCTATGCCAAACGGGACGGCTGTGAACTTAGCAGGGAGTAATGGCGGCAAAAATTTCGGCAAGCACAATGGCACTGTTGGAATGTCTTCCTTTGCTTTCAACTGGAAAAAGTCAAATAAATATCAGCTTAACGATCAGAATGCGAGAGAGGCCTACTCCAAATGCAACTCTAATGAAAAATTAATTGATTCTGAGAAGTGTCCTCAGTCTCAAGGAGCATTGGGCAATGATGAGCTCAGGGTGGGTTTGAACAGTACTGCTTCGGTTGTGTCAAAAGCAGCAAAGCAAACCAATATGTTTGTGTCTTCTACTGAGGAATTAAACCCAAAGTCTATACCTGGACTCTCTAGTTCAGCTAAATTCACCAAAGGTACCCTGTCAGGAAGGACATACTCTGAACTCAATGCTCCAAGATCAAATTTGAATGGATTTTATGGAAACCGGCCGGTGGTAGGTTTGCAGAGACCTAGGGCTAATTCCGGTGCCACAAGGACAAGTTCGGGAGAAAGCCTGGCACAATCTACAGACAATAGCAAGGCTTTTTCCTGTGACAAAATGGTAAGATCGCAAAGTTTTTCACATTCCATTCAGAATTCTTTCCTTCCCACTGCATCTCTAACCAGGTCACATTCCTTTAATAAAGCTGTGGATCTTACAAGGCCTTATCACAGTCAAAATCTTGCTGCCAGGATGCCTCAGAGGTCTACTCTGCTGTCAAGGAACGCTTGTCAGTTGGATGTACCCAATGGAAATGAACCGATGAAGTATGGATTTACCAGACCGTACTCGGCTATGTCAGCTCCTTGTTCCAAGAAACCCCCGCTGTCGAATGGATCTGGGTCAGCACCTTCCTATGGATACAGATTGAGTCGGCCTTCTCTGCTGAAGCCTACCAGGCAGCGGTTTGCTGGGAATACCGCTGTGGATGGCAGCAAAAGCGCGGCTGCGGACACGCGCGTCGTGGAGAACGCGGAGATTTCAGCAACTATCAATAGAGCCGTTGATAAAAACAGTATTCTAGAGAGCAGGGCTCAAAGAACAGAACCTGGCGAGGGCCTGCATGAAAGTCTGGGGAAACACGGGTCAAAAGTCGTGTGTATGAGCGATGATGGAGATGAAATATCTATATCTTCTTTGTCATCCTCTGAGAAAAATGATTTGAGTGAAGACTTCAGTGATGATTTCATAGAGATAGAGGACGCGAACAGAACTGTACAAATCCAGCAGAAGGAGAGCTGCCTTCAGGAATTAGAGCGTGGGAGCAGAGCGTCCATCGAGCCGTTCACGTCTCTCAAGGAAGGTGGAGGATCTTGCTGTAATGCTGATGACTGGCTTGATATAAATGTGTCTGGTAAATACCTTTTTTATCTTCTGTTTGAAGTTTTAGGTGCTGGATCAAAATTCTGTAACAGTAATTAAGTTATTTAATGTAATTGCCCATTGCTTGTGAATATTTTCAGAATGGAACTTGGCTCTGTGCTGGCATATTTGTTTGCTTGTGCCTTTTCTGCATAATAGTTTTTTCCCAAGCATTACTTTGAAGAGCTCTTTGTGATAAAAATGAAGGTGACCTCCTTTAAACACGTTTATGGTGTGGTTGTGGGATTCCTCATATCCTTGCTTTGCCATTCATTTTCTGGGTTGGTGATATTTTAAGAAAATTTCACCTCCTGCTCCCTCCACCTCTGTAGGCAGAGAACAGCTGTAACTGCCTCTGAGTAGTGGAAACAAGTGTAGGATATGTAATTAGATGAGTTCAGTTATAAACAGGATTGTGACTGTTGGTTTTTTTTTGTTTTTTCTGATGCATCTTAATTGTTTAAAAATTAGTTGAAGACTAAAGAAGATGCTTTTGAAAGCCACGTTTTCAAATCTTTGATGGGCTTCTCATGATAAAAGCTTGTTTGAGAGCTGTTGCAATTGAAAGACTAGATCCAAAGGATGTATTTTTGGACCCACCTTCTAATATGTTAAAGAGATGCAGATTTCTAGAAAGTAGCTTCTGTGGTGGGTGAATTAGGGCAATGTAAAAGGTTAGCAGAGTTGTAGGTTGGAAGATTCCTTAGTTGTAGCTGCCAAACCAGCTTGAGCTTTTCCCCCTTCTGGGATGAGGGAACAATGCTGTCGAAAGCTTTCGGGTATTTCTGTTAAGGTACAGCTCCAGCAAAGTTAGCACACCAGTAACAGGCATTTTAACGTTTATTTTTTGAATATTGGATTGGTTTTGGAATCTTAACTGTTGCTCTTGTCTTTAAGCAGTGGATGACAACAGTGAAAGCACAAAACACACTACTGAGAATGTCATCTCTTCAGAGATGAACTACAGGGCTGGCTCCTCCTTTGAGCTTTCTCCATCTGACAGCTCTGACGGCACATACATGTGGGATGAAGAAGGGCTGGAGCCTATAGGAAGTGTCCATCCGTGTGGAAGTTACGACTCTTCGGAAATGAACAGCATAGTATGTATTTATAGGCACAACTTGCACAATTACAGTGTGTGGAGTGTATTGCTTCTTAAGTGTATTTTTTAAATATTAGTGGATTGTGGTTTTTTGATAATTCTTCTGTTGTTGATGGCTTTGTGAAACTTCGTGTTTCTGGACAGGTGGCCTTGATTAGGCTGTTTGCACACATTTTTTTCTTTCCTTATTCTAAAGTCAGGACAAAACAGGTCCTTCCTTATGCAGTCTCATAATAGCGCTCACAAAGAGTAAAGGGATTTGATTTCTGCAAAGGACAGGTTCAATACCTCCTACTAATCTCTAAGCATAGGAGTGAGAAAGCCAGAAAATGGTATTGCCCATGTGGCTTCTTGCATTTGTTGTTTCTGTACTGTGTGCTCAGAGTGCCTCTGTGAGCTGAAGCAGATCTTTGATTTCTCAGTTTGTTCAAGCGTAGAATCTTTGAGGTGGAGACCTGGCTGTAGCACACTGTAGCAGGATAACTTGGATTTTATTAGCATGATGTTAACAATCAGAACAAGTAACAAAACCGATTTGGTTTAATCAATGTGTGTGTTACACATGCTTCGTGTGTTTAAGGTGTGTTAGGTACTGTGTCACCACTGCCAGTTTAGTAATGTGGATACCACTTTCAGACTTGGGCACAGATATGTAATTATATTCTTTGTGTGTAGCTAAATATGAATTCCTGATATATTTTCAGCTGCTTGTGGTGTTGTTTGCTCTCCGTCTTAAATTATGATGTTGGGATACAGTGCTTGAAAGAGTTCAGCAGTGGTTATTAACTTTTTGTGGCAATTGTGGCCAGCTTGGAAAAGCTGTTAGAGATTTTTGTAGTATGAGTTTTGTAGCTTTATTGATGTTTATTGGGAAAACCCAAGTTTCATGTAGGCCACTGCAAAAACAAACACCCTTGTCCCCAGACACATGCATGCACATGCCAGGAAAAGAGGGAAGTTTTTAAACTTTGTCCTTGGTATGTTTTAAATATAGATATTTTGATACATACTCTTAAAATGTAACAAAAAAAATGGAAGACACTTCTTTTACCATGCTTTTGGAGTATATATCTAGGTTTAGATACATGTAGCCCCTGTGAATTAATTTGTGCATGTATATGAGTTGATATTGAATCAGTGTTCTGATTGACAGAAGCTGTTATGGGCCATGGGGAGCAGAGGTACATTTGAAGCCTTTGATATTCTTGTTTACTACTTTGGTTTCTTTCTTCCTTTATTGAAAGTAAAAAGATTTTAGAGAGGGTTTAAAAATGGAAGAATGTATTTACTAGTTTTTGAGAAAGTGGAGAAAGGAGGAGATTGTAAGACTTGATGTTGAATCTAGAAAATCATGTGTTGTTTCTACCCATTTTGATTTTTTTATCCTGTTAGTGTTTTTCCAGAATTTCAGTGCTTACTGTACTGTGACTTTTATCTGAATGAGAAAAGCATCAATCGCATGTTTTATTTTTAAAAGGCAGAAATGTATTTTCAGTAGCTTGGATTTTGAGGGGGAAAATGTAGCTCTGAAATGTTGAATTGCTTCTTATTAGTGAGATTTTTTTTGGTTTTTTTTCCTGTACTTGTTGGCTTTGGTAGAAATTATGATCTATTTGATTTCTTTAGCCTAAAGATTAAACAATGATCTTTTCTAATCTGAAGATGCAGAAAAATTTCTGATGCAATTTTTCATTATTTCTGAAAAATTGTGCTCTTGAGTAGGTTACTGTAAGCTTTTGTTCCATGTTTTTCCTTTTCTCTGCAAGCAGGGAGCATAAAGACAAAAAAGTGAAGGCATTGAGGATAATTATTGTGATTAGTCAGCACGTCAGATGTTTTGATTGCTGGGAGATACGTGATCAAATTATGCAGTTTCTATCCTCTAGTGTGGTGAGTTAAAAGCAGTTCGTATCTGTGTGTCAAAATCCAATTGATGAGAGTCAGATTTTAGAATTTGGAGTGCTTGGGCTAATGCCAGCCTGCCTGCCCCTTGGATTTAGTATTTCCAGGGCAGTCACCAAAGCAGTGGTTTGGGAGTTCCCGTGGCACCAGGCTGGGGTGAGTAGAAGCAATGCAGCTGAGTAGCAATTCAGGGAACTCCGTGGTGAGTAATTGGTCATGTTTAGTGCACAATCTGCCTTTTTCTTCCTCATTTCCATCTTGCTGTTGTTTTGTTAGTCTTTTAAGCTGTATCCTTCTTAGTATCAACAAATGCTAAATGCTTTTCCTAAGCTTTTCCATAGATGGCAGTGCAGCTCCCATTGGTTGATCTTAGATTAGGAGTGTTTGGACCATTTTTGAAAGGGCAGCTTTTGCAAAGGGGATTTTAACTGGGCTTCTGAAATGAGAACCAGCGTGGGAAGGCAACAGAAGGAACTTGCTGGCCCCTGAAGCTCATTGTTCCTTTCTGGGGAGCAGAAAAGCCAACATCTTTGCTATTCTCAGTACATCTTGGTTATAAAGACGTGGGGGTGAAGAATAAAAGAAATTTGGCCTCCTTTAGTACTGTCCTTCTGTTCTTTCCAAACTGAGTGAACAGCTATGGAGAAAATGTGCAATCCAGTGTTGGAGGTTTAAGATTCATACAAATCTAAATAATATCGTAGGGGGGACTTAGTACTTGGTAGGAAATGTGTGGGATTTTTGTAAGGATGAAAATATTTTTGTTGTCTAATTGTGTAACAGAAAATACCTTATTCCATTATCCCTACTGCTGATCCGTTTCCACTTCTGAAGTCAACAAATCGCTTGGATGACTTTCTAAGTGCTGAACTCCTTACAAATTTCTAAGCACTGATTTCATTGGTGTTCTTTGTAGTCTTTTCAACAGCTGGTCTTGGCTGCTGAGCACCAAGTTCCGTTCTGTGTGAGCAGACTGATGCTTAGCAGAGCAGTCGATAGCTCTGTAAATTAGCAAGAAGGGCAATATTTATCTGTAGGTGCTCTCACTTGGTTTTAGCTGTGCGGTTTGCTCCTGTCCTGGCTGACTGTAATGCCCAGTTCCTTTACTGTTTCGTGGCAGAAAGCTGCTCAGCAGTGTGAGGTACAACTCCTGGTTGTAGTTTAGTATGTCAGCCTTGCTAGATTTTTGTTTTCAGTAATTTTTGTGTGCAAATACTGTTCACCATACGTGTAAGCAATGTAGCCTCAAACAGGCATCCTGACTGGAGTCTCATGGCTCCTTTGCTTGCCCTCTCTTGTTGTAGCAAAGTTTGAGGTGTTTCCTCTTCTCCAGTGCATTAAGTAGACACATGAGAAGCAGAATCTTTAATATGTGTTTGTTCAGAATGAAGCTTTGAATGGTTTTGGCAAGTTTATTTACATTAGAAGGATAGATAGTACAGCTGTCATTGTTCTGAGGTATCTGCTTGTTTTTAAAGATGCTACAATATTCTAGTGCTCAAAGTGTGCAAGAAATAAAACTTCAAACTGAAAACATTCCAATAATTTTGGCTTCTTTCTGTAATATTCTCTAGAGAAATTGTTGCAGTGTGATTTGGGTTTTTTTTGTTTCTTTTAAAGCAATTTCATTTGGCCCAATAAGTTTGGACAGGAAGCTTTCAGAGCGTTCCCTGTACTGTCAGATCAAATCTTCTGCCCCCTTTTTTCTGTAGGCTCCAGTAGCAATGTGGATCTTTGTGCTGTGTTAATTTTTCCTGAAGTAAATAAAGCCAGTATTTTTGGGTATGTGCAGAGTGAACATCAATGTAATTATAAGGGCATAGGATTATGGAATAATAATTGAAATCTGGCTTGAAGAGACAGATGGGTTTTAACTGCTTTGCTGAGAATTTAATTGCTCTTGGGATGAAATCTGGATCTTGCTGGAATGAATCAGTTTGACACATGGCCAGAATTTTAGCCAGAGTATTGAAATAGTTACATTTTTCTCTTCTTCCAGGCAATTTTTGTAATCTTGTAAGGATTTTGTTGTTGTTCTCTGTTATATTTTTTCCTCTTTGTGATTGGAACATGGGCAAGGACAGTTCTGAATTAGTTTTTGAGTCTGAGCAAAATGCTTCTGGTTCCTGAAGCATTGGTGCTCAGTGAAATATGCTCTACTTCTTAGAGAAAACAAACTTGCTAAATAGAATTGTTTAGTTCAGTCATTAATTTCTTTCAGTAGTTATTTACAAGTAATTCAGTGTTAATTACCCTAATTTTTTAAATAATTCACTTCTCAAAATGAGTTTATAGTAAGGTTTAAATTGCCAGTCTGATTTCTCAAATGAGTAATTTATTAACGTGAATTCAGACTTGTAATGTGTGTAATTCTGATATATTTATTTCCTTAGAGCGAAGTGTTCCTGGTATTGCCTTCTACCCATCTTCCTTTCTTTAGTTGAACTTTCTTTTCAGGAGGTTAATGCCAAAACACTAGTTCTTCTTCTATGAGAAGCTGGGCTTTTTCAATTTTGGGGTGTTTGGTTACAGCTGCAATGAAAACAGAAGTGCAAGTAAGCTTAAGGTAACATAAAAGTATGTAATCTTTTCTCAACACAAACTTTCCTTTTTTTTTTGCTATAACTTTCTAAAAGAGTAGTCACGAAATGAGTCCTTCAGGTGCAAGCTGGTTACAAGAAGCACACATGAAAAGCCTTTCATCTGATGAACCAGTTGAAATTTAGTTCCTTTTTCTCTTTTCGTCTTGCAAAGAACAATGAAGATCTTACTCAAAGCAGGGAAGAGCATTAAAAAGACACGTATTTCTTGGTAGGCTGGACTCAGATGAACAGTGTTGACTTAGTGCATTTCCTCCTTCCTTAGAATACAAAAGGTGAGGTTAATAAAGAGAATTAATTGCATTTTGTGCTCCCATGATGCTTCATAAAAGTAATTTGTGTGCTTCAGTTGAGCACTGCTTTAAGAAGTCTCTGAGTTTGTTCTGTGCCTGAAAGCAGAGGATGGTTTCACCTGAGTCAGTGCCTTTTTGACTAAAATTCATTATGACATTAATAAATACACACTGCCAATTTTGTTTGTGGTTAGAGATTTTTCTAATTTATTTTTTTTTTGCTAGTGAGTGTGGTACAGTAAGAACTGATGACACTACTAGATGCCCAGTACTGTAGTGAGGGTGTGAGGTTGAAAAGCGGGAGAGAAGACATTATTCTTGTGGCATAATTAATTAATAAAGTATAATTGTCCTAGTCTTAGGGCATCTTGTTATATACCTATGTTGGAGTAATTTGGATTTTGAAGTAGCTGTTGCCTTTTTGCTGCCTTCCAAGCCTGTAAAATCTCAGAGATTTTAGTCTTTCTTGCAGCTGCCAAGTTTTATCTGGCCACTGTTGTGACAGAACAGGACCATTGAGGAGGAAACTGGGCAACCTCTTCCTGTAGGTCAACACCTTTTATGGATAGAGAACACCCAGCTTCACTGATGTGGAATGGCAGTGGGGAGTTCTGTTTTCTGCTTCTGCTCAGAGAATTTTCATTATTTGCCTATATCACCAAAGAAATTCTGTCCTGTAGGACAAATTGAATAATTCGTTGGTCCTTCACATTCCTGTACCTGAAAGCCTGACTTTTGGGTTAGGCCAATATTTCTCTTGGCAACAGATATCACAGTAGGACAGGAAGTCTTCTCTGAGATTTTAGCTTTTACTGATGCATTCTAGAAAATGGCAAACCATGTGTGAATTTTTACTTGGGATACAGAAGGATTTCTTGGAAATACATTATCTGGGAAGCTGCTGCTTCTGTGGTCAAACTTCCTGCTCAGGTGTATAGTGATTCTCAGACTGGAATCTAGTACACGTGTCAGCCTTGAAAGCTGTTTTTCATTGGAAGCTGCTTATTGGAAGTTGCTGTAGTTGGTAACCTCTGTTTAAGCTCCTAAGTTCATGTCCAAGTTCCAGACTCTTTTGTCCCAACATGTTCATGTCATGTTCCAGAATCTGGTGAAAATTACTCTGATTTACTTAAATTGTCCTGTTCTAACTTCACAGTTTTCATTTTTCCAATAATACAAGTATAGAAATCTGCAGCATTTGTTTTTCACATTCTTCATTTCTGAGATACCTATGCCTAAAAATTTATGTTTGGAAAACCACTAGACTGCTTGGTTCTGTTTTCAAAGCCTCAAAAGTCAATGTCACGTTTTTGCCTTTCATCTTCATTGTGAACAGATAATATTTGTGAACATATTAAAGTAGTGAGAGAGCATCCTTGATTAATATGTTCACCATTAAGTTTTTAGTAGAAAACTGCAAATGCTATGAAAACTACAGTCTGTATTGTTGCTTGTCAATACAGAACTAAGAGCACAAACTCATTTCAGTGTGTTCTGTCAGCTCCTCAGCCATTTCTTTGGTGGAGTTTGCTGGCAGGCAGTTTTCTGCTCATGGCAGAGAAGGGAAATGTCATGAAATTAGAGACTGATTTTGGAGTGGAAATAGCCACTATCTACTTCAGAATTTAACTATAACAGCAAGGAGAGGTGGTGAGAAACTGAATAACTTAATGAGATGGCACTTCTGCCTGTCCTGTGTTATGTAGGTGTCCCTGCTGTCAAACATTATTAAGAGGTTATATGACTGTATCACAGTTCACAAATCTCTTGTGAGACTGGTTTGAGAGGCGTGACATTTTGTGAACAACCTTTTATGGCAAATTACCTTTTTCCTTTGGGATGGGAAAGCTTATATGCCTTCGAGAGCTGCTTCCTCCAGAACTGACACAGTAAATCTTCTCATGCTGTTTTGGCTGGTAAAACCAAGGAAGGCAACTTCACTTGTACTTACGTGTTCTGTCCATGGCATCCATTAATTACAACTTTGGATTTGTGGGGTGGAGGGAGGGGAGAGTACGGCAGCTGCTGTGGTGGTGTTTGAAACAGAAGAACAAACACTGGTAGAAGTTATTTCATAGGCTTGTAAGGGATGTTTTCTGTTTGAGTTGGTAACTGCATATCCACGTGTGATCTGGTTCTGAGCTTTTGTGCTCTTGGTTCACACTGTGGAAATGTATCAGGGTAATGTGGCATAAACACACCTTTGCAGCAGTGCAGTAAGTGAGGGAATACTTCCTGTGTTGTTAGCAGCTCGTATAGAGATTGGTCAAAATAGAATCAGCCCGAAGTAGTTGGGAAGTATTTGAGGATTGTTTTGGTTTTAATTAGAAACAAGTATATTAAGCAGGCAGTGTAAGAATAGAACACATTAATGCTGTGTATTGTGGCGTATTCAGGTTACTCCAAAAGTCTCGCTAGGGTAGAATTAAACTCATTGCACTGAGGAAACAGCTGAGCTCCTGGTACAGCCATGCCCATGCTGTTCCTCTGAGGTTATGGTTTGGTTCCTTTCTCAGCTGGGAATTATTTGAAGCCTCTATATTTTCCTTTAACCAAACATTGTACGTTTAATACAAGTGCAGGTCAGTGGAGTGAGAATTATTCACAATCATTTCTGCCTGTTAAGAATAGCTGTAGCAATTACATATTGCTTAATAGTGTAAAATGCTCCATTGTTGGTTAGATAAACTGTAAAAGCAGTGCTGAACCTCTGGTATTGGCAGCCTTTTTGCGCACACAGACTGGAAGCAGTGAGTAGGAAGAACTGCTTTTCCTCCTCCTCTGTCACTGTTTATACTCACTGCTGACTGCTTTCTGTGATTGTGCCTAAAAGTAAACAAAGAACTCTCTACTTAAAAGCACCGGCCTATTAAAAAAAAAAAGAGAAAAATCTTCCTAAATTTTCTTGGAACTCTGTAGAAAGGGGGTTACAATACTTCCCCCTGTTCAGCTCTCCTCATTGCTGAAGGCTAGATGGCAGTCAAGGAATGCTGCTTGTGGCAGTGGGTGTAGCTTGGGCTGTGTGTTTGAAAGTGCTGTTGCTTATGAATAGGTGAAGTCTTAACAGAATGGCTAGTGTTTCTGCTTTTCATCTTTCTCTTCTTCCATTGTGGTATTGAATTTCAGATTTTTTACGCAGTCTGACATCTGACTTTATATTTAAAAAAAAAAAATTAAAAACCACCAAGTTGAGATGCTTCAGATCAGCATGTAGTAACTTAAGCTAATAATGAATTTCTCTATACTTTCAGTAAATCTAGGTAGAGCATACAATGCCTCTATAAAAATGTTTTCAAGAGCAGTAAATCTTTAAGACTGTTCTACTTAACAGTTTAAAAAAAAGTGTTTTGGATTTTCCAAACCAAGTTCTTGTTACATTTGTTGTCACAGCAACCTTCTGTTACAGAGCATGGGCAAAATTACAAAATACTTGTTTGACTCTTTGGCCTGATTATCTTTAATGTGACTTGTACAGTGAACTCCTTTCCTATCCTGTCTTTGTGACCTGCAGAGTTCTATCCCACCTCTTCCCTGGGTGGTTTTCTCTGTTTTAAGAACTTCATTCACCGTGGGATTTTCTCTTCAGCCCTGTAGTACAGTATGTGCTTTCTCTCTGTGTATTCTGCCTTCACTCAAAAGTTCTGGTCAGTTCTTATATAATGTTGCCTTTTTGGAGACTTCCTATTTCTTTATTTATCTCTATCTCAGATGTTGCCAAATGCTGAAAATAGCATTGAAAAAGACCCTGGAGGTTTCCCTCTTTTCTTCTGTCAGCCTTGAATTGTGTTTGACTTGGGCAGTTACCCTTTAGCTGCCCTTCAGATGACTGATTCACCCAGTCTGTTTTGTGTTTGTTTTTAAAAGCCACTTCCTTTTTTTCATTCCTCGAGCACCTGAAATGATGGTTTCATAGTTTTTGTGCTACACTCAAATGTTTCCCTTCACTTGAGTGTCTTGGCCACATTCTCCTGTAGTTCTCTCCCTTTACTCATACTTACCTTCTACTGTGGTCTTTTTTCATCCTCATTGGAAGCAAGACCTAAGTCACTAAATCAGTAATAAAAACAATTAGTTATTTTCCTTTAGCTGTCTGCTTCCTAAAGGTTGGAACAAGCGGATGAGGTCTGAGATCTTGAGTTATGGAAACAGGTAAAACATTGTTCCTAATACTCACCCCCAGTTCATGACTCCCTCAAAGAAATTGCTTTTCCAGCAAAATATCTGAACTTGGCATTGGTACTTTGAGCTCAGACTCTTCTCAGTTCTGGAATTAATTGTTTGAGGGCTGTTTATCTAGAATTGCTTTGTATTTTTGCACTAACCTCAACGCCTGACTTCATCCTTTCTTTTTTTTTTTTTTTATTCCTCTGTAATATACCTTGTGTTATAAACTTTCACTGGTCAACATTTTTATGTTTAGTAGGGAGAAAATGCAAGTGTCTATCTGTCTTCTATTTTGGGCACTTTATGCTCTCCTTTGGTCACATTATGATCTTAAAATACTTAGCGCAAGAAGTGGGAAAGCTGAGAATCAGGCCTCTTGCCTAAGTCCAGCTGTTAAGCTAAATTGGACTCAAAATTGGTAGGTGGACTGAAAAATAGTGCTATTCAGTGGAAGAAGAGGCTTATGATGCATGTTGCATGAGGAATTTCTGAAAACTGAACTTCTTGAAATTATTATTTCTCACTCCAGTTCATTATGGTGAACATTAATTTACAATGAAATTGAAAGTTTTGCTTCAGCAAAAGCACCTCTTCTGCATAGAGTTCCCCAGTCTTCAGAGCACTGGTCTTAATGTTGTTATGCCTCTCCAGAAAGAGGTGCTGAACTGCACACCTCCAACAAATTAGGTTAAATCCCAAGCTGATGCAGGGGAGCTGTTGGTGTGTGCTCAGTGAACCTGTGGTAAAACACAGCACCTGAGGACAATCACTCCAGAAAGGATTTGCAGGACAGTGAAGTGAACTTGCTGAATGTGGTGTAAAGACACATGCGTGGCATGCCTTGCCCTTGCCTCTTTTAGCCTTTTCCCTTCTCCTTAGGCAATATGAGGGTTCCTTGCTGTTGGGGTGCTCGGGTTACTCAGTTCTGTACCTGTCTCACCTAATGCTTTCCCTGTTCTGTTGCAGGAAGCCAGCAAAGCACCACTGCCTGTGTCCAGTGGAAAAGCTTTGTGGAGAGAGAGCTTGGGGGCAGCATCATAGCTGGACCTGGGATTTCACAGTCCCAAACTCAGCCTCTTCCTGGCTTGTGCCAGCTTGAAAACCTAGTGCTAAATCAGCCTTGTGAAAAACCTACCCCTTTAAATATGCATTACTCTTTTCACCTATACAAATAGAATGGGATTCTTCTTTTTCTGTAACTTGTAACAATTGCTGAAACATGTAATATTCTGTTGGTTTGGAGCTGATGCACTGTGAAAGAATTTTTTTATTTCCTGTTCTGTTTGAGCTCATTGCCCTGAATCACTTCATGATGCTAATTGCTGTAAAGCACACATTATTAACTATGTTATTCCCATGTAATTAACTGTGGTTCCTTAGGCAGTAGAAAGAATAACAATGGAAGTATCTAAATTTTTTTTTTTTAATGCACTAATGTGCTGATGAAGCTTGTACTTTATCTTATGGTTATTTCAGAGTGACATTGCTGACATCTTGTATATTGTGTTTCCCAAGTAGCTCGCAGGGGGAAATGCTCGAAGTGCATTTACACATGGCTCAATGATTACAAAGTCTTGGTATTTGCAATTGTGGGGGATTTTTGTAGTGTGGAGTTTCCTTTCCTTAGTGTGGTGAAGAATGCATAATTAGGGAAGCATAATGAAATGTGCTGTTGACAGGGAAGTATGTCTGGAATCTCAAATACTGACCTTCTGTGACACCATTAGACTTCCAAAGTTCTGATTCAAAGATAGTAAGGTGGCTTATCTAGGTTTATTAGTAAACGCTCTGGCATATTGTGTTTTTGTATTGTGCATTTTTAAATGCATTTGCACAGCAGTGGCAAAGCTTTTCCACTTTCTTTTGTGTTTGTGGCCACTGTTTCCATTTTATTTGTCATGCTCATTAAGGTTCTTGCAGTAGAAGAAAATAATGCTTGTTCACACTAATTTGGAAGATCGAAAGCATGGCATAGAAACAATTTATCAACTAGCAAACTGAAACTGCCTCTCAAGCATGCCTGTGTTTTGCAGAATTGCTTAAAAAATATGCATTAGTTAAAAAACTTCTGATTCCTGGAAAAATGTAAATAAAGGGAAGCGAAAGTAGTAAAAATATCCAGGCATTTTGTTCTCTGAAATATTAAATCTGTGTTTCCTTAAAATGGCTTCCATTTTTTGTGAAGCTTTTCCATAGTTGGATTTATTATTATTCCCAATGCCTTGCTGTGTAGGTTTTCATATTTTTTCCTGTGAATGCATAGAATGCTATTTGTGAACAGAGCAGTTCAGATAGGACTTTGAAATATGACAAAACCAGGTGGTTTTGTCTCAAGTATTCCATCTTTCCTTTATATTGCTCATGTATTACTAAGTGCATATTAACTATTTTCATCTCACACTCTCCCTCCTAAGTCAATAAATAACTTACCCTGCAGAAATGCAAAATGTTTAATGATCTGTGTCACAACCCAAGCCCCCCCAAAATGTTAAAATATACTTAGCTCTTGTTACCATTTATAATAAAATACAGTAGTGCTTTGTGAGTGCTGTAGGAAGGCTGTTGAAGAACAGCTGGAGCAACATTTCAGGAGAATGCCTGTTAATGTTCTTCCTTTTCACCTGTGCATCTGTGACAAAGCAAATCTGACAAATGATAGCCAGCACAGGGGTGGCTTTCCAAGGCAGTATTATTGTGCAGTGTGTTCACGGCCTGCATGCAAGTGTTCACTTAAGTATTTCATGATCACGGTACTATGAGAAATTATAAAACACTGATTTGACTTAATATTTGGTAAATGATTCAGTATTGGTGCCAGGCATCACCTTTATGGGCAGCCGATAAACCTAAGAAAAATCTGTGTTTCTGCTATTAGGAAAGAGGCTGATGTGAAGTGCCTGAGTCTGGTCTGAGGCCTTAAAAGCATGACTTTCACTGGGAGCTCAAGAGTTGGAGCTGGCTATCCGTAGCAGTTCCCTCAGGCCTGCTCTGTGTACAGTCACTTGGTGTTAATGAGTTCAGTTTTCTTAGAGTAATGGAGTGAAAGGGTGTCTGGGTTCCCTGCCCAGGTTGCTGGGGCTGTCCAGCAGCGCCGGCAGTGTGACTGCGCCGTGAGCTGGGTGTTCCATGGCCTTGACCTCCTCAGTTTCTCCTCCTCTTGGTATTCTTGAAGCAAGAGGGCTCAGTCTCTGTCTTAACACTGGCTGGGCTTACCCTTATTGCAGTCCTTTAATATACCTGACTATGTTTAATATGTATAATTCATTTAGCACTAACACTTCATTGCATTTTTCTCGTGCCATTACCACACCCCTACAACGTGATGGTTTGCTAGTCCCTATAGGAACAGCTTTGTATGAACCACAATCTGAAAGACAAAAAAAGCAGAGTTTAGTGTTCATTATAGTGTGTTATAGCTTTGTTGTCCCGAAAAGTCGAGATAACATAGGTTCTCCCACTTCCTTTCAATGATTTCATGGTAATATGAGAGCTGAAATAAGGGGATTTAACATCATCTCTTCACAAAGATGTTTTTGAATTGTAAGTAAACAAAGTAGTTGAGTTTCAAAATGCTTCCAACTGCGGAGAAGGCAGGATATTAATGAATGAAAAAGTCTTTGGAGTATTCCATAAGCATTAAGCAGAAAAATGTTTTAATCCAACGTTTTTTCATCTAGCACTGTTACTGAGTCATATTAGCAGAGGTGTGATGATTGTTGTTTGTACAGATGGTCTCAAATAAGGCTGATCTTCACCTCTGAGGAGAGGAGGCTGCTGGTAACATTGGATGTGTGCACAGTAAGAATGTAACGAAGCTTTTTATGCCTGTAGGGTAAATGAAGTATCATGGAACCAGCAGTAGCTCATTTATTTTTTTCTTGCAGGATATCTTGAATAATCTTGATTCATGTGATCTTGAAGATGATGATCTCATGCTTGATGTGGACCTGCCCGAGGACCCACCTTGTGACAAAGGTAAGGCAGGCAGCCAGGCGATCTCACTGTGAAACTGCTTCATGGGCTTAAGAGATTTCTGAGTTGCTTTCTTCCGTGTCTTGACTTAGTAAGTCAGTTTGTCTTCAAGTCTTCAAATTGTGGTGTTCTTTTAAAGTAACAACTCCTTCTTTTATGAAATACAGGAGGAGAGATATTTCTGTTTTCCCAAGTACAACTCTTATATTTGAAAAATTCTGAATACAGAAATGTACTGCCTTGAATAAAAGTGCAACCTTGTTTCATGCTGTTTTTTTCTTAAAATTATTTCTGTAGAATCAATTTCAAAGTTTTAAGTTAGTCTTTCAGTCTCATGTTTCAGCTATATTTGAAAATGCTGGGACAGATTTTTTTTTTAGCTTTGGTGAATGGCTGTCGCTTGCGCCGGCTTAGAGAGCCCGGCAGGCCGGCGAAGGACTTTGCAGCGATCAGCGTCTGGGGAAGTGTCAGCTCAGGGCTCTTAAAAGAGCCTTTGTAGATGCCAGCGGGCGCGTGGCTGACACACTGGCACCTGCTCTCGAAAGAGCTCGAGCTGCCTTCCTGGCACTCGGCTGAGCAGTCCTCGGTGTGGTTCTTAGAAGAGCCTTTCGCTGTCAGCTCTTTTCAGGCAAGCCGAAGCCTGATGGTATAGCAAGCACGGTGCGGGCAAGAAGGGAAAGAGGCGACTCTTGTTCGCAGTTCCAAGGCTTTATTCCCCTGCCGGGAGAACAGGGAGTCTTGAAGGGAACGAACGAAGAGCCCCCGGGCTCAGGGAAGCATGGACTCTTATACAATCTCAGGGAAAGGGCGGAGAAAGAGAACAACCAATCAGGGAATGATGAGGGATGACATAAAACCAATGGGGAAACAGGGAAGGAGGGACAAATATGAACGGGCCAATGAGGGAAGTAACTGAACAGAACTTTCTAGAATGAATTACAATAAACATGAACTGGGAGGGTTTTAGGCGGAGACTTCTCAAGGATTGACACGTGGGAGTTGCGGCCTACTCAATGACCTCAGCCTCACCTTCAGAACCATTTTCTCTACCAGAGAAATCAACCCAATTGATTTCTTTATTTACCCAAAACCTGAAGGTGGGCTGGGTCACCGCAACAAATGGCAGCGTAATTCTTTGAGATAATGAGTTGTTTTCTTCCACAAAATGACGATAGAAAAAATTCAGAATTGAATGAACTTGGTAAAGGAAATTACAGCTGCACTTTCTCAAATCTCAGGCTGGAAAAGTTTGAGGAATTAGCTTTTTGTTGTTCCTGACCTACTCATGGGAACTGTTATTGTCATATGAATATGGGTATTAGTTTTACCTCCAAGTTCAGTGGAGGCTGGTCTGTCTTCAAATAAACAGGAATGCTGAATGTGGAGCACTGTTAGGCCCTAGCCAGTGCAAACAGGCCCTGAAAGGAAGAAGGCTTTACTTACTTTGTGTGATGTTCAGCGGCTTGCTGAAGTTGGGGGAAATTCAGGTGTTTTTGAGAGCACCTCTGAGTTACCTGGGTGAAGACTCCTGTGTGTATGTTAGATATGAAGCCAAATTTACAGTAAATAAACCACAGTTTTCCATCAACCACGATGGTGGCACATGGTGTTCTAACGTTGTGCACGTATGAAGTGCAGTACTTAATCTTTTAAATCTCAGAAGGAGTTTTTCAAAGTACTTGTGTGAAATGATTGAGAACTTTGCGAGAATGCAACTTTTAAGCCCTGACAGGTATGAATTTTTTACTTTTTCATTCAGTTAATTTTCCAGAATGGGTAACAATGCAAGCCTGGGGCATATTCTTTCAGTAGGGGTAATATAATTCTACTGGGGAAAAATGAAGAAACAATTTTAAAGGGTAGATCAGTTTCTCCTAAGTTTTCTTGTTTGTATGAAACGTGCACTGTATTTGCATCAGTAATTCCATTACAAATTATTAATTTAAAAACTGCTAGAAGGGCACGTTTTTAAAGGTGAATGTTTGCCACAAAAATGTTAAAAGCTAATTACTGTTACTTCTGACTTTTTTTAGAGGTTGGATTTCCTTATAAAATTAATCTGGCGTAAACTGGGTATCTCTGCTTCTTATCTTGAAATGTCTGTATTTTCAGCAAAGAGTATCTGAGAAGAAGAATTCAAAAGCCACCTCCAGGTTTTCCACTTGAAAAAGCAAAACTTGTTCTTGGTTGATCTCCACGTGTCTTTACTCAGTGTCTCAATTTACTTTTCCAAAGCTGAAAATCATAATTGCTTGTAAACTTACTGACGGCTTATTTTGTTGTTAATTTTCATGTGTTATGAGCTGTAGAAAGATGCTGCTAAAAGAAAATAAATCTTCTATTAGTTTAGGTGAATAAGTTTATTTTATTATGCAATTTTTTGGTTATTTGCTTGGTGATAAAAACTGAATTGCAGGTATGAGTACTTGTTCTAATAATGTTTAGCAGCACTTTTTGCCAACAGTTTTTCCATAATTATGTGCGACTTCACTGACGTCAGCCTCTTAAGACTTTCCAGGTCCTCAGAAACTCTCCTGGTTTCACTTTGGAGCCTGGGATGCCGCTTGGCCACTATTTATAGAAGCAGTTCTAGCTCCACAAGTATGCAGGGAGTGAGGACGGCAGCTTAAATCACAGGGTGACGCTGGGCTGGCTCGCAGCCCCACGCAGGCTGGGAACCAGCAGCAAGGAGGGCCTGTTTGGGAGCCTTGTGCGCCGCGGGGCCGGGGGGGCAAACACTGCTCCCTTGTGTGGAGCTGCTCCTGGAAAAGCACTGACAATGTGAGGGAAAGCTCCTGGGGTAAGTGAAGGACGAAGTGCGGTGGCAGAACAGCAGTTCAGGGCTGTTTTTGCTGGGTCTGACTGCCCGGGTAGAAGTTATTTTGGCTTTCTCTCCGTCGTTTCCGGGCTGTTGCCAAATTTAGCGTTTGTTCCCTTAAGACGTTCGTGGAATTCCTGTGCCTTTGCAGAAGTTGGTGTTTTAAAGAGATTATTTGGTTTCCTTGTTTTAAATCATGCTGGTTGTCCAGGTAAATACAGATTAAATGTCTCTGAATCTGGAAACCAAAAAAGGTGAATAGGACGAGCTCTGTCTGTATTTTAAGTAACAAAACTGTTTTCTTTTGCAATGCCATACTGGTCTTTTTTTACAATGTTGTCTTTCTGCGTTTGTGTGTTGTTAGAACTTGTTAACGGCCTGGAGATACCATCAATAAGAAAGACGGGAAATTGTTACTTTTAAATTTCTTTTCTTCCATAATCTCTACCTCCTCCAAATGATTTTCTGCTTAAACTGGAAATAGTGTTAAATCTGGATTCTTTGGTTTCTGCTACAGGTTGCTCTTACTCTTGTAACAAGTTTATATTTTAAAAAAAATGTGACATTGTTACAGATGTCTGCTTGACAGTTCTAAAATGCATACTGTTTTTTAAAAAAAACAAACCCTGCAGACTTTACGCTGCATCTGTTACCAGCACATAGTTAATATTTTATTTGCAAGGTCCTGGGAACAAGTCTTACAATTTTTTTTAACATTATACTCTCTGTAGAGGAATGTGAAAATATGAGCCGCTATGAGAGACAAGACAGAAATGCGAGACAACATCAAGAGGGATTCTGGAAAAGAGCACCACAACAGCGCTGGAATACACAGGAGCACTATCATCTTGGCCATACTGACCGTTTTATCCATGGTAAAAATGATTTGAACAGGTAAATTACTTTTCTAAAGCACTTTTTCACGAACGTTTAAAGCACCAGTGAGCAATTCCTTTTTGGCACTAAGGGGTCTCAAGTGATACTGAGTACAGCATTTTCAGAATAGTTGTATGTCTGAGTGGAAGCATCACTGAGGGTTATAACAATTTCTTTTCAAAACTTATGCTTCTGTTTTTATTCCAAGTACTTGTTGCTTGTGTTGATACAATATTATACATGTTGATTAAAAAACCTTGTGTGTTCCATGGAAAACCATTGCAATGTCTTGCTACTTGCGTTTTGTACGTTTGGACAGCTTTTTACTTTATAATTTGTTGGTAAAGTAAATGTAATCCCATAGTCATTAAAGGGTTGAATGACAGTTTATAGAAATTCTGCTGAACAAACTGATTTTGGGGTGCTGTAGTTTATAGTCTGAGAGAGGTCTCTGGGAGTGGCGAGGAAAACTCTGTATTTAAGTGAAATAGCATTGACATTTTCTGATTTATTCATTTGTTTTCTGCTATGTGCCACAGTATGTAGGTAAAGCCCATGCTGCGTAACACTCTCGTTTTTACCACATGCTGTCTAGCTGCAGCTTGTCATCACTGCAGTTTTATGTTTTGGATTTTTTTAGGGGTTCAAGCTACCTGGAGACTGCCGTGGGTGCCCTGGAGAGCTTTGGAGCGGGCAGCGGTTCCCAGGCGCCGCGGGCGCTGGCGGAGAACACGGTGATGCTGGACGAGATGACCCTGCGGCACATGGTGCAGGACTGCACCGCCGTCAAAACCCAGCTCCTCAAACTCAAGAGGCTGCTGCACCAGGTCAGCTGTCCACAGGGACCAAAGCAGTAAAATAAACTGGGCAGTGTGCCTGGGCGGGCTTACCTTCTGTTTGGCCTTGTTAGGATGTTGGCATTTCATTTATACATTGAATTACAAAGTTCGAGAAAGTGAGTATACTTTTATTGCTGTTTCCAGTCTTACTTCTTCTGCCTTGTCAGCACTTTACTGACTACGAAACATACTAAATACTAAAATTTTTAAGATTTATTCAATATTAAATTTTACTTCTCTGAGGAAATGTCTAATTAAAAAAGAAAATCAGTAGATGTGAAAAACAGCTTTTATCCATTAAGATTCAAAAAAGCTGGGAGTTAAAAAAAATTTTAAAACTGTTAAAATTGATCCCATTGATCAAACTTGCATTCAGCAAGTCAATGTTACTAGCTTTCTCTTAAGGCTTTGTTTTCCTCATTCTTTTCATCTTTTCTGTGTGTTTTGACAAGAAGCTTAGCAAATCCTACTGGGTCATCTCTATTGGAAGTGTTCAAATTTAACGTTCCTATGTTATGAAATTGTCATAAGCTTTTAAGGAGCTTTTTCAATGCACCTTGAAACTTGGCAACTTGTGGGAGTTGGTAAACTGCTAGATGACTCAGCAGAAGTATGGCATTTCAGCTACAAAAATCCCTTTGTTACCATAATAAAGAATAGTCCATGAGGCTTTCTTCGGAGGCATATACAGATTAGCATTGAAAAGTGTTCGTGTGATGTTGTCTTTTAATACCAGATTCATTGCTGTTCTTTTCTAAGAGGATAATGTAATGAAAATAGCTTAGTGCCTTAAAAGTAAGGCACTAAAACAAAACACAGCGAAACAAAAAGCAAATCAACTTGGGGCTAATTCAAGGGTGTGGTTGTGCCTTTTAGAAATGTGAGCATTTGCTTCCTGTGGTAACTGAGATGTATTCCTGATTTTTTTCAGGGGGAAAAACAACTGTAACAAAAATAATGCAGTGTCAGAGGGGGAAGGTGTGTTCTTTGAACCTAATGTCTGAGTGAGTGGTGGGCTGCATAAACTGTGCCCACCAACAGCCCCAGGCAGAGGTAGCAGGGAACCTTTATCCAGGGGTTTTAATGCCTTTAACACAAGGACAGTTTGGCAACTTGATGGATGATCGGTGCGTGTGGTTCACGGTGGAAAGGCTTGCACATTATAGCCAAGTAGTGTGTGGCCCTGCAAAGTGTTGTGTGTAAAATCTTGGTCTAGTTTATAATAGCCAGGTTGCAGAATAAAAACCTTGCCTCTAGTAGCTCAGATTAGCTTTTTAAAAAGAACTTAAATGCACAGAATGAAGCAGTTACTCTTAATATGTCCGTTTTTCAAAATTTTCTCCTTGTCTGGACAAATGCCTGATCCTTCCTCCCTGTAACAATGAGTTTAGTAATAACAAGTATTCCTCCCTTCAAACTTTGTCAGGCATACTTGGCTGTATTTTCCTGACCTAACCCAACCCTGTTTTGACTCACAGCTTCCAAAACTCATCACTGGACTTCTGAATATTTATTCTACTCTCCTATGTATTATCCAGTCATTTAATCAAAGAACATGAATAGTAATGTAAAAGAAAATTAGCCCGCTACAGAGGGGCAAACTTCAGATCTTTACTGCCTTAATTTGCTAAACAATTATGGCAAAACTTGTATGAAATATTTTTTCATTACACTGAAGTGTTAAGCCTTTATTGTAGACATTGAGCTTCATAGTAACAGGAATGAGTAAAAATGCTGCAATTCTTTTTTACTTCTTGAACAGAAATACGGTTTTGAAAACAATTAGTTGAACTTTAGCATTCTGAACCCTGAACTAGGACCGGATCACAGGCCCCTTGCAAAATATTAAAAATCAAGGTACAAAGTCAATTGCTTTCAAACTCCAGCTTTAATAATGGAAGCAGAAGTTCTTCTATTTGCTCCACCAATGTTACACATTTAGGTGTATGTATTGCCTTTCTCGAGTTATGGCATTCAGCAATAATATTTAATTTGGATAGGTAGAAATAGAGCTGTAGTCAGGACTTAGGCACGAGGTCTCAGAGGAACAGTTACAGTAAAATAGGAAGAGTTAGTAATTAAAATCAGTTTTACACAATTATCTAATCAGCTGTAGCATGACTTAGTGTAGAGCACAGCATGTAATGAATATATACCTAGCAGATTCCTGGGGAGACTTAATGTGCTGTACTGGATTCATTGCTGTGACTGGAGCTCGCATAACTGGATATAAATTAGCTGGAGTATTGCTGCAGCAGCGTGGGGTTGGTGCTGCATTCCCAGTTCAGCTTGGAAAAATAAATAGTTATTTGAGTAACAGAGCCTCTGCTGAGCTCCATGTGACCGGGATAACAATGCCAGCAGTGCATGTGCTGGCTGCTTACTCCTCACCCTGCCATCTTCCTGTGCCTTCAAACAGTGAGATCAGCACTGGAGTCTCTCTCATGCAGAGTTTAAAAAAATTTTCACAGCAGTGAGTATAACCTTCTCTGACTTCTCAGTAATGTTATACTAATCTATATGGAGCGAAAAATGTGGATTGTTCTTGTGCTAAATGCACTTATAATTATTTATAGAGAGGTGGTACTGCTGGAGAGCATTCTCTAATGCTTAACTGCAGTGCTAACTTTGTATTGTAAGAAGAAAGTGTTTTGGAAGTCTAATTCTAGTAATAATTGACATGTAAATGTTAATGCCCCTTAAACATTGACTAAGGTACTTCATTTGCATGCCTACTAAGAAATAAGTTTTCTTCTGATCTTAAAAATTTCTTCCTCCTCAATTAATTTCATAAACTTGCTGCTCTGGGTGGAGGCTGTTAATACAATTTTACAATTAACAATTAACGATGTTAATACAATTAACAATGTGTTAATACAATTTTAAATAAGGATCTTCTGTTTCTGTTGCCGTGGAGCCTTTGATCTTGGCAAGGATTGACTGTCCTCTAGTAACCCAGCAGTGATGTGCAACCACCCTGTCTTATCTCAGATCAGCACTTGCTGCTCTCCTAAGGACTGAAATGCCAAGCAGTTCACAGAACTGTGAGGTCTGTGAAGCTCTTTTTTCTGTGAGAGGCAGGTTTTATAAAAAATGTTTCATTTCAACTTACCTTTCATGAGTAGAAATGAAATTCTGTTTTTCAAGCACAGATCTTCGCTGTAACTTATCAGATATGGCCCATTTGTATGAAGAGGTGTGAATGAAAACGTGAACCATGTAGTGCAAAGTTATTAAATGCATCAGTACATTTTGCTGAAGCTTTAGATCAGTAAGTCACTTGTGTACCTTTGAAATACATATTCATTGTGTTCTTTTCTTTTTGCATCTGGTGAGATCCACAAGAGAGATTCATCTTTGTTTATAAGAAGCCTGAAGCTGAGAAAGAAACAGACTTACGAAATAAAAAGACTTTTTTGTGTCATGTATTAAGTTGTATAAATTGCCCCTACAATTATTTTTTTTTATTAGCCACAAAATAGTTCACCTCAGTGGCTTAATTGTGCTTGAAAGAAACAGAACTAAAAGAAATGAACAAACAATAGCAAATCAAATTGGCAAATTTTAGGTTTAAGAAGTTGTTTAACTGTCGGGCTGTCACTGTGATGGTGTTTGACAGTGGACAGTGAGATTGACGTGGCCTGGATGAAGGTGCCCTCAGAATGCCAAGCAGGCAGCAGGTGAATAGCACCCTCTCCTTGATGGCCACTAAACACAGCTTCTGCTTGCCCCTTTTATAGAAATGCCATTAGCAAAGGAGACTATTCAAATGAGTGATTTGTACTGAGGAAAGCTTGGAATTGGGAATCAAAACCTAGACCTTGGTGAAAATTCAGTAGACCCTGATAAACTTGCCACTGCTCTGGATAAGTGATTATACCAAAATAAATTATGTATTCTACTAGTGTAAAAATGTTAGAGGTAGCAGTTTTTTATATTGCCTGCTGTAATGTGATGTGCAATGTGGTGATACCTTTATAAAGTTTATTGTATCTTTACCAAAAGATTTAAAGCATGTGTTCTCTCCAAGTTTCCAAATCTGATGATATCTTGGTATACTTCTTAGTATTATTTCTAGCCTGCCAGAAATAGCATATGCATATAACCAGTTGCATTTTCTTTGCTAATTCTGTCATCTTTTTGGTAATTCTAGTATCTTCTTTTTTGTACAAGGATGGTTTTATTTTGCTCATTTCCCATTTCATTTTAGCAATATGAGGAGCAAGAAACAAAAAGCACAAGACAGATTTCATAGATTAATCCTAGCATGTGTTCAAATGGGAGCTTGAGTTCCTACTGATAGTGTTAGAACTGTTTCTTTTCCAGTTGTCCTGTGTTCCCTACACAGGATTGAGATAATTATGACAGTGGTGAGGGAATTGCTGCAGATGACCTTTGTTCCTGCTTTGCTGGTGAATGAGTCAGGTGTAGCACAGGCCTGGAGTACTGATTCAAACCACCAGGGAGTGTGTGACATACTAACCTTCTTTGCAATTGGGTCTTAATCTGCTGTTGTGGAATGTCTTATTGCTCCACTTCCCTGCGTTTTAATAGCAGTAAAAGGTATATTGGAGGTACAGAGCTTTGAAAAGCCATGCAAGATACTTTTTCTTGAAATAGTTTGTCTTGTTCTGTATTTTTTCCCATTCCCATGATGACTCTTTCACAATCGTAACTGTGACCAACTGTAGCTCTACTTCTGAGTGTATTTGTTTGAGTCATTGCTTAAAATAAAATGTTGGTGAAATTTGTTAATTGGGGAGTATAAGATAAATATAAACTACAACATAAATGTACAAAACATAATTTGTTAACCTGTAAAAAATTCTAGGATTCTAATTGCTGCACTTTTCCTCTAGCATTTTGGAAATGTTTTGAACTAAATAGTGTTTGTGTTTTTATGGTATTATTGTGCAAATTATTTCAAAGCATTCTGTTAGAACTTGTCCATAACATCAAGTGTAAACTGCTGCTTCATCAGTCTTTCACTTCCTGGCCGTTGGCCTAGAAGGGCCTAGCAGCTACTTGAGAACTGAATACAGCTGAGTGCTGGACAGTGTGAACTTTACTATTCTCAAAATTAGTCTATTTATGTAAAAGCCCAAGAAAAACAACAACAACAAAACCCACAAAAACAAAAAACCAAACAACAACAGCAAAAAGCAAGCAAACAAACAAAACCAACAAAAAACCCCCACCAAACCAAAACAGCACCAAAAAACTGTGAGATGTAAAGCTCTATCAAGTTATGGAAATTAAATTTAAGTGTCTTTAGCATGGCCCTTACTTGGGCACTGTACACAGGCTGCAGCAAGGGAGGCTTTCCTGTGTGGGGGAAAAAGGAAACTTGCTGTTTCAACAAGTAATTTGAGTTTGTATTCTTGTTTTTGTCCCCTGGTAGAATGATGAAAATGTGTCACTCCAGGACATCACGTTCTCAGTTCCATCGAGTCCAGAACCACAAGAACCTGAGTCAACTTTTAAGGTAAACAACACTGATTGACTCTAAGGAATAGGAGATACAAACCTGTTTATGTTTAGAAAACACACCAAAAGCTTGCGTGTTACTGAAGTGCTGCTTCTTTCTTTGTTTGAATGCTAACCTAGGTGAACACCAAAGAGTCAGTGGCAAGTTTATTGTTTTAGAATGGGTATTAAAGGGAGAAGAAATCACAATAGGTATTTCAAATGGGATCATCTTTTATAGTTGCAGACTTGTAATGTTGTGTTTTCTGTGGTGGTAAGGTTTTGCAGCATTGCTTGGTTCTTATTGTAAAATCACTATACAAAGATCACTAATTCTGTATTTATGGGAGGGAAACAGTCCTTACTGGAGATAGAACAAGGTTATAAATACTTCTTGAAGATGAAGAACACTTAAAATCTAATGCCTGTTCCGAGTTCAGTAATATTTGTTGTTGATAAAGAGGACTGTAGGTAGTGTTTGCTGACTAGGCATGTTCATCTACATAATGTCACTTGTTTGCACAACAGATGAATTACTGCTTCAAAAATGCAGATGATTTACTTACCCTGGAAATTCAGTGGGTCAGCTGAATTTGGCCTCTTCAAGAGGCTTTTAGTCAAGTTACTTCACTCTTTAGCCTGTGTGCCTGCAGCCCCTCTCTCTATGTGAATGTGGAGGAAAGCTGTGTCACTGCCAGCCCTCCAGGCATGTCTGATGTCATGTGTCCTGGAGAGGTGCTGCTTTAGATCGTGCAGTTCTTGCAGAAAACCACTGTTCTTGTTGCAGATGGATGATCTGCTGAATGAGATCAGGCAACTTAAAGATGAACTGAGGAAAAAGGATGAAACAATCAACCAATTAGAGCAGCAGCTTGTAAGTATAATCTGAAATGTTTGCCAAAATCCCAGGTGTGCACT
Source organism: Melanocharis versteri (assembly GCA_013397845.1). NCBI lineage: Eukaryota > Metazoa > Chordata > Aves > Passeriformes > Melanocharitidae > Melanocharis > Melanocharis versteri. The sequence continues at coordinate 76,958 of VZTG01004549.1, read as the reverse complement.
GCAGAGTGGAACTTCAGTAGACAGTGCTGATGAAGGCTTTAAGAGAGCTTAGCTATTTTTTCCTGCACTTTCGCTGTAACAAAGGTAGGTTTGGGTTCCCAGTTGTGCTCCTGGGGTCTTTAATTCCTTAATTTGGTCGTGTTCTTGTGTGGCACTAAGCAACGATGTTTATAACGCTGTTGAAAGTATTTAATTTCCAAAATGGTTTTGAACATGAAATTCTAGAAAAAAATAACAATTCTGCTCAAAAATAACAAAGAGGAAAAGATAAGGCTTCACTTAAAGTATTCTAAAAATGGCCGAGGACTGGGCCTATCATTCTGCTGAAAGTTTTTGTTGGTGTTTTTTTTCTCCCTCTCCATTATCTATAATAAAGAATTACACCACAGAATTTCAAGCTGAGCAAGGTAATATTCTAAGTTGATTGTTTTTCTGAAAACAATACAAAACAAGTTGAATAGTCAGATTAAATTTGCCAACTAAGAACAAGTTATGGGGGCACTTTCATCATAAATTAGGTTCAGAGAGACACAAGGCCTCAAGCAAAAATCACATGTACCTTTTACCTTTTTGCTCTTGTTCTGAGTTTGGATTTTGCCATGTATATCTTTGCGTTTGGTTCTGGTAAATTCACCTGCTGTGACAATTCTTGTAAAATAGCCCCACACTTTCAAGCCATTTCAAGCCACAGCAAGATCCTACAGGCAGGGTAGATGAGATGCCAAGAGATGCACGCCATATATATTTATCATAGCTGGAGACAGTATTGTTTGACCATAATTTCTAACAAAATGTTTAGCATGTGCTTTTGTAGGTGTGTGCACTAAAACTGGGCTGTGACCTTCATCCTCTCCCTCTGTGATTTGTGAACATTCCCTCTAAAACAAAACTGAAAGAGGAAGGTCTGGCATTTGCTCTGCTGTTTAAACAGCAGAATCCCAGATCACAGTGTACTAAACCAAATGACCTTGTTTGTTAGCATTTTGCAGTAAGTGTTGGTTTTTTGGTACACTTAATCTCACTCTTAACAATCAGCCAAAAATTCCTAGAAGAAAGTTTCTCCTTCCCTGCTCAGTCATGTACCTGATTGCTGGAGTAACCTGTACCCGGTGCAGCAGAGGAACTCTGCTGTAGAGATGGGTAAAATTTACATTTGTGATGACTGAAAGATGACTTGAAGAACTTAGTGCTTCAGAAGTTTAAGTGGAACAGAAATTCGTTCCAAAAGTCAATATTTATTCAGGATTGCTTCTCAATATCCTTTGGGAAAAGCAGCAGTTGTGCAGCGCTGTAAATAGTGGTTTCTACAGTTTAATCATATTGTGCTCTACAGTCAAGCCATGCTTGATGTTTGAACACTGGGCCTTGATTGTACTTTCCAAGAGGCTCAGTTGGTTAATTCCTAACTAATTCTTGTTTCTTTTTCTCTTTTTGGGGGCAATTAAGGCCACTAGATGTAACTGCCAGAAGGACAGTCAGAAACCTCCGGGGGCAGCGCGCGCATGTTCCGATAAATTCACGCAAACCTCCTGGAGGAGGAGTTCTGTGAGTAAAGTGGGCCCTTCCTGCTCGGGTACCTCTTTCTGCCTTTCATTCCCCACTTCTGTAACCTTGGCTCTCGCACAGGTCAGCCTTGTTTAAGAGATTCTGTGCCGTGTGTGAGTAGTGTCCTTCCTGCTCTGCAACCCCTGCGTTCTTTTGCAGCCTTATTATGTAAATAAATATTACGAACATTTCTTTTTAAATAAATAATTAAACTTTAGAAGTCTTCTCTTTAAATAGTCACCATTCACAGTATGTAAGTTACAGTCAATCCAAGCTGTATATATATAGTCATGCTTCAGATATTTTCTTATATCCTGACTTCAAAGTCATAAGTAACTCTTTGGGTTTTTTCCAGGTCAAATTTTCATTGTTGATGTTCTCCTATTTGTTGAGGAAAAGAAATGGTGTATTCTAAGTTTCAGTGCATAAGTGTAAAAACAAAAGACAATATTTTTTAATATTCCTTCTTAATATTTTTTTATAATTTCTTTTAATAACTCAACTCATTAAAAAAATTACTGTGTGAAAATCACTTTGACAAAAGACATCTTCATTCCCATGTGTTGTTGCATGGATCATATTTGTTTCCACTATGTAAAATTTACATTCTTCATGGAACACCAATAGAATACTTAAGATGGGGGAGGGACAACATAGTTGATATTATATAATAATAAGAGATTACCTTTGAATGCTGAACAAGGCTTTTGTTAGTCACCAGCAAATAGTATTTGGATCTTGAAGCTACTGCTCCAGCTAGAAAACCTAGGAGATTTTATTAAAAGGTTAAAAATGGGTTTGATGTTTTTGTTTCTTTGTTTTCATCCTACCTTGAGTTACTTGATGCAAGCTCGTAGTAAAGACAAATCACCCCTGTTATCCTTCTAAAATTGCTCTTTTAAATATATAGCACTAGTGCAGAAACACCAGCAGGCTGTGTGTTCACCAGTTACTGGCAAACAGCCTTATCCATGTTTTCCAACCTCCTCTTTTCTGTCTGATAAGAACCCAGTGTCAAACGATCATAACCTTAAGTAGTTTTGGTTTGCTTTGACACCTCTGCTCCTCATGTACATGTAACGTCTTTGTTCATCCCATTTGTTCCCTCTCCTTTTACTTTGGAGCTTCTGAGCCCTTGCGTTGTTTCTTTTTCCCAATTTAATTTCATATGTGTGCTGTTCATTGGATGTCTTTGTGCAATGATACTGTTACAAGGTTAGTGGCTATTGTTTCCACATTCCTTTTTTTCTGGCTCGCTTTTCACATGGCTTCAGAAACAGATTAATAATCATGGGAAGTTAGTTGCTAACTACACAGGTTTTAGTTTGTGCAACTTGTGGTGTTAATTGATAAGATGGAGATATTGGAGAAGACGGGGAATTTGAGTTGCTGTCTCAGGCGCAAGGAGACACTCAGCACAATTGTCTGTTTTGGTCGGGTGGGCCAGTGTACTTCTTTTAAGTTATATTGTAGTTTTGTTCAAAAAGACTTTTTTTTGTCAGGAGGAAGTTTGGGTTAAGGGACAGTATCTTTAAGAAGAGGTGAAGGAAGCTCTGCTGTATTCATGGTTGGATGTGTGGATATATGTATATGATCCACATACATATTTCTAGGCATGTGATCATCACATGAACAATCCGAACATCTCACTACTTTTACCCATGTCCAAAGTTTCTCATGAAATTGATAAAGGACTTAAAAACATTCATGAAGTGTTAAGAGATTTTTCAAACTATGCTGCTTTTCAGGAGCTTTTGATAGCTGGGAAGTTTTGGGCAGAGTATTTTGGGCATGGTTTGGGGTTTTTTGAATGTCTTCATGTGCGTATTTGTAAGTTACAGGCTTTCTGTCAGCCAACAGAAACAGGAACTCCTTAATGTGGGATTTCTTCAAGGAGGACAATGGTCTGGCAGCCAAATTTCAGTTCTAATGGTCAGACCTCAACTTTCTGGTTTAATGTTTCCTCTGTTGACAAGCATTTGGATGCTTCCTTGCATGGCTTAATAAAGGTATAAATGTATAAAATAATTTTTGATCTGGAACCTAATAACAAAAAAGATCTCTTGCAATAGAAAGGAGACACAATTGGCTCTTATTTTCTTGAGGTAAGAGTACAATAAATAGAAGGAGACACCGAAGTAAAATGTATTCTACTCAAAAAAATCCGAAAAACCCTCTTAAAGAAATTGTTTTGTTTTATTAACATTCCTGTTCAGTTTAATTTAATGGTCTTGACCTAAGAATGAAGACTAAGAGAAATCAGGTTTATTGGTCCTAAATGTCGTATATATCACGAATGTTGTTAGTGTTTATGAAATTATCAATCTTTTATATAGATTAGCTTTTTTTTTTTTAAACCAAATTGTAATTGAAGTCTTGGCAATGACAGAATGGCTCCTTTGAGGCACATAAGTTTTTTGCTTCTTTCAGCTCTGTAAAAGTTTTCAATTTTGATGAATATTTAACTATTTCAGTTTTTCCTATTAGTGTTGACCTGCCAGTCATTTTAAATGATGGTGGATATTAGGGAGGTGCTTCAGTTCAGGTATCAAAACTTCCAAAATTAATGTGACTGTTTTTAAATTCTATATATTCTATACAAATCAGAACTGATAGAATGTGTTTATTCCTCAGGAGTTAGTACAAGTCTGGGAGCACTGTGATTTAGTGTTCCAAGGAATACTTTAAATGCTTACTGAAATGTGCCTAACAAACATTGTTAATGTAATGTGTCATAAAGAATAGATGCTAGAATAAACTAGGAAACAGTGAGAATGGAAAGCAGCTATTTCAGTTAGGAATTTAAGACCATATGAATTGCAGCAATTTGTTGCTGTTCAGCTGGCCATTTGAAATGGCTGGTATTTCTGATCACTTCATGGTTCTGCCACTAAATAAGTAAGTGAATTTCATTAAACATATTCTTTTTTAAAAGTCATGTTCACATAGTTTCTTTGTTATTAAATATTTCTAGAAGATGGCCCATTCTGATTTGATTATAAACTTGTCTGGTGTCTTTCTCTTTGGGGACCACAGTTTTTCAAAGTACTTTTAGGTTTTTTCATATTTAAAGGTGAATATGTACATAATTGGAAGTTGTGTAACTTTAACTTAATCCTTGGAACTTAATACTTGCATAATAAAAACTAGGGGCTGAAAAGAAATGTTTTGGAAATTGAGCTTCTTAAAAATTGATAGATAGCTACCTATTTATTGCCCGTCTACTGTGTCTGTGACATGGTATTTCTTGTAAGTGTCCTGGCAGGATGCTGAAAACATAGGTAACTTCTTACTGTTTGTGTTTCATTCTTGGTTAGCCATCCTTGGGATGAAGGCTTGTACAGGTATTTGCTGGCAGGGTAGACCACGACATTTCTAAAAGGATCTCTTACAGATCTCTTACACAGAATTCATTCCAGTTAGTGTGTCTTATGATTTTGCTATCGTGGAAGAAAATAACCAAACCCTGGAAGAAGATAAAAATTACCTGAAGAAATTAATGTTCATGGACAGCTTACAAGGAAGAAAAATATAAGTATCCATTGCCACACTTGCCTTGCAAGCTTTGCAGCATTGTTTCTGTAATAGTAAATACTGATTTTTTAGAGACTTTGAGGGTGAAGGGGTTAGATGTCAAGTTTTTGTTGATAAATTATTTGGTTTCTCGGGCTGGAAAGGATGTTGGCAGATGCTGAGAAGTAAATGACATGCAAGCAAACTGCAAAGACCTGAATTTGGTCCACGATACCTGCAGAAGATTCTGACCTGTGAGAACCAGTTCCTCCTAGTTGCTGGTTGCTCTTCCACTCCCTGCAAGAGTAGATAGTGTGTACAGTAAAAGCTGGGTATTTCTCCTTGGTAACACCTCACAGTGATGAGAATGAGCTTTGCTTCCTAAATGTGTGTACAAGTTCATTCTTGTCTCTGGTAGAACGACAACAGAACCTGTCAGTTTGCATGGGAGCGTGCATGGTCTTGTTCTTTGCTACATCTTTTCTCTGCTTTTGCACTGAGATTCTTCACCTCCCTTCTGAATTTTGTTCCAGTTTGTCATTCCAAAGCTTTTTATGTCAATTGTTTTGATGAGCCTTTGTAATCCTTTGTTTGTCTTTGTGTACTGTTGTCCTTTTGGTTTTAGTATCTCCTTCCACCTTAGCCTTGAACATCCTGTAAGCGTCAGCTCCGCAACCATTAATTTAAACCTGCTTCTGAGTAGCTTCTGAGCTCCAGTCATTGTATCAGTGTTCATCTTCACATCCAGCCTTGGTTTCTCTCATTGTCCGATGCTCTGCTGTTTGCTTCCTGCTCTTATACATGTACTTGGTGAAACAAAACCGTAGCTGGACTAGGTGTCATGTTGTGCACCTGCTTCCTGTGCTGTGACTGTGCATGACATTATAGGGACTACACAGAAGAGAGGTCCTTGAACCCTTCACAAGCTGTTCTTGTTGGTTTAGTGTAAACCAGCACATTAAACTGGGTTGGTGGTGTTTTTCATCTGAATACTTTCAGAAGGACTATTGCATGGCAGAACTGCTTATTCATGATCTCTTTCTGGGTGCTAAGCCAGTAAGAGGAGACTGCTGCAGGAACATTTTGTTTGCCTCAGTATTGAAGTCTGTCATTCTAGGTGTGTTCATGATATGGAGCTCTGAGTTTGTATGAGACAACTGGCAGTGCTTGCTGAGAGGCAGCAAAAATCACCTCCTCATTGAAGTGCTCAGAGGCTTCAGTTGTATGGATTAAAAAAAGAATCTTTGCTGTATTTGTATTTGTTTGTGCAGCAGAAAAGACTTTTTAAAGCAGTAGCAGTTTTGCATTTTGGTGTATCCTTGGGAAAAGAGCTAGAACATCTGGTTGTTGGGCTAAAATTACTGTATGGCAATAGCTTAGAAACATTTTGCTTCTCCTTTTCTGGCAGAAGCAATTGGTTTTGTTCATGTGATTTCTTATTCTAAGGTTGAGGTCTGCACATAACTAACAATGGAAAACTCTGGCCTTAGTTTTCATGGTAGCATTTAAAAGAAGAAACAGCCACCAGGTTTTCCCAGTGCAGTTAAAGTCAGAACTTCATAAAGCATTTAGTACAACATAAAGCAATAGTACAATTCATCAGGGTCTCAAACATTTGTCCTTCTGGTTTGTAGGCTGCTTTATCTCAGCTGCTCTTATTTTTCCACTCCTGAATCTCATGTTGTTTTAAAATTCTGATTCACTTCTCTTTGGAGATGCCTTTGCTGTTTCACGAATTCAGTATCTGGAAAATAAGAGGAATGGGATTTAAGAGTAGTGGCTGGATGCACATAATAGCTATGGGGAGGGTCTGTTCCGATTGCTGTCTAACGTTAAAGTTTTAGTGGAAAATGTTGCTTCAGAACCCAGAAGATTCCCATCAGATGTTTTTTGTTTGGTTTTTTTTTTAATAGAAGTTGAGGTAAGTCATGTTCTCATCTTTCAATTCTAGCATTCCTTGCTTATAACTTTTATAGACATTGTAATAAATAAGTGGTGATTTGGGTTTTTCTTGTTTCTTACTTTTAGCAGGAAACTGCTACATTATCCATGTATTTTGAATATGTACCATCATCTGAGGAGATGTGTTTATTAGTGTGTTTCTTTTTTCCTTCTCTTTGGATTTCTTGGGAACTTCAATACACAGTTGAGTAATAGGAGACGAATACGAATTGTTGTTTAAAGGAGAAAGCTTAGTAAAGTTGCTGGAGTTTTGTACCATAATCACTCTTAAAAGAAAATTAATCTTTTTGTAAGACAGGCATATTTGCAGATACTTTAATCTTAATGTGCTGTGTCAGTGGGATTGGTACATCCTTTATAATTTGTATAATCAGTGTAAGTCATAACACTCATCTGAATAAATTCCCAGTGCTGTAACTCCTAATCCTTACTTTTTCAATTGATGTTGATTTTAATCACCTTATTTGATATACAATTAAACAATCCTTGTTTGGGTTATTTTTAGGAAAAAAATATTTATTTATTTATTACAAAAAAGAAATCTGGCATTTATTTGACACTTACCTATATGGAGCAATGTCACCTGCAGCATTTGGGAGAAAGGGATTAAAATATGCCTGGAGACCAGTTCAGTTCATCAAGCAAAAGATTCGGAGAAGTTACTTGCACTTTCTTCATTTACTTCTCCAGTCAGAGCAGTGATAAAGTAGCATGAAGAATTGCTGAGAAGACTGTACTTAGTGCTGTGCTTTGAAGTGCTAATATGGGTGCTTAAAAATTTCTGGAACGTATCAAGACATGTAAATATTTCATTGCCTTTTCAATAGTGTCTTAACTGTTATGTAGCTCAGATGGCTTGTGCTTGTCTGAGTCTCTCTTTTCAGAGAGTAAAAGGGAGAGGATATAAAATTTTCACCTCCCTTCTTAATGTGTTAAAAATTTCAAAGAAGTCTGGAAAAAGCCCATTGCCAACTCAGATGAGTCTCTGCAAAATCAGACTTGTGCCTGGTGATAATGTGCTTTCACACATAATGTGCAGATTCAGTTATGTTTAGAGAATGGAAGGAGTTTTTCTTGGTGTTCCACTACCCTCACACAATTTTGGATGAAATGTGAACAAACTTGAAAAATCAACTGTTCTTTTGTACCGTGCTGCGAAAATCCAAAGCGTTTGATAATTTTCTCATCAGTCATTGATTGATAAATTGTGTTCTCAGGGCTATTTATGTATTTAATACCTATTCAGCCAATGCAGCACATTATATTATTTTGTCACGTTGCTTGACTGAAGCTAGTACTGTTCCAGTACTTTCATGCAGCAGTCTAAAAATTGTGATCTTAATGACCACTGATGGAGGACTGTAAGAACACATTAGGTAATCAATATCTCCATCTAGAGATAATCAGACTGAAGAACTTGTTTCATTTTTCCCCTTAGATTTTGCTCCAATAATTGTTTTATATCAGCTTCTGAAGAACAGTAAAGCAGTTTTGTCAGGCTTTTTTCTTTATTTCCTGTTCTAGATTTAAAATGTTCTAACTAGCAGATTCTAAGACTTGGTTAAATGTATGTGTTAAGTTTCATTTTAGCAGTACTGAAAACTGGAATAGTGGTGGATAAAATCTGTTTATATTAGGATAACTGGAAGATCAGGGAAGTGTTTAAAATTCTCCTAAGACAAATAAAAGCAGAATATTTGTTTATAGAAATAATGCGATGTTTACCATTGTTTTAAAAAAAGCATGGAAATCAAATACTTTCTTTTTGTCCAGGCCTGGCAGTATGAACTGCAGCAGAGAATCTGGAGAGGAGGGGCAAGCTGGGTTCCTGGTTTTTGTCATGCAGGTGTTGTTCAGGTACCTTCAGCCTGCTGGCTGACAAGAGTAGCCACAGTTAGTTGCTGCTGGTCAGGAGGCAATGGGACAGTAATTATTGTAGTACCAGTGTTCCAGGACTTAGAAAAGCAGTTTTCAGCTGCTTAAATGGCAAAAGGATTGAAAATACTTGAACCTGTCCTGCTGAAATAGGAAGTCAAGATTGTGTTGTTTAAGAGGGAAGTTGCAACTTGGATTTGCAAAGGTAAGGGTGTGGGAAAAAGGAAAAGTAATAAGAAAATTACTTTTCCTTGTTTTGAGAACGCAGCAACCACAGTGTGTCACGCTTGTGGTGATGTGAGAGCTCTAACAGGCAAACCCTGCACGGCATGGATCTGCACGGTTCCCTGATCCTTTCGTGGAAGACTCAAGCTCCGAGAGCAAAGTGCAGGGAAAACAGTTCTATGTCACCCCTTCTCTTCCACAATAAATAATACTGTTGAACTTGGAGTCAAGTGGCCTCTAAAGCACCAGGACTTGCTAGAAAAGTTGTTTCTATGCATTAGAAATTTTTTGTTGTAAACTAAAGTTGACTAGTTTTCCAGTAGCTTAGAACTAAGCAAGCTACTACTTGGTGAGGCATTTCTAAAATACTTTCGAAAGCTGTATAAATACAATTTTGTCATGTATTTTTATCATGAAAAGCTCAGCTTCTGTACTCTTCTCCTAAAACTATCTTGGACAGAAATGTGTGCCTATATATTGAACAAAAATGGAGGTGTTTTGTAAGATTTTTGACTAGTTCAGGACACCTGGGCTTTGGTAGTGTGTAACATTCGCTTTTACAAGGTAGAACAACTGGAAATATAATGATACCTTTCTTGGGGGAAAAAGAATGGTGTGGCTTTTTGGTGTCTTGTTTTTCCCTGTTCTCTTTTTTTATTATACTTCTCCCCCTCTCTCTTTCTGCACAGGGTGGGTATTCTGCTCCCTCCTTCTCTCCCTGGCAGGGCTCATTCCAGGGCATCCCTCGGAGTGTTCCACCGCACCGCAGACAGAGTGAGTCTGTACCTCTCACTCATCTCCCTCACCGTGTTCCAGTAGCAGCTTCCCCTTTGCACGCACTGTTCATCTCGTAGTCTCCTCCTCTCTCAGGCAGATCTCCAGGCATACACGATAGTCTGTGCCTAACAAACTGCTTCCTCCGGCCAGCCTACGAGCAGCCACAACTTATAGCTTGTAACAGTTATTAAATGCCGATAGACCTGAGCAGTTCTTCAGGCAAACCCGAGTAGGCCCTTGTTTCCAGTCGTGTCTTAACATCAGTCTTGCTTGCTGCATTTCCCTGTTTTCCATGGCTGTGATGCACTCTCCTGTCCGTGTTTGTGTTCTGTTTGCTCGCGCGTCTCTGGGTGTGTTTACGTGAGCGCGTCGTGGTTGTACAGAAAAGTGTTGGTGGGAAAGTGTCACTCGCATTGTCTCTCACAAAAAGTTTTAACTTTGCAGAATGGCTTCCCTCAAACTAATTGTTTTTTTCCCCACCCCTCTCAGTATTTGTTGTAAAAAAGCTTCTCTTTCATTGAAGTGGCTGTTGCACAGCTTGCATGATTTATTAACGTTCCTTATGTGCTAGCTACAATGTGGGCTGATACAAAATGCATTTGTTCACTTGGCTTGGATCTGCAAAACAAAAGACAATAGCTGATTTTAAAACTGTATGCTTACGTAGACATAGAGAAATGGTAAGTCTTATTTTGTGCTTTGGTATTGCATTATGAACAGATAAGTGTTTGAAGAAATATAACTACCTCATAACGCTAAAGTTATATTTTTTAAATGTACTGTAATTTGCAAATTACAGTGTTTGCCTAGCAAAGCTCAAGAGTGTATTTGGACAAGAAATAAAGGATGAATAAAATTATGGAAACGAAGTACGATTTCCAAGGCCAATGAAGACCTGAAGAGTAAGCTGCACCTTGGAAAACTAAGCTTACAAATATTTTGCACGGCAATGATCCTTACTCATATCAATCACAAGAAAAAAATCTAATATTTTGTAAACTGTGTTTCAAATACTCTCTTGACGTTTCTGTGACAATGTTCATGTAAACAACTCATCAAGAATGCACAGCCTGTTTCATGGGCTTTTCTCTGTGCAGTAAGGGATGTGCTTCATTTTTCTGTGGTGTTTGACGTGGGACTCTGTGTGTTTAACGAATGTAGAACCCCAAAATCTGACGGTTGTGCCTTCTGTTGCTGAGTGGAGGGGCCAGCAGTAGCCCAGCCTGGGTGATTTACTGTCCCATCAACACAGATGGACTTCAAGGAGATGATTTTTAGACCTGAGGATTATATAAATGTTACGGTTTTGGGGCTTGGTGACTGAGGGTCAGAATGGGAGGACGGTGTCCCAGCTGCCATGTGAGTCTCTGGTGTCACATCGTTCACAGTGGCTGCTTAGCTGAAGAAGAAAACTGCTAATCTTGTTGGTTTTCCAAGGCCCCACCTCATCCCTCTCCATAACAACGGTGGCCTCTTATTTGGGATTCCACAGTAAACTTTCGTTACTAAAGCAGGTTGGATTTTTTAGAATGCATCTTAAAGGAAAGTAAGGTAAATGAAAATGAGCCCTTGACTAGTTAACCTAAACTATAACTAATGTATTGTTTAGGAAAGTACGTTTCCACTAGTGGAGTGTTCTAGCTTTTTTCTTGAAGTCTTAGGTTTACTCTAAAGAGCAATACCAGGAATAAAAATATAGTACAAATTAGGAGATTCCTTTGACATTTTTAATGAAATTCTTGAAAAATCAATGGTTTATCACTGTGTGAGGAGTTCTGTAAAGTAGAACATAACTGAAACAGTCACTAATATCCTTTCCCAGTTGGTTCAGTGGTTTCAGTGTGCAGGTTTTTGAGCTGGCATGAAATGCCAGATACGGGGTTTTGAGGCAAATGGTGAGCTGGGCATCATCACGGAGTGTAGGACAGCTTGAAACACTAAGAATGTCAGTGTTCTTTTGCAGTAATACAGAGAAGGTGATGGAAACATGAAGTAGTCTCAGGTTTTGTCTGGTTATGTTTTCTGTATAGACTTGGAAGTCAAGCATTTCTTTCCTAACTTCCGGATCCTGAAGCTAAAATATCATCTCTGCATGTGAATTCTGCAGGTTCCTTCACTGTGCTGTTGATAGCTGGTGGATACATAGATCACTTACAGGCACTGTACATTATGAGGGTATAAATCTGTAAACTGTTCATATTACAGTGTATAAACAACTCAAAATAACTTCCCTCCTGCTGTACAGGACAGGAAATATGTCCCTGCTAGGTAATATTACACTGGTGGAGGTTTATGGTTCTCTCTAAGCACTGGTCACAATGTCAGCACACTGCTGCTGGACTTGCCTTAGCATATCACTGCACTGCAACACACTTCAGCACTGGATGTATGTTTTTCTCTTTTAATGGCAATTAATTTTTGATATTTACACATTTATTGATTTCATGTTTTTTCACCAGCCTTGGAAACAATTCAGGACTTTGAATTTCATAAACACTTTGATAACAGTACATTAATTTTGTCATTTTAGGGCATATAATTTTGTTCCTGTAATTCCCACATGTCTTGAACTAAACTCCTGTGTAATGGTCCTTTATTTTTCTTTTGGTTATAGGATATATTTTGATGACATCTCAGACTTTGTTCAGTACAATTAAAACCTTTCCATTTGTGTTCTGGAGCTTTAATGATGCAGCTCTAGAAACAAACATTTAGACACACATTGGTAAGGAAGCAATCATGAGCTTTTGTTGTAATACAAGAACATTACACCACCTTCTCTAGGCCCCTTAATCCAAGAGCTTCTCCACACAGAAATGCTGATCAAAACTGCTTTGTTATTCAAGCATTGCAGTTGTTACATCTCCACTTACTGTGCACGTCCTGGAAAAAGTATTTAGACTTCTTGTATGTAAGCATTACAGATGGAGATAATCTAAGCAATTCTAGCAGGTGACACACAGCTTGTTATCACCAGGAAGAAAGCTACTCTATGCACAGTGACTATAAATCAGATCCAGGCTGTGCTTTTTCTTGCATTTTCTTTTACATAAAGGCACGCTGCTCAGCACTGAAATGTTTCCAAAGCTTTATTGACCAATACAGCTTCTTTGGAGGGTGTACAAAGTGTTTGTGTCAGCAGAACCAAGTTGCTCCAAAGCATTAGCTGGGAAGTTTTGTGACAAATTATTAAAAATGCCCTGGAATCATTACATTACTGTCTTTTTAATGTAATTATTTTTGCTCCAAGAGTGTTCAGCTGTATGAACCAAAGTCTTACAGGAAAAACTCCTTTCCTTCCCACTTGGCTAGTTGCAGATTCAACTACAAGAGAAATGTCTTTTGTACTTGACTAAATTTATGTTTGCAAATAAAACTTAATTTTTTATATGGCCATATTTATCTACTTGCTGCACACATATCTATGTTTGGATGAAATACCTGCCTTGATGTAGTTATATATTACTTGAAGTAATTTTTCTTCATGAAAATTAAATTTTCTAAGTTGAGGTTTCTATACAGACTATGCAGAAAAAAAAATGCTGTGCCACATTACCAATTATTTTACTAGCCCCGTGGTGGTGGTGAATGCTGGTTTAAAAAAAATAGGTTTGTTTTGTGTCATTATTTGAAGTCATTCTCCATACTGCAGGATCCTATATTTTAATGTTGAAATATGGATATAATACAGCTAGATCAAAAGGAAAGGAAAAGAAAAGAAAGTTCGAAAAGAAGGTATTAGCAAATGCTACAGATTTAAGGTGTGAAATGTTGATGTTTTCTAGAGGTGGAAAATGAGAGCTGTCTGTTGCAGCCTTTCAGCAGGGCCTTGGTTTGAAATGACAGCTTACCCTGTGCCAAGGCAGTGAGAGGAGAGATGGCAGAACTGATGAGGAAATGAAAGAATTGTGAAGCAGGATTTGTGACCCTTGCCTTCCACCCCTTTCCAAAAAGAACCTATGGTAGTTTTGTCTCTTCCAACTCGTGAGTGAGTTGCTAGGAAGATGGGTTATTAAAACTATGGGCAACATGATCCAAGGTTGAAATGCTGTGCCTTTAATGACCTTGTTGTTCATGGTTAGATATTGAATATATATGTGCATGGATGCAAAGATTTTTGATTTCTACAGGTGTAATAATACACACAAATTCTAGTTGCAGTGTTTGGAGTGTAAGAGATTAACTGCTAAAAAACTTGTAGTTATAAGAGCAAAGGTATTCCGTGCAGATCTTGCTAGAAATATTTTTGTACTGCATTACTTAAACACTGTTGCTACCTTTGTTTCTTGAAGGAGGATTAAAAACCAATGGGGGACATGGTAATTGCAATTGAAATGGTGAAAAGTTGCAGTTCTGTCATGGCAATTGCTCATTGTTTTGTCTTGGTCCTCTGACATCATTGTCCTTGTCTTTTTCTTGTCTCTGCTTTCCATTATGCCATTGGCAAGGAGTTGAGAAGTTAGTCCATTACTTCTGTGATAAAGCGTGGTACAGTACAACTTCAGATTTATTCCCGTCTCCCCCTCACGCATTTTCACTGTTGGGTTTTTTCTTTGCCCTGTGCATGATGCATGTCTGTGGGAGATGTGCATGCAGTTCTCGGATTTTCCATTGCATCGCTTCCCTCCTTCCTCAAGATACTGCAGGGAGAAAATGCCTTTATTTCATTCTAGAGGTATTATATAGGGAATCCAGATGGGGATCGAGATAACCAAAGCAAAACTGAAGGGAATTTTCAACTAATGATTTGGAATGAATATCACTGTCATGACCACATTTTTAACTTCTTTAACAGTCCGTTTAACTTCTTTAGCAGTACAACATGATGTTTCAGTTTTCCAGCACAGAGCTAACACAACCTCAATAGTTTGATAACTATGCAGTAGTGGTAATCCTTGTCGTGGATGTTATCTTTCTCTGGATGATGTAACAGCCAATTTTATGTGAGAGAAATAATAGAAAAATCTCTTAAGCTAATGAGGTAGGGAGTGAATTGAGTAATTTTGATTAGTGCATCAATACTTGGAAGGCTTTGAAGCTCTTGCCAGTACAGAGAAATCTGTTTCTTTCTGCAGAAAGGAGCACGTGCCCAAAACACTTTGTCTAATGTGCTTTCAGTTGAGGAGAACTAATTGTCTTCAGTTACATTGTACTTGAAATGTTTGAGTCCAACTTTGCGTTTTAGGAGCGTCCCAAAGGAGTGCAGGTGTTCGTCTACCATGTTTCTGTATGGGACGTAAATAGAAGTCTGGGTGGCATGGCAGTCTATACCAAGTCACGGTCTGTCCCACCCCAGAAATATTACCAGAAGTGCACTCAAAACAATGCAGGTGAAAACCTTTTTTTAGGACTTGTGTGAAATAAAATACTACGTCTGGAAGGCAGAATGCTTCTTGATCTGTTTCTCCTCCTTCATGCGTTGGAATTCACTGAGTACTTCACTCCTTCAGCTGGCTCATTGTTTTTACTAATAACATGGTCAGAATTTCTAAGACTTTCTTTGTAAAAGTAAAACGTATTTAAGGCAAAGCTATGAGCTGTGGGTGACAATAATGCAGTTGTCAGTGTTGGATACCTTGTGAACTGTTACTCGCATATTTTGCAAGTGGCATTTTGCTGCTTTTAGTGGCATTCTGAATGTTAATGCATGTAGCAATTTGATGAGATTAAAATCCGTAATTGTGATAATTGGACAGATCTTGAGTAGAAATACAAAATTAGGAAGCAGTACAGTATTTAAAACAACTGGGCAAAGATGGTACCAGGGCTTGAGTGTCCTCATAATTCTGAGCATGCAGCCATTTTCTACCTTAGAATCGCTGACTTTCTGGGTAATAAGCTGCTTAGACCTTTTAAGGTTCTGAAGGATAATGAGGAAAACATGCATTTGGCTGTTTTTATATGTAGAATGCAAAATTGCCCAAAGGGAAAAGCTCAGATGCTACCTAGCCTTTGTCAGAAGAATTCAAAATAGCATTGTTGAAAGCTTAATGGCTTTGTTGTGTTTCAGATGTGTTTGTGTTTAACTCAACTTTCAATACAAATTTAGTTTCTTCTGTAAGTTACCAATTTTTAATTTTCGTTTCATATAGCTAGAATTATTTGATATTAAGCTAGAATTTTTTTTGATTAGATTAGATATTTATCTGTGTTTTCGAAGACTAGCATTTAAAAATCCTTCCTAGCCGAGGGGGAAAAGTTTTCTGACAATTATTTTTCCACATTTGACACAATACTGTGTGCTATAAATGTTTTAATATTTTTACTTCAAGTGGGATTAGAAAATATGATGTATTTGTAGTATTTGCATGGGAATAGGGTAGATATTGCTTTGGTTTCTGCATTCATTATTAGCAGTTTTGGTTTTGCAGGTGAGATCTCAAATCAGTAAATCATTTTGACTAACATCTGCCTGTCAACTCCTAGACTGGAAGGATAATAACTTCTGTAACCCATACATAAACACTGGAAAATGGAAAAAAATACCTGGAGGACTAATTCTATTTAAACTGTAACTCTCTCAGTATATTGAATTATTCCTTGTGTTTAGCGTTTCCTTCCTGTAGGATTGTATGGTAAAGAAGGATTCACAGAGTTAAGCTAGCTTTGGGTCACATAAAGAATAATGTTTTGGTACTCATTTGACACCATTTGGAAGGCTTCTTTGCCTTTTTTTTTAATCTTTTCCCTCTTTCCAAAACAATCATGTTCAGACTGCTCAGGATATTTGCCTTACATGTCTATCACTGATAGCTGATGTCGCTGGTCCAGATTTTGCCTTTCCTTACAGGTAGAACTGTTATATACTAAAGGGAAAAACTGCTCATAAATAGAAAATTGATTGAGAAATCTTGATTTTCCTCTCATTAACCCTTAAATTTTTTCTTGATGAGGAATTCTGAGGATTCAGTTTTCAGTAGTAATCCTGCCAGGGAAAAGATTAAAAGCCTAAAGAATCCTGAGATGGGCTATGGCCCTAAAAGTGTAACAGGAATCGGGCATGCACAGGCATCATTGCATTCTTCCTGCTGATTCAAGGAAGAGCTAAAAAGACCGGACAAATAATTGGTTTTCTCTTTAGAACTTGTGAATAATTCAGGAGAGTGACTAAAATGACGCTTTTAGTCAAATCTCCCGAACACAAACATTGCTGCTATTTTATTTACTCTATTTCACTAGTAAACAGAATAAACCTGTTTACTGTGTACATGCAACCTGTCAGCTGGTAAGAATCCAGAGTGATGACTAGTTGATGGTAGTTCAGTTCCCCTCCTTTGTAAAGAAAATGAGGAAAATCATCCAAACCTGCTAAAACTGTAGTTCAAGTATAAATAGATTTTGGGTTTTGCCATGAATTGCTGAATTTTTAGTAATACTTCCAAGGTCTGTATCCAAGCTGCAGGTCTAGGATGCGTTGTGAAGCTAGTACACCATTAATCTTTTAAGTCTCTTTACAGGGCAGAGCAAAGAGAATAGAAATTACCCAGAAGAGGTACTGGCAATTCTCTTGTCTGATGCGTCTGATTAGATTGTATCTTCTGATAAAATGTAAAATCTTCTACAGTTATCTTTATCCCGTGGTTATCAGTCTGGTAGAGTGTGGTCTCAAGTTTCACATGAACTCTGTTTCTTCATCAGCCCATTTTAAATTAGTTCAGGATAAAACAGTTACCTAGGCTTAGTCAGTAGCCTGATTAGCACATACTGCCATCAGATTTTCTGGCCTCAGTAAGGCAAGGAAACACCCTGTAAGTTCATGTGGTCCATCAAGCTCCTTTCCTGCCTGTGCAGTAACAGGGTTGGGGTAGTTGAGGTCAGTATGCAGTGAGTAGAAGTTACAGGCTGGACACAACTGTTGCATTGGGTTGAGCACTTCATTAGAATTGATCTGCACCGGCGTTAATTCTTGCGCTGTCCTGCAGATTTGGGTGAAACCATCAACCATGCCTTCTTCATGTTTCCTTTTTGAGCCGATCGGTTTCTTTTTTGTCTTTATGTTGTTGTTGATTTCAGTGCTGGTATATTTTTTTCCACTTCAGTTACAAGTTCCATTTGTGTGCGTTCCATGACCCATCCTGTTTTGCCAAAGTCAAAGTTTTGACTTAAAAACCCAGATATACAGCCCTTATCAAGCATCCAGTCAGCGCACGTTGGATTCAGAGTGTATCTGGTGTCTTCTCTGCCTAATTTATTCCTGTATTATTTTCTCTTCAACAGCCTCAAGTACTACAGCCTTCCAGCAGCCTTCCCAATTCCACAGACCTCGCCCAGGGAAAACTAATAAAAACTCCACATATCGAGGCCCACAGTGAATATCCTAAACCAGAGCTGCATGACAATAGAAATCATCAGAATCCAAATGCTGCAAATGTCTCTCTCCCAAATAGCCTGAATGATGTAAACTCTTTAACGAGCGTACAGTTAAACACGAAAGATGAAAATGCATCATATTTGGACAATTTGAAGAACCATAACTCTGAAGACCCTGGAGAAGTGGCTAGTAATAAGAAAAGTACGTTACCACCTCATTCCCGCTTTCAGACCTCTACACGAGCTGATGCTCCAGAGGTGCAGACTGGATTACCTGTGAAAGGTCAACCCTCATTCACAAACCAGGCTTCTCAGCCAAAGACTTCGAGAATCGCGAAACCCCCAACTGCTTTAGTGCCTCCTACCGTGGCCGTTCCCATACGATCTGCAGATCATTCCGCTGCTTCCAAGGAACGTGAGCTTCTACCACTGAGTGGTTCCACTCAGCCGCAGCCAACATCTGCCCAGGATAACCTAAAGGGTAAACAGAGTCAGAAGGTGTCTAAACTTCGCCCACCGACTACGTCCTTTGTTAAACCCAAGCAAGTGAGCAGTCAGAAATCCACACCAGTACCTCCAGAGCCTCAGAACGCCTCCCTGAAGTCTAACATCCCAAGGCCACCGGTGCAGAGAAAGGAGAGCGTGCAAAGACACGCCGCTGGTTTGCACCCTGGGGACAGCGTGCCCTCCGGTCGGCATTCCCGCCTCCCGAAACCAAAGACACACTGAGGCCATACCCACGTCTCACCGCACGATGCCACGCTGTTGCCCACTTCCTGTGTTGTGACTGCCTTGGAGCCTGCTGTACCTGCAGATCCTGAGTCACTGCTCCGAATCGCATCTTCTTTAGGGTTTGCGTTCTCCATCCTGCCGAGTTCTGAGGCTGATGTTACGAGCTGTGCAGTTTCTATTGAGAGTGCTTTATTTTATCGTCAGTCTGTAATAAAGATGGTATTGCAATCTTAGTAATTAAGCAAATACTGAAGTCTGTGGTGACCACAAATGCCAGAATGCTGCACTATTTATTTCAGGATGGCAGAAATTATTTCTTGCCTCTGTTTGTTTGAGTTATTAGACAATGAAATTGCTGTTCTGTTTAACTTCTTGGTTCCGAGTACTCGTTAGGTCAGAGTGGTAGAAAATTAGACTGACTAGCAGATGTTTTATTGGCCATTATTCTGACTCTGTATTCCAGAGGCCTATGCAAAAATCCTTGTACCTATCATTCTCTCAAGACTGACATATTTAATGTTATTTAATCGGATGGGTTGGGTGGGTTGTGTTGTTTTGTTTTGCTGTAATCTGAAGTTGTTCTGTTCTTTATTTATCCCGTTTTCACTGTTCACAGACATTAGGCAGATTTCACAGGGTGAAACGAATCTTCTTGCTTAAACATCCTCATTTGTTAAACAATTGTGGTATGTTTTTATTGTGTTGAATAGACACATTGCTGGGTAGATTCTTGAAATGCAGTGCTAAGGATGTTTGTCCAAACCTTCCAATGCAGGCTCTTAGGAACTGGTAAGTAGGGAGCCTCTGGGAATAAGGGGTCCAGAACACCTATGTTGAGGTTGCACAACATGCATTTTAATTAATATTTTAAACTTTTATTGTTCTGCTTGTATTTATTGATTTCTGTTTAATATTGAAAGGCTCTGAAGTACCTGACTTGAAATTTTGCACAAACTTTGCCATATGTGTAAGAATTTGAAACTATTTTACAGAATAAAACTTATATTAGAAATGCAACTATTTTTTAAAAAGGAAAAAAATTAACCCCACTTATTTGCTTTGAGCAATCCTATTATGTCCTAATCCAGAGCTGGTACTCTTAAGAGTTTTTCAGAGATGTGTTTTTGTTTTGTTTTGGGTTTTTTTTGTAGTTTCTGAAGAAGTGCGTGATAACTGGTAAGGAGCTTTTTGGGGAAATTAAGCAGAAAAAAAAAATCTACATTTTTGTGCTCTCTAGGAGAAATATTTTTTTTTTGAAAGTAGTCTTGGTACACTCTGGGACCATGACACAAATGATGCGAGTTACATGTGTGCATATCCAGTGAAGCTTTCCAGAAAATTGATGTTATGCCCCATCTCCAATTCTTCCCTTCTTTCCCATGACTCTCTTGGATGTTACTGATGGGATTTTCTTTTTCCTGTTCTCAAGTTGGTTTTAAAATCAGCAGCAGAAGGTTGCTGCAACCACTTCTCAAAATCTGTTCCTGTAGAGCCCATAATGTCAGTAACATGCAACACAGTGTTAGTTTGTTCTAGGCTCTGGCTGTAGGACATTGACATATTACAGTATTTTCTTTGAGAGAATTAAAGTGAGTAGGAGTAGACATTTCATAAATTAATTCAATATTCAGCTTCTATAGTAAGAGCCCTTTAACTGGGGGTATCCTGATGGATACCTCGGTTGGGTGAAAGATAAAAGAGTCGTCTCACCTGAGTTTTCAGTATATCATTGATACTCAAGAATTATTTTGCATTTCTTACATTAATTTTATTTAACTGACGATGAAGTGTAAAAATGAAAAGCTTGGGGGGGAAAATGGGTAGGGGGAGATTCTTTTTCAGAACTACTTATATCAGTCTGAAATAAGGAACCTGCAGGACTTTCTGTGAACTGAGGCAATGACAATGTAAGCAAGACATAACAATATAAATAATGCTAATTGTTATAGTTGGTATAGGATCAGAAACCACCATTTGGGATTGCAGTAACAATTACGCTCCGGGAATAATTTATTTCCTTGAAAACCATTGGATTAGATGTCATTTACTGTACGTATTTACTTTCAATAAGAAAATAAAACTGACTTTTTATATTCCGCAAAACTAGCTCCTGGCAGCTAACTGTGTTTCTCAGGAGTTTAAAGACTGCTGAGGGAATGATCAGATTCCTGGTTCATTTTCCGGTCCATATAGATTTCTATGGAAGGTGTGTTTTTTAAGTTTACTTTCCTTGAAGAGAAGCTGATTTTATTGTTAGTTGTATATGATTTTGTGTAAAAATACGATTTTCACCTAATGTTATTGACAGAGATTCATCATCTTCTGCTTCTTATTCTGGAGGTATCGCCAGCCTGATTTAGTGATGTTTCAATTTTTATGTTTACATTTAAAAGTATAGGTATCTATCTGCACCTTTACTGAAAATTAAGGAGATGATCAAAGCAAATTAAGCAAAGAAACTCGAGATGATCAAGGTTTTCTTTAAAAAGACAGTTCCTAATTTTTCTTTCCAGAAGAAAAAAGTTATATTTATATGGGCGTGTATATATGTATTAAATGAACATAAGCAGATTATGGTCCTTTTTTATAGCATTTCCCCATTTTGTTCTGACAGATTAGTGACACACTGAGCTGGAGCCAGCAGGATTTGAGCATGGATGAGACAGATGCTAGCCTGGCTTGTGTTTGTGTTCAGCTGCTAACCTCGCATCCCTCTAAGACACCTGCATGTTTGGGCTCTTCAGACTTTACCAGGGAAGGCTCTGTTGCATGTATAGTAAGTCCAGAGTATGGCAAAGCCTGTCAGGAGATGGGCAGCTGGGAGAGAAGTGGTGAAAGTGAGGTTTGAAGCTTCACCTTGGTGAAAGATGGGGTTTGGGGAGTGATGGATGAGAGGGCACTCAGAGTGCTTGCCAAATGGGATTAAGTGAGGATTTTCAGGTGACATATCTACCTTACGAAAGGTGCAGATATATCATCAGTACTGGTGCAGATTATCCAAAATGCATATATTTAAGTATTTGATATCTTCAGGGTTTTTTTTCTTTTAGGTTTATAAAACTGGTTTATTGCCACTTTTTTTGTTTTTGATTTCTCATTCTTTTGTGCAATATTCACAGAAGTATTAAACTACTGTTCAGTATGTGTGTACAGAGGCAATTACGCATTTTTAACAAGTGAATAAACACAAAAGAAAAGAACAGAATTGCACTTTAAATGAGCTTTATTGCTTGGAGTTGTGCCTAAAATAATCTAGATGCCTCCTGCTGTGTGTGGCTTTTGTTTGAAACAAATTTCCCCGGTAGTGTTGCTGTTTCCAAGGTATTTTCACATCACTCTCACAGAATCAATATGCACTCTAGCATGTTTAAAAGTATTCATATAGTGTACTGCATTTTTGTTGTGCAATGACTTTAATTTAACCATGGAATTCTAACACTGATGATGCAGCCAGATCATTATTACCTTCCCCTTCCCTGGAGCTAGCACTTCCTACTGCCAATCAAAGCCAATGGCAAAATTTCCCTAGGACTAGCATAGCTCTTTAAGAATAATGGTCCCAGAATATGGGTTTGAGAAAAGAAGTGCAATATTATATCTCAGACTTTCTCGAAATAATTACGAAGGCCCTGAAATCCAAAACGACATGATTTTGATACAGTTCCAAAAAGAAAAAAAAAAAGGGTTCCTCAGCTTTCCATCTTGTAGCAGTGAGAGTAGACATAGCAACTAGACTGCATCATAGGTCAATACAGTTCATTTCATCCTTGATCTAGATGCTGATTTGTTGTAACGATGCCTGAAAACTGAATACCATTTGCGTGATTTCCTTTGTTTGCATGTCACAGCCATATGCACATTCTAAAGTGTCATACTGGGGTAGGTTGCATGTTGCGGGGGGAAGTATTTCTGGTTTTGCACAGCACATAATCCTCTTAATGTGGACATTTTCTTTCCGTACAAATGGAAATCAGTTCTTGAATTTGGCTTCCGTAGCTGTTCCTTATCTCGTTACAGAGGCTTTTTCTGAGCAGAGTGGATTTAATGTGACCCTGGTGGTAGGGTTCAGTATAGTCATCTTAAAACTGTGCTATCAAGGAAATTCAGTCACTGTTGTGGTAAAGCTGCTCACTGCCTACTTAATTGTAAAAGCACCACCATAAACCCAATGTAATTCCTGTGTAGCAAAATCTTCAATTCAATACTAGCTAAAACAAGAGGTACCCTTACTATCTGCTTTGTTGTTTTTGGTTTTTTAACCCAGGCCAGAGTAAATACTGTATATTGGAATTTGCTTGTAAAGTTGATTAAAAAACCTGTATGTAAAAATTCTTTCCTCAATGTTGCTCTAGTGAATAAAAATAAAAGTCATAATTCTAATAAGTATCTCTTTCTCTTGACTATTGACTTTTATGTTTTTTTGAGTTATTGTGCAAAATGTAGACAGAACTGTAGACAGAAAGTCTGGGGGGACAGGGAGATTAGGCTTTTGCTTACAGTGTATTTTTTCCTTGGAATTGTCTTTCTCCAACAGAAATTGCAGGCTTTTAGCCTGAGACTGTTACGAAAGGAAAAAAGAAAAGGAGGGGAAAAAAGACATGGAAAAGCTAAACATTTTAAAATATTGATTGCAGATGAACATGGACTGACATGGCTAGTTCTTAAAGGTATGTTATGGTACCTATAGTGCAGTTGAGTATTTATTAGTTGTCTTACGTAATTAACTAGTTAAAATCATTATCATAAGATACTTTATTTCCCCACAGAAGTCCAAATGAATACAACATGTGCAAATATGTAAGTCCTAATTGTATGTCAGTATTTTGCCCATGGTTTGAATGGTTTGCTGTTCTTGAGATGAAAGGAAATCTGCACCATTAATTTG
Source organism: Melanocharis versteri (assembly GCA_013397845.1). Classification (NCBI taxonomy): domain Eukaryota; kingdom Metazoa; phylum Chordata; class Aves; order Passeriformes; family Melanocharitidae; genus Melanocharis; species Melanocharis versteri. The sequence goes on along the minus strand of VZTG01004549.1, from coordinate 53,134 downwards.
ACCTATTTCAGTAGATGGAAGTTCAAGTTTGAAATTACGATCAAAAAGGGAGGGGGATCCTGTAGTTGGAAGTAAGAGCATTTTAAATATACTGCAGGCAGGCACTTGTAATCTTTAACCTACTGTTTTATTTTGAGCATCAAGCTGGCCTTTGAAAATTTGCCTGGGTTTTGGGGGTGGAAAGAACTGCACAGGGTTTCTAAGTTCAAACACATGATTCAGGTACCTCCCTATCCGAGGCCCAGGAAGGAAGGAAGATGGTGTGACTGAATCCTCCTGCCTTATAGCCCTGGCTAAGTGTGCTCTTTGTTATTTGCTGGACCAGGCTGTGTTACAGTGATGTCTAATCCTTGTCAGTGTGATCATCAGATGTTAAACAGCTGATGCAATGGCTATGGAAATAGTGTCCCTAAAAGCTATGATAGACACCTTCCCTGTCTTCCTCACCAAGAGGCACAGAATTCCTGGCAGTGGTGAGCAATCTGCTGCTGTGCGGACTCAGAGCAGTGGTCTCCTGACCCTGCTTTATTGCCATTGGGCAGAATGTTACAGAAAGTGAGAGAGGGTGAGACATTTCAGACCTTGTCCTCCCTTCACAACCCAGAATCAACACCCCAGCGCCTTCCCTTTGACAGAAATGTCTGTGGGTTTAATGAGCACGATTGAATACAGAACCACAAGACAAGTTAATATCGAAGTATTTGTAACATCAGCCGTATTTGTGCAGTTGCTGCTTGCCCTGGGTTATGAATATTAGTTGCTATTTCAAGCAAGAATTGGCTTGTAATAAAGGCACTAAACATAAATGCTCCAGCTCTAGAAATCAGTTACTCAGGTATTTAGTGCTAATCAGTCAATCTGAAACCTAAAAGGGCGGGTTTCTGTCAGGATTTCTGATCATTTTCTCTGAAGCCACAGGCAGTAAGAGCCCTGGGGTCTCATAAAATACGTGGCGTGCCTTGTGTGCTTGCTCCAAGTCCTCACTGAAAATACAGTATGAGTTCTTAGCAAGATCCTGAAGGCAGAAGTAATTGACCAGAAACTCTGTAAAGAAGGATTTTGAATTTGGTTATTCCAAAGCAGAGCACAATCTGAAAACTTCTGAGCTGTTTGAAATGCTTCCCTCCATCACAGCCTCTGAGAATCGCTTCAGTTGTCAAAAGTGTTTCACGACAGAGGTTGGCTTTTAAAGCCTGTTACAGTGCAAGCCCCTGAAACAGTCCAAGATGAGAGTCATTTAAAACCAGTTGTAGACGTGGGACATTCTAACAGTTCTTCACTTGGGTTTGGTTTGGTTTGGTTTTAGTTTCTTTCATTTTTTTCAGAAAATTCCACAGAAATGCAGCAATATGGGAGAAGCATTTAGATTTCAGTGGAGCTTCACGTTCTGACAACATATGGTTCTCAGGACCTCTCCAATCAAAACAATTATTTAGATTTTACTCTGAAGATACCTGATAACATCATTATCTTGGGTGCTACAGCTAGAGGCACCCTTGAAAAGCAGCCTGTGCATTGCCTCATTTCCTCATGATCATCAGAGCACCCTTTGTGTACACACTGGTCGGTCTGGGGCTGGTAAATATACTAATTTAGCTTATAAAACCTATGAGCCTTTAAAGACTTGGATCATTTGGTGTAATAGATTTCAATGCTTAGTAATACAAAGGTCCAGCTTATTTCCACAATTCCATTTTAATTGCTACTCAGTTTGACAAACTGTACTAATTATCCCACGCTTCCTTTAATCTCTCTGCCTTGGTTTCCTCATAAATAAAATCAGAATTGTACCAGTGTTAGCAAAGTCAATGCTTGCAAGATTCTATGCTGACAGCATGAAAAAGATTCCCTGAGGAAATGAATCCACCCTTATTTTCTTGAACACTATATTAATCTTCCTGCATTCGCCTGCTCAGGAGTCTTTAAAAATTTTTTTTAAAGGAATTCCTTGCATGCAAGTTTTGTGGACCTTGTTGAGACTCTTCTGTTAGACCAGTGAATTTCCATCTTACAAGGGTTCCGTGGCAGTTATTTGCAAGAATTCATGAAGTTTGAATGAGAGGGAATGGTTTCTCTGTGTGAGTTACATGTGGCACGGCGAACAAGTTCTCTGAAGCTGTAAGGAAATCCTCATGGAAATCTCTGTCCCAAACAGCACACTGGCAGTCTCGTGGGGTGGTAGGAACCAGTGGCCCCATCTTCCAGGAGGATCCTGAAGGTGTTCATCGTGTTTAGACAAACAGTTGTGAGTTTGTGGGGTCCTTCGTTTTTAATTCTGCTCACCTTTGGCCAAGTGATTCTGTGTCCCTGAGACTGCTGCAGTCAGCCCTGGTTTGTAGCTGTTAGCTGTGTAGTTTCTGCGGGTTGCTGCTGTGTTTTCCTGTCCCCCAGTGGCGAGGCAGCAGCCTCCCGTCACAGGGACAGCCCCTCGTGTGAGCTGCTGGATCAGGCAGGAGTAGGGAAGCAGTTATTGCTGCAAGACACAGCAGAAGGTTGTCAGGCTGAGCTGATCTGCCAGGGTCTGAGCTTATGTTTCTAGAAAGTCTGATGTTCAAACCATATGCTGATAAGTTGTTGCGGATTTGGTATTCTCGTGCAGGGAAGCCTAATGATGCACAAGCTCCGTGCCAGTCGTGCTCGTGTGTTTTATCCCAGCGTTCAATTCCTGACTTCAAAGGAATTAGTTAAGGTCTGTGTTGTGAGCATTAATATTAACGGCTGCTAAAAGCTCTGTGTGTGGCATTTCTGGGACACACAGGGCACTGTAAAAATACTGCATGTTTGGAGTTTGTATTTAGGCATGAAAAATATCTATTTCCTTTAAAATGTGCTTCTAATGACACTTTTTGAGCTGCTTTGAGGGTGTTCATTTTCTCGAGGGATTATCTTTGTGAGTTATTGTTCAGCCATGTAATATTGTCTGATTTCATAAAAAATTATTTATTTTAGAGGAAAAAAGGGGTCATGGAGGTTATGTCACAGAGCTGTATTACACTTCTTATATTGCTGACATAGAAGAACACTGCATCATTTGTTTTATATGTTTTCTTGTCCCATCCTGCAATGTGCTAGTGGAAGAACAAATGAGCAGATTTGAGGAGGGGTGTCAGAAATACATTTATGGCTGCATGATAAATGTTTTAGAATATAAATGTTAAGAAGTTATTATATAGAATATAATAAATGTTATGTAAGGAATAAATAGAACAGCTGTTATATTCAGCTGTTACTGTAAGTAGGAGCATGGATCTCTGTTGTGCAAAGTGCTCTAAGCTCAGTACCAATTGCCCAGGCCTTAGCAAACATGTTTTAGGCAGTGTCTGAAGGGTAAACCCCGAAATCTGATGGGATACATATTCTTGGTAAAGCACTTGGAGCTCTACTGACAGAAAAAGGCAACAATTAGGATTATTACTTTAATTGTAAATTCATAGCAGGCGGGTGGATAAGAGCGAGAAAGACGAAATGCTTTGTGTGGGGACAATCCTGTGGAGAAATATTTCTGTCTGTTCCCTTTCTCTTTGAGTCGGACTCAGGAATGGGTGTTTTCCCCGGTTTCGCTGTGCCGCGGTGCCGGCGCAGGCTGCAGCGACAGCAGAGGGCAGTGCAATGCAAGCAGCCGGCCCTGCCAGCTGCTGTCCCCGCGTGTCACGCACCTTCCCAGCCGTAGGTGGGGCTCCTCGCCCTCTCCTTGCTCTGATGGGCCAGCCCCAACCTGAGCACTACTCGTTTATTGCTTTCAGCGAGCAGGAGCAGCGGTGCTCGGTGGAAAAAGCAATCAGCTGTTAGGAGGTGGAGGAGGTAAAACAGACATTGGAAAGCTCAGCTGAAGAATCTGTGTAATTTGAGCTGGAAAAAATTAGTTGTTTCCCCTGTTTGGTCTCTGCGACAGGCTTGTCTTGTTCCAGCCGGCTGTATTCATCATTCAGCTCACTGACTGCTCGGGTGGGAAATCCACAGGGAGATGGGAGATAAAGACTAAACTCTCAGATGTGTTGGCAGCTCCAAGCCCTTGCAGAAATCTTTGACTGCTCTTTCAGTGCACAAACCCTGCAGAGCAAATCCTGCTGGGAGGAAGTGATCGTTTCACTACACCAACACACTTTGTTGTGCTGGTGGTCACTGTCAGAAATTTACTCGAGAAGAACTTCTGTGTATTTTCTTTCCTGTTTAATTGTGTGTAAACTTTCCTGTACATAACACAGATGAAATAAGCAGAAATCAGTCTCACTATTGGGTCCTGCTTTCATTGTGTTTTAAATGAGCCTGATTTCTTGAGCATACTTCTGTTACCTCTTTAAAAATAAATAATTACTTGCTCATAAGGTTTATTGAATTTCGTATCCAGTAGGTAACACTTCGTCCTCAGACCTTCAGCAGCGCAAGTCATCACTTGTACTTGGATAATCCAAACTTTATTTGGATTTTATTTCTATGAAAGATGAAACCTGTCGTGATCAGATTTAATTTAAAGATATGATTTCTATAAGTAGAGCAAGTATTAACTAAGGTTAGAAAAACTTTCCAATTACACTTTACTGCCCTGAATTAAGATAGATATAAGCAGGCAATTTTTGGGGGAATTAAATTAGTGATGTATTAGGCCTGGACTTTTACATTGGGAGTCTCTTGTTTGTTTGACTTATAGCTCTGTGAAACCTTAGACACAACCTTTTTTTTTTTTTTCTCTAGCAGTTCTGTTCCTGTATACAAGGAGAAGATTCTTAATAACCGTTAAGATGCAACTGTTTAAAAACGTCCCTTTGATCCTTCAGGTAAACTGAGTCCACATTAGCCTGTCCCTATGTTCACATCCAATTTTTCCTTTATAGTGTTTATTCAGAAAATTTTTCCTCATCTCTCTTCTCAGCTGGAATCCTTGTTTTAACCGATAGCAAGCAAATCACTCTTAAATGACAATTTATGTTAATTTTAGCAGTAAGCAACCTGGGATTTATACCTTGACTGTCAGGTATAGAAATATACCTAACTGTAGAAATACACCATGGTACTCAGTAAACATGCTATTGCTGATCTGTGTCATCTTTCAGGACAGTTGTGCTTTGCACCATTCTGCGGAATAATTCATTTTTTCAGACTGAATCCAGCAGAGGGAGTTTTTGGGGTTTTGGTTGGATTTTTTTAAGTAGTGATGGCTTTTTCTCCTCTGTTCCACAGATGCTATAGTATGAGTTATTCACCAGTCTGAAGAGCAGGAAGATGGTGCTGCCTTATATCAGTGTGGAAGGTTTGGCAGTGGCTGTTGAGGGGCAGGAGGATGCTGCATTAGTGGAAGTGTGGGAGAAAGCTGTAACATCAAATCTTGTAAAAAATCTCTTGGAAGGAGGACTGCCATGCCATCCACAGGGCAGCAGGATGCAGTGCAGACTTACCTGAGACTGCAGTAACTTTCAGACCAGTAGCAAACAACTATGTAATAACTATCCCTGTCCCAGCTCAATGACAATGCACAGTAGCTGAACCCAAACACACCTTTGTCTTTTATTTTCCCTGGGATATTTTCATACATGTCCACACTTCTGCCTGCCATGCATCTGAACAGTCCTCTAGCCATTTACATGCGTGGATTCCTTTTATTTGTAATTATAAGTGTATCAGTCCAGTAACTCAAATAATTCTGAATCTTTTCCCTTCCTCTCTGTTTTAAAGCCATCTGCAGATAATTTACTCAGCCCAGCTTTTGATCTCCATGTCACCTTGCCTGCTTTTCCTGTCAGCCGTAGATTACATTTGGTCTTTGTACTTTGTGATTTGATTATTGGTAACTACTTCTTTGTTCCTCTCTTCCATAGTGAGCCATGGGCATTACTGAGTCTGTCTTTTCATTGCCTAACTACAGAGGACACAAACCTTTCAACAGCAGAGTGCAGACTGACAGGGAATTAACCTTTTACTTGTGGAACCAAGGAAATGTCCCAAGTCTGCTCCTCAGAGATGTTTCCTTGCTGTCCAAAGCCCTATTGTCAGCCTCTGTGCTATCAAAGGTGTGGGAATAATTAATTCTCAGCTTAGGGGTTTGCATGAGTTGTGGCGGTGGTCAGCAGCCTAGCACAAACACCACAAGACCATAAACCCCCAAAGCATGTCCACTGGGCTGACCTGGCCGCCGCCCCACATTCCCAGGGTTAGGGAGACTTGCCTCCCTCCCTGACAGGGAGATGCAACTTTCCCTCCCCGTTGTTCAAGTTACTTTCCCTCTGTTTGGTCGTTTCGTTCATATTATATTGGATTGTTAAATATGTTCCTTGTCCCATAATCCCCTACCCTTTTCCCGCTCTTCCCCATGCAGATTTCCCTGGAAATCCCCTAACTCCCTCCGCCCCTCTTATGAATATTGTAATCTTCCCTAGAACATTCCTAGTTTCCTCGATGTTGCTTGGATGTTGTGACAAGCTACACCCCCCTAGTTCTGTAATTGGTTGCTCCTTTATGTCTGTTATACCCTCCTTGTTTAGCTATTGGACGGTGTTTGTAACCACTCCCCTCTGTATCCCTTTATAAGCTGCTGTTGCCCTTTGTCTGGGCTCTTTATGCCCCCATCCTCCTGCCCTCACGCCTCTCAATAAACCCTCCCTGCTTGCACCCTCACGAAGAGTCCCTCTCTTCCTTCCTGCCTCTCCGCGCCCTCACCATCGAGCCCTCGTCGTACCCTTGGTGCGATTATGGCTAGGACTCCGCGTTTTGCTAGGTGCCGTCACACAGCTTCAAACCAGCCCGGGTGCAGTTGCGGACCCCTTACAACGAGGTGCCCTGCACGAGCGAGGGACCACACCGCAACACATGGTTTTGTGGAAAAACGAAGCACACATGGTCTGAATTCATTTTAAGTCAGCTATTTATAAGTCTCTTTGAAGCTGCAGCTTCAATAAGGATTCCACCTGTTTTCTTCCTTTAATTTGCTCCATTAAAACATGCCTGACCTCTCAGCACACCTTTGGCACTTGCCTGTGTTCTGACTGGCTGCAGCAGAGCCTGCTGCCATGGCAGGGCACCTGAGTGAGGTCTGATGGAAATGCACAGCCCTGACTCCCAGAGCAGCTGGCCCAGCTGCTGACAGCTCTGTACAGAGCTGTGCCTTCTCTTTTCTTTTGTTTTGGAAGCTTATGGCCATGGCTCAAACAAGACCATTTCCCAGAACGAACCATTTATTCTGACGTGGTCTTCGTGGTTGATTTTTTGGGGGTTCCTTGGGTTCTTTTGTTGTTTTGTTTGGGTTTTTAGCTGCACAACGCTGAGGTGCCTTCCTGCCTTGATGGTATCTGCCATGAAGGTACATGGAAATCTCTGGCCCCTTGCCCAGTGTTGGATGTCCTGCAGACTTAGTTACTTGCCTGTTCAGCAGTTGCAAAGCTCGGGTTGGATGCACACTGGTGCCTTGGCTCTCGGGTGATCACAGTGACCACCTGTTATGACTGACCCGATGAAACTCGTGATGCTCAATGTGGCCAGCAGTACCAGTGCCAGGGGTTAAGGCAACTCACTCCTTCAGCCCAGGGTCTCTCTTAATTTTATGCTTCTCTGGCCTGTTTTGTAGTCTGTGGCCTGTGGCTTTGCTGAAGACAGCTCTGAGATTTCTGTGAAGCCTGGGACTGTGTTAGACGAGGAGGGAACTGCACATTGCAGCCAGGTCAAGGCAGCACTGGTGCAAGGATCCACATCTCTGGAGGTTTCTGGAAGGGGAATTGCCATCGATTGGCATCATACCAGTGGGTGACAGGCCCCAACTCCCTCCTCTTTGGCCATTTCACACATGTGACACAGGGCACTCCCGGGGGCAGGAGCCAGGATTCTTGTGGTGCATGGGAGAGTGGGGGGAACTCCCTGCACTGCACTGCAGAAAAGGCTGTGAATAACCAGCTGCTGGGGGAGTTTCTGGAAGAGATGCTGTAGCCCTGTGCTCTTGAGGTGCATGGTGCTCTGTGCAGAGGTTTTTAGCTAAAAGGTTGCAGCTGGAGCACCTGGTGTTGGACCAGATTCATGGAAAGGATTAGCGATGTGTGTTACTGCATGTGGGTGTGATTCATGTGGGATTTGAAAGGTGCAGAGGGTTTCTTGGCACTTTGAAATGGCTGTTACTTTTCCCCTCTAAATAGATGGATTGAAGAAAATAGTTGCTCAGTTTTAGAAAAGGAAATGGTTTACCTTTTCTTGTCTTGGTGCCTCAGATGCTTCATGGAAGCCGGTTCAGCCCGTTTACTTTGCACAGCATCAGTCATTCAGGTGACATTTCCATTTGTTTCACTGCCAGCTGAACAGCACCTTATGGGCTCTCAAGGAGCTCACTGACATGAGTGCCCTGACTATAAGATGCTCCTTTTCCCTCTTTGGGTGCCAGCACATTGAGCCAAGCAGGTTGCTGAATGTCACACTCGGTGGCAGACGTGGAATTTACCTGCTGTATTCCTGAGGATGAAGCTGGGGACAAAATTCTGACCTGGAATCACCACTTGTGCTTTAGTGGATTTAATTCTGCAAGCAAGTGATCTGCTCTATGCAAATAGCTGATGCTGGGTGTCCTAAACCAAAGTGTAAATGCTTTTGCATCATGTTAATGAGTCATGAATGGCCTCTGTTTTTGTCCTCCTTTCCAGAAGGTTCTGCCACAGAAAAACAAATGCATTTTATTTCTTGGGTACAATGAGCTTGCTCACTGCCCTCTGATAGCTTATTAACGAGTTATGGCTGTGAAAATTAGGGATGCAGCCACTTTCGGGTAGGTTCATGAGCTGTGGTGCTTTGCTAAAGCCCAAAAAGATGTTATTTTTGGCAGTGCTAGAGACATTATGGAAGAATATCAAAGATCATTAATGCGTCTTTTGTAAACACTGTCTCTTACTAATCTCTGTGCTTCTGCTTCTGGCTGGATAAAAGTTGCCTGCTGAGATTCCTGCTTCAGCTGGTGCCCCTTTGGGGTCTGATGAGTGTGAGGCTTCTGAGCTAGTGCTCATCATTATTAATTAAGGAGCAGCTCTGCTCTTGGCAACCTGAGGCACAGTTTCATGAATCACATGCAAACTGTGCTGAGCTGATCAATAAGAGTCTGTTGCCTTCTAAAACTGGAACCACTGGTTTATAATATAGTGATTTTGGGTTACTTTATTTGTAAGTTAATTGCTATATGATCAGCCATAAAAGGTGGTCCAGGAAGATCCACTTTCTCTTGACAAACATTGCCCTATAATTGTCTTTCACTTTCCATTTGACTGATTTGGAGGCAGATATGTAGTTTTTAATTGGTTTTTAATTCTCCTCAGCTCTGGGAGGTGGTGACTGAACAGATCTCCAATTTATTTATTGATTTGAGTTCACAGCTCTAAATTATTCTTTTATCAACCTTTATTGCTGGTTCTTCTCCTTGCTCATGCAGGAAGCTAACACTTCTTTTCTTTTTTGAAGAAAGAATAGAAAACAGTTAAATAAAGCAGCAACTGAGAGTTTTGAGCTGGTGCTCAGCTGAGTTTCTGTCTGTCTTTTCCAGAAGCCATACTCAGGAATGAGCACAGCTTGTATGAAGGAGCCAAGGGCGAGTCACTTCTGGAGCCAAGAATTGAAGGATCAGATCATAAATTCAGGCTGACTAAGTGTTTGCTGAAGTTCCTTCACCAGAAGGTCTTAATATCCTTCCTGATAGACTGTGGTGGCTTCTGTACACGCTGTTTATCACGCTGCAGTTGGAGACCCATAAAGCTGCTACCTGAAGCTTGCTTTGAACTCTTGCAGGGCAGGGTTTTCTCAACCCAGCTGCAGCTGGACTGGAGGCACTGTTCAGAGGGGCTGAGCAGTGTTAGATCCCTGTTTCAATCCGTGCCATTCCCTGCCTTTTGTTGGGAGGGTGTCACTTCTGGCTGGTCTTGCAGAGTGCAGGGTGTGCACGTGCGTGCTGTAGAGGTGAAAATAAAATTGTTCACATTGTTTCTGTTTTCTGCGTGCCTCGCTATGTTTGATGTGGACTTAAATAGTGGAGGAGAGGGACCATCTAACACTTACAGGCTGTTTTGAGTCAGGGCAGCTGGACCCACCAGGGCTATTCATCCTTCTTCAGGGCTCTGGGCATGATCTCCTGTAGTGAAGTGGCTGGGGCCTGGGGATGTGTGAGTTCCTGTCTGCCCCTCTGCCAGGTATAACTGCACCCAGGGTGCTGAGCTCCCAGCAGGGGCTCTCCTCTTGCCCAAGTCCACTTTAAAAACCAGCCAAGGGTGAGTTTCAGGAGGGGAGAAACACGCTCCTGGAACATTTGAACTTTCTACCCTACCTTTTGGGGAGTTCAGAGAAAAGAGTCTGAGAAGTGAGGGAGAGAGAATCGGTATGGACACTGCCCATCTGGCAAGTTGCAAGGATTTCCCTTGCCACCAGCAGCGCTCCAGCTGTGGGCTGACCAGCTGTGCCAACCCCTTGCTTGAACGGGAAGAGGAACAGGCAGAAGGAAGATCTCTCTGCTTCCAGCAGCAGCTGCTTTCCTGGGTTCAGTGCCACAGGGTGATGGTGCCATGCTGGAGACCTGCCGTGTCATTGAACAGCATTTTGACAGAGCTCCTGCTGCAGTGGCCAAGCCGGGTCACTCTTGGTGGGAGCTTGGTAATTAAATCTGTTGTTTCCACCCCTCGCATGCATGTAGTAATTAAAAGAGCTTGTAATTAATGGGGACTGGGGAGGGAAATCAACTGGAACCTGTCAATTCGAGCTCTGTTCGGATGGTGAAGATTTACTCAGCCAAGTAGCTGGTTTTCTTTTACAGCTTTCATGGGTCACAGCTATACCTGGCCCTGTGAACAGCCAGTGAGGCTTGGCATACTCTCCCTGCCTGACCAGGGGGAAAACCTGAACTCATGAAGGATTTTAACTATCCCAGACATTTCATTTTACCTGTAAATATCTGAGACTGCCACTCTAGTGATATAAGAACATATATGCTTGTGGGAGGGAATCCTTGATTTAAATACATGTATATTTCCTTTAGCAATGAGAAAAGCTACTAAAATAATAATTAAAATAAACTGCATTTGTATTCTCAAAGGGGTGCATATATGTGACCCTGAATGGAGCCAAGGGTCTTTAGAAATCACTGTAAAAAACCACCCAAAAGAATTTTTCTGCTATAAAATAACCATGAAAATGATGCTTAATTTTTCATATTTTGGTAATTTTCTTCCCTTTTTTCAACAGAAACAAACAAATTCTTCATATTTGTAGGAGCCATAGCTTGCAGGAGTGGCCACGGTGGGGTGTCTGCTGTGATCTTTCCAGGAACCTGCTGCTGCAACAACAACCGGAATTTGTGCTTCAATGCAAATTTCACAACGTTGTTCCCAGCATCCAGAAGTCTGCATCAATCAGGAGCACTGATTTACAAATAGGTTAAGAAAATAATTGAGCCATACTGGCCAGAGACAAATCAGGCTCCAAGGCGGTGGGAGGAAGAATGTAGATATTGCATGGGAGTGGACAGACTTGTCCATAAGTGAGATAATTACCCCACTGAAATGTCATGTCACCTCTCTGGGGTTTAAGAAGGGTTGTATCGGGAGGCATCCTCCTTGCTCTGCGTGGCCCTGAGAACCAGCACACGGAATGGCCTTAGCCATGACATGTATTGCAGGCCTTCCAGCTCCTGATTTCCTGCCAGACACGCTTGCAGGATCCACCCTGCCCTGGAAGCTGCTTAGGCAGTTTTACGGGCTCAGTGTCAAAATACAGGATGCGGTGGGCAAAAAGCCCAAGCCAAACTGCAGAAATCCCAAATCAAACTGCCTTGGAAGAGCAGCATAAACTGCTGCTTCGGAAGCCTCAGTAACTTTTCCCACATCTGGGAAGCCCTGCAGAAGAACAGTGCCCTGTGTAATGAGGCATGAAGGGGGAGCTGCCAGACTCTTCCTCAATGTCTTTTTAGAGCTGCTGGTTACACAACAGCCAAACTTAGCTCATATATTCCTCCTGTCCCCTTTCCTACTCTAACTGCTCCCTCATTCCTCACCCTGCCCTCCCTCCTGCCAGCTGCTGAATCGCAGGGAGACGCCTGAACATTTAGCAAGTAGCTTTCAAAACCTTTTTAGGAGTTTTAACTGCTCACTTCCTGCTGTTCCTAATGGAGCCAAGCAGTTAAATCCTGAACTTGAAAACCCGAAAAGGTCAAAGGCAGTTAAATTCCAGGTATGTGATGTCCCGAGGTTGTCCCTGTGCGCTGTTGGGTAGGAGCAACGGCGACAGTGTTTAGTACACAAGCTGCCTGTCTGCTGAGCCCTCCCTGAAGCCTCTGTGGCACTGATTTATTAGCAGGGCCATCAGCCATCATGCTGCTCAAAGTACCAACCTTGCCCTGATGGCTGTGGGAAGAGAATGCACAACCCAAGTTTATCCAGGTAGGCGTGGTCCTAGCAAGTACAACCTTTCGAAGACAACTGAATATGGACTCACTTTCAGTTAGTTTTCTAATTGAAAACTGTCTTAGCCAAATATGAAGTGAACTGGGGAGATCTCAGCTGCTGGATGAATGGCTGAGAGGCTGTTTTGTGGCATAAACTGGAAAAGAACTTTTCTACAGGAGGAATATTTACAGGCGAAATCTGTACCTTATTAGCATGGAGTGACTTGATTGCAGAAGCATTTGAATAAATCCCCTAGGAATTCCTGTGAAAGGGTCAAGTAAGACAGATGGCTTTAGTGAAGAATTTATGTCTTTAATTATTTTAATTTGCTAAGTGTTTTTAAAAAGAATTGCCTTTAAATTCCACTCTTCCTATGGAATTTCTCTCCAAGGTTTTTACAAGTAGTGGTGTTATCTCAATTTCAGCCAGCTACTGGTTTTAGCTGGCTGAAATGTATATTGCTTTGTGATGTATTCCTTGTTTTGCAGTCCTAATTAGACTATTGAAAGAGTTAATAGATGCCCATTTCAGATGCTGTTTTCGGCATCTTAATTGCAGTCTAACTAATTCAAGCCTGTGTGAGGTGTACTTATCAATATAAGGTAATAAAAGCAGCTTGAAAAGTGCTAGTAAATGTTTAGGATTCTCCCTCTGATTGATATTATGAATCTTTTCAGTTTGTGTAGGAGTCATCAGTGGTCAGTTCTGTATTGGCAGGTCAAATCTTGTGATTGACACTGTGACCTTCCTATCTCCAAAAGCTACTCAATTTCCTTTTGGATTTTGAATACCTGGGTACTTCCAGTGAAGTCTTTGATTTTGTTATTATTCTCAGTTCTGGAATGAAAAGAAGTGCTAGAAGCTTATTCCATCTTCTTTGGTGTTATTTTTATGTGTATACAGTTTGTTCTGTTCATGGACTTCGCAGAATTCAGTGGAAATAAGATGATATATCCCCTCATGGATGGGGATATTTAAAGGACGAGGATGCTGAAGCACTTTAGTTACAATCAGTTTTCAGACATTTTCAGATATTTTATCACTGGATTTCATTGCATATTTCTTGCCATTTTGCCATTCTCTTAAAGAGAACTTTTATAAAGAATTTTATAAAGACAGGAGATAGCAGCTTTCTTTAGCCTTTCAATCATGCACATTTTTCTTATAAGAAAAAATGTATTGCTGCTGGTTTTAGCTTTTGCAAGCTTGATGGTGGGTACAAATAAGATAGAGATTTAATACTGTGTCAAAGTAATATGACTGAACAAGGTTAAAGGGTCAACAGGAGAAATGTTAATTTTCAGTATTCAGTTAATCACCCCTTAACAAGAGCAAGCTGATGATATGCTCTTTCATTCACAAGAAGAAATTGCTATTCACCTTGAGGGACTCAGAGCCGAGCATCCAACCAAACAAGATGGCAGGGCTTTACAACTCTGCCACTCTCTGGATCACCCTGTGGAACACCTGGCTGTATCTTACTTTGTGTGAGCTGTGTGCATATGCTTCCCATTTGCCCCTGCTTCTAGTCCTGGATTTGGTTCAAGGTACTGACCATGGCATGAATTGGTTGTTCTCCAGCCTGGGAAGTACCTGTGTTTTTAGCTGCTGCCACAGTTGGCATGGCTGAATGGTGTCTCGTGGCTGACAGCATTGTCAAGCCCATGTCTGAAATGGCTTCAGATGCATGGGCCTACTTTGCCTTTTCCAGAGGTGTTTCACCAGCCCTCAGCCAGTGCTCCCTATTTTCCCTGCGTTTTGTTTCTGCAAACCAAATTGACCAAATTATGCTCAGGGATCCAGGCTCGCTGATTAATTTTAGATTGTGAAAAGCTGCCAACTGAATAAAAGCCTTAGCAGTATTTTGGGCCATTCCCCTGAATTTAAATCTTAACTGTGGATTAGCTGCCTGAGAGGATTAGGACTGTGATACACCAAACTTGCCACCTTTAGATTCCTACCTTAAGTGGTTATGAACTGAGCCTGGCTCACTAATTGTTTTGCAGCATGAGGCCTGGGTCCATATGCTGATCTACCTGTGCCAATCCTTTCAGGGACAGTTGTTTGCAGTTTAAACCTATCTTTCTGATCAGTGAAATTGCTGCCTAATGCACAACATCTCTCAGTCTGTAGCATTTATGCTGCTGTGATGAACAATGTCCTTAATTCCAAGTTAATGAATCGCTGTTAATGAGCACTCATTGTCCACAGACGCCCACACTCCTTCAGAGGGTGGCGAGAACAGTCACTTAACATCCCAGCGGCCACAGGAGGCACAAGGGAGTTCTGCTTGTCTACAGCTTTTTGTTGGAAGCTTCTCAAAGTATTCTCTTTCCTTGCCTTGAGCTGACTCTCCAGCATGTCTTTGTTGTGCCTTCCTTGCAGCAGCTTTCAGCTTGCATGGGCACGTGGGCATCTAACACTCATCCAGCAATGGCCTCTGTGCTTTGTGAGCTACTTTGTGAGGCTGTGAAGCTGCTCTGTGCCTGAGGCTGGCTTTCTGACTCCTGCTGCAGTCTGATGATCCTGGTGAGGAGCTCTGCAGGGCAGTTCTGGGTTTGCTGGAGAGCTTTGTGCGGGAGCTTAAAGCCGCTTTCATAGCTTGGGTAATGGGACTGCGTGGGAGGTACCCCCAAAAGAGATGGGAAATCTGCACCCAGAGCTATGTCTGAAGGATTGGAGGGAGTGTCCCAGAAGACCTGGGCTTGCAGAGCTGAAGGTTCACGTGCAATGTGGCACAGTGTTGAAGGAAAAGACCCTCAGCCTGTTTGAAACTATCCCTTACAGCCCAATATGTTATACAGGAAAGCACTTTGGAGAAGTTAGAAGTGCAATATGTAAAACCAGAGAGCTCTCTGTTTCTGGGTAGCATGAAACAGCATTCACAACACTTGTCTCATGTTTTGCATGCTGGTTTAGTGCACATCTTAATCTGTGCTAGGACTGATAATGCTGACCATGTTTTCGACAATTGCATCTCCTTGTTTTGGCAGTGAGCATTTCCTGGAGTTAGGGGTCATCTCTTTCTCCACAGAAACAACTCTTTCTCCCACAAAAGACTTCTGAATGCATGTTTATAAAAGGTAAATCTCCCTGGGATTTATTCTGAAATATTTTGGGGTTTGTGCTTTTCTGTCCTAATATCCTGAGCTGGGTTTGAAGAATGAAAGTTCATGATCCTGTTGCGCTGACTTGCAAAGAAAGAACTCTTCCCTATACCAATTTACCAGGTTTTAAAATATATATATATATATCCGTGAAGCTTTTTTTTTCCTTACTGAGCTAAATTAGCAAGTCTCTGAGTAATTCTGCAGGTTTTGCCCCATTTTCTGTACCCCCGGACCCTTGCAAATCAGCTTAGAGGAGGCTTCAGAGAGGCAAGGTTCAGAACTGCCTGGTAAGTGAAAGTGTGTAGTCAAAGGTTGCCTCAGTCTGTTCACTCTTTCTTCTCTTTTGGGGAAAGAGAATGGAGCTGAGCTCCAGCAGCGATGGAAACGAACACTTCTAAATGAGGGACCATTATGAACATCAGTGCTTGAAGGAAGATGGACAGTGAGACTTGACTACCTCTTAGAGACCACAATTTTGCAGGTTATTCAGAGTGTATTGATTGCCAAGAACTAGTCTCTGAGCCAAGTCAATTTCTTTTTCTTTCTTATTTTCAGGTCCAAATTTATTGTTGCAGTGACAAAGATTGTGAGAACAGCTAATAATCTTGTCGCTGAACTAGAGTGAAGCCAGAAGGGGTCTTTATTATTCTGTTTTCCTACTTGTTAACGTGGCAAGGAGGCTGTTTCCAGCAGGGCATATCCATGTCTGTCTACTTTCTCAATGTTTAGTGCAGTTATTAATTGTGAAGTTGCAAGGTTGTTGCAATGTAAGATAAGTCGTGTATTGTTGTAGCTCTACTGGTTAGACCTGAGCTTGTCTAAGCCGTCAAAAGGAGCAGGCCTTGCCTGTATGTGCAGTGGAAAAGTGATACATTAGAGGCACGATGGTGGTGGGATGGCAGTCACACCCTAAAGGTGGAAGTGGCACTGTGGTTTCTTTCAGTCTGTCTTGCTGTGGGCTCAACTCTGAAAAGACCATTTTGCAGTGTAATGGCAGAGAGGGTGTACGAGGACAGAGCCAACATCTTCCTGGAGGTGCTTAAGGAAAGGAAAAAGGGCATCAGAGACAAATTACAGCACGGGAAAGTCTCATTAGTTATTAGGAACGAAAACTCGATCATGAGGGTGGTGAAATGCTGAAATAAGTTACGCTGAGAGCAAGCTCAGCTGACTAACCTGACCTCAGAGCACCTTACACTGAGGGGCAGATTGCACTGGAGGAGCTCACGATTCCTCCTGTACTTACTTTTTTTACATTTTTTGCTTCTAAATTTGAGAACTCCTGTGCCTTTTGAAGAAGTAGTGTGAAAGCCCAGTTGACAAAACCACGTATCTTTAATGAATCCTGCTTGTGCCTTCTGAGCAATCTTGAGGGAACAGCCAGTGTGGAGAGTGAGGCCTGATGCTGAGTCTGGTGTGAGCAGGCTCCAGCTGTTCATTCCATAAGTATTTCAGTGATATTACGAATTTGGCTGACATAAATCAAAGTGCTCCTTGAAATCCAGCAGATAACAAACCCAACCACATTTTTAGCCCCCACCAGCAAGAGACAATCACCCTCCACAGTTAAACACATCCCTGAGGCAGCTCCCCCAGCATTAAACACAACCCTGTGCTGCCTGTGCCTCACTCTCCAGGAGGAGAGGAGTTTTCGGTTACTTGCACATATGCAGTAAAATATGTCAGGACCATCGTGGAAACCATGCAAAAAGAAAATTGTGGCACAGAAACAACCTCTCTCACATGCTTTATGGATCTGCTACAACTAACCTGGGCTGGGCGTGCCAAGCAGCACGGGGTGGTGTGGGTTAGTTGACATTGCTGTCCCACAGCACTGCCTTGAGCATTCCTACTGGGAAATTAGTTTTTAACCAGAAAATGGCTGTTTTCTTCGTTTCCACAGTGAAGGTAACATGGACGTTGTCCCTCTGAACCAAGTTCCTCAGTAGCAGGTGGGAGTCTGGCTCATGGGGCTGGAAGGAGCTGCTGTGCTGCATCCGTGTCAGAAAGCAGCAGGACTTGAGGTAATGCTACCAAATGTGACAGAAAGGTGTGGAAACAAAACAAGCAGGGGGGAAAAAACCAGTGGAAATCAAGAATTCCAAACCAGAACCTAAATGAAAGAAAAAAAAGAGGGTATATTAGTTGTGGACAAGTTCTGGTTTGTTGGAATTTCTTTTTTGGATGTGTTGGTATGGGTGGGGCAATGGATCGTAAGGCAGAAACCATAACTGTATTTAATACAGTTTCTCTATTGCTGATTCTGAATTGAAATCACAGAGCACTTAATAATTGTCAGCTACAGAGGACTGTTGACTTCCAGGCCTTTAGAAAATTATATAATGTCCCAGACAGAAAATAAAACATCCTTTGGAACTTGTCAGGTTGGGTTGAAGAGCTGAGGCCAGGTCTCCTGAAGGCTCCCTGCAGCTGTGACGTACCTGGGACTGGATTCTGTGGAACTGCTCTGGATGCTGGAAGAAATGAGCGTGGAAAATGGCAAAATTGACTTTCCCAGCTATGTTTTGCTGTGATGTGCTCAAATTTCTTCTGTGGCACTTGGAATCAGGACTCAGGAGCAGAAAGGTGTATGCACGTATGTGGGCTTGAAGGTGGGTCAAAATCTGAGGACACCTGGAGTTAAACTTTATATTTACAGAGTGGTCAGGTTTTGCTTTTACATGTACCTATTTTGCTGCCCGTTTTTGCCTTTGCCTCAGGGAGTGGCGGAAGACAGAATTCTTCTTACTTGAGAGGATGAATTTTTTTGTCTTAATTTTGTCATTTGACATAATAACATGCAGCTAGAGACAGTAGATGCGGTACAGCTTTCTGAGAAGGAATAAATAATTAGCAGAAATATGTGGGCTGTGCCTCTACAAAGCTCATTTGTATTTCAGACCAGGATAGGAGCAAGTTCCCAATTGTTCTTGCACCACAGCTGTCTTGTCTCTTTGTCAACAAAGTTCCCATGTCTTTTCTTGGCCCTTCCTCTATTGTGTATCTATAACTGTTCCTCTGCTGGGGAAAAGAGAAACCTTGGACTTGTGTTTGCATTAAAGATTTTGGTTTACATTTGGACTAGCTTTTCCATACAGAATTCTTTACTCCCTCTGCTCTAAAATGCCAGCATTTCCCTTTCCTTGGACTTGTGTTTGCATTAAAGATTTTGGTTTACATTTGGACCAGCTTTTCTGTACAGAATTCTTTACTCCCTCTGCTCTAAAATGCCAGCATTTCCCTTTCCTTGGGCTTGTTTCTTTTGAAGAGCATTTTGCAATGTAACATAGAAGAATGCCACCCAAAATTAAACGGTATGGAATTGCCTCAGTGTATTGCTCATCTTGCAGCTCAGACCAGGTTATATTCTGGCCAGGAACAAGGCAATTACATGAGAGCCTAGAGCTGACTGTACAGTGTTATTTTTTATTATAGACAGAATAATAGGCTCAACCTTCTGCCAAGTGCCCTTCCTTTGCCACACCCTTCTTACCTTCTTCTGTTTGTATAAGATTAGTGAAGTATAGAGAATGTTTAATTAAGTTTAATTGCATGACAGCTTAAAAGTGGGAAGGTAATTACTCATTTAATTATTGTGCTGCTTTGTGCTTAAAGTGTGTGTATAATTGCTCTTTTTATAAGGACAGCCAACTTTGCAAGCTTGCATGAAATTATAACAGCCTCATACTTTTTTGAAGTGAAACTAAGCAAGCAGAGAGGTGCATTCTGTTACCCCAGGCATTCTCCCTTCCCCTGTCAGTTTTGAAGAGTGTTGCCCTCCCTCCATGACATTTCTGCACAGGGAAGGACTGTAGCATTAATCACATAACCCGTTCTCTTTCGCCTATTTTTCATTAATGGTTGTAGAACGTGCTGCGAACTTGGGATTGCAGACATGCCAGCGTAAATTATTATTTCCTGCACTGTCTTCCTTAATTATTTCTACAGTGGCAACCCAATATATCATGGATTTGACTGTGTTATAGAGTCAAAGGTTAAGTGACTCCTAGTTATGAGTGCTAATAGGAAGAGACTTTTCCAGTGTGCATAAGGATTCTCAAAGGTGTCTAAACAACAACCCTTCTTTGCAACAGTTCAATTCTCTTCTGCCCTGACTAGTACTAGCAGTGAGGCTGAGATGCTGAGGTTTGAGTAATCCAACAATGCCTGGAGCATCTACCTGTGATGTCCAAAGGATGATTTCCCTGTAGGAGTCACCAGAGTGGAGAAAAGCAGAGCAGTGAAGGAGAAAGCCAGCTATGCAAACACAGTCACTTTTGTAATTGCAAGGGGACTCAGTCTGAGGTAGTCGCAGGCTCTAAAAGATTATTTTTTGTTTAAATAGCAAACAGTTAGATTATATGAAATCCCAGTGCAAAACGTCCCTATGTAGCCATTAGGCAAGCCAAAGAATTCCCCAAACTCTCTCAAGGTTACTGTCAAATTAATTTCTGTGTCGATGAGTTCTCTTCCCTTTCCCAAGTGAGAGGTGGTGGGGGGTTGCTTGTGGCAGGGGTTCATTACGGTGAGTTAGTGCTTTTCTGTGGTGACTCTGAGGTGACACAGCTGTCACCAGGCCAGCACTGTGTGAAAGCTCCTGCCAGAGAACCTGCAGACACCCAAAGGACTTGAATGTCTGGACCAGTGAGTGCCCCTGTGCCTCCAGGCACTTTTCCTGCTTTCGAGGGTGAGGTGGTCTAGAGTCATCCAGGCCTGTCCCCTTGGTGCAGTCCAGAGCCTCTGTGGGACCTCTCCTGTGCAAAGGAGGAGTCTTTTCTGAGTGTCTTTTGTTTCTGAGTCAGTGCTTGGAGGAGGTGATTTGGCCTTTCAGTAGCTCTTCAGGAGCTGCTGGCATTCAGACTTCCCACAGTGAATCCTATGGTGTTATGGAAACTTTTGTCAGCAAGATAAGGTTTAGTGATAAGGCAGTAAGCACATTTGTGGCATGAGCAGTAGGGTAAGAAAATTTTAGTGAAAATACATGACATCCTTTCTTGCCTCATCTTTTTACTGCTGTCAGAGGGGAAAAATACATGCTCTTTCCTTGCAAGAAAATAAGAGAGCAGCAAACTTGATGTTTGGATAGTTCAGCTTTTGTCAGATACTTGAAAGACCTGTAGGTACATATTGCCCAGTGATAAGTAATTGCTGCAAGTCTGTCTGCTGGGGGAGTGGAGAGGCAGGATTTAGAGGGTGGTGACCTGAGAAAGCAAGTTTCTTCTCATGGTCTGGAACAGAGAGCAGGTGGTTGGCATTAAAAGTGGGATAGGGGAAGAGGAGGATTCCAGAATCAGTAGGACTCCTGAAGTGTTTGTAGAGACAAGGGAACTACTGCTTTTCACAGGGCCGTGCCAGCCACTGCCAAGGCCCAGAGCTGCTGGGAGAAGCATTCTTGATAAGGCAGCTCCATTTCAGCACTGACTCCTGGCACCACGGGATAAAGCCAGCATCCCCCAGCTCTTGAAGGGATGGAGAGAGCTGTTTTGGGAAATGTCCTCTCTCGGGCTGTAGGCTTCTGAGCCAGCAGAGCAGCAGCAAAACCACAAAGACCTAGGAGAGCATAATGTTTACAGCCTAATACTGCTGTTAAATCCATGTTAAATTTTTTTCTAGGGGAAACTGTGAGGAGGAATAGAGAGATTCTGCTGTGGGAAGATGATTTTTTTTTAAATTTTATTTTTAATTACCTGCAATAAAAGCGTAGGTATGGGGTGTGCAGAAGTGTGGGAGCAAGAGAAGTTGTGCTCAGTGAATGATGAGGTAATGAAGTAACTTCGGGCAGAATTGCCCAAGATGAGTGACATGTGAGCGTCATTAATGCCGTTAATGTTGAATTAACCTCATATGAAGACTGTTTGGGTAATCAGCTGCTTCATTTGATGGGCACCAGGTGATCTTGGTTATCTTCCAACTGCCAGCTGAACCTCATCTGCTGATTTGGAACACCAGCTAATCAAGGGCTAATTTCATCAGCTGTGTGGCCTGAGCATTTATAGTCTCTAGAAAGTTCTGTTGACCATTCAGAGGCTGTGGTTCTCCAGATCGGGATGTTTTATTTGTATGCAAGTGCTCTCTTCTCTCTCCAGGTACAGCCGTTTATCTAAAAAGTGTCTGTGAGAAATAGCCATTGCCTGGTGTGGGTGGGTACAGCATTACTGCATAAACAATTATAGGTATAGAACAGGAGTCTGAATGTGCTCGAATGCTTTGCCTGAATCCTCAATTTGACTCGTTTGAACAAATGGGGTTTATTTTTTTCCAGAGGAAAAATAATTAAAATCTTTCTTAATGGGTGTTTTGCAGATAATAATAATAATGTCATAGAGTCAATAAAGTTAATGTGTGTTCTACTCCTGAGATGCTTTTTGATCAGAAGCTCTGTTGGCAATTGTGATTTTAGATAAACTGTGCTGGTCCTACAGGCTTTTTCTCCCCATTATTTTTTCTTTTCTTTTTTTTTTTTTTAATGTGGTGCAAAGAAGAAATCCTCACCTCAATGGAAGTAGCAACATGGCAACTAAGAATTTTTCTTTCCTCCAAGAAAGGAAAATTTCCTCTTATGCTTCACATTGACAGTACAAAAAGAAGTTGATAAATTCAATGCCAGTAATTTGCTTTCTTGGAAACGTCACACAGACTTACTAAAAAAATCTGGAGTTGAAAGACCTATAGAAATAAGTCTTAATGGATGTTTTTATCATTATTATACATGGTTTCTTCAAAAATGTAGAAATAACATGCTGGAAAAGGAAAGGTCAAGGGAAAGTGGTTCTATGTAATTTTGCTCTTGGAAAGCATGAAACATAACTGGAATTTATAGCACTCCTCTGGAGGTGGGTCCAGTTACCTAGGGGTCTGAAAGAGCATGAGAGATGGGATGTGTGGTGACAGGCTTACTTTCCAGGAGAAAATGGATTAATCTTGCGCAATGATTTCTGAGAAGTGAATTCACTTTAAAATTTCTGTTCTTACTTTACTTTTTATTCGGAAAGTTTTCAGGATCACCTGAAATTTTCTGCCAGAAAAAGCTTGTGTACGGGAGAATCACACAAACGTAAGAAGCTGAAAACAAATCAATTTACGCTGCAACTTCTTGGATACAGTAGCTTGGCAAAATTAAGTGTTAGGTTTCTCAGATGGTGCTGGCCTGAAGGATAAACATTGTTCCAGTGTGGTCATTGGTGCTTGCCATCCCATGAAGTGTAGGTTTGTTGGCCGAGGTGGTGCAGATGTTGCCTTTATCTAGGAACAAAGCAGCTCTGGATCACCTGAAGTAGCTTTCGTGCTCCTAGGCTGGCTCGGGTGTTGTTTTGATCTCAACAGCTCTTTAGGTGCTTTGCTTTGTTTTTAATGAGAGCCATGCAGTTCTGCTGGGCAAGTTCTGGTTGCTTTTCCAGACACGGCGCCCATCCCCAGGAATGCCCTGGGCTCCCAGGGTTTTTATTTGTCAGGGGGAAGTTGATATTCCCCCCGCAGGAAGGAAAAACTTCAGAGCTGAGAGGGGGGCTTGGAAGGAGAGCTCCCCAGGCAGGGAATAGCCAGGAGAAGCTGGCAGAAGCTGCTGTGCAGCAGGAACACAGGAGGTGATTTGTTGGGGGAAAGATATGAGGGAAGGAGAGGTTTTCAAAGGGCAAGTACTTACGAAGATTAAATGTTACAGAGCTTGATCTGCAGCTGGTAAACAGGAAAATGCCAGGGTGATATTTCTGATGTGAATGTCTCTGCAGATTAACAGTAATTAAAGCTGGTCTTAGTCTGCTTGGGGCTTTCTTCTCCCTCAGTGTCCACATGCTTAGCCATTACTGTTAAGAATCAACTATATTAATACTCTTTTGAAATGTCTATATATTCTTTTTCCACATAAAAGCTCTAGTAGATTATGGATCAAGTCTGTACTGGGTAAACCCAGTGTGACACTTCCTCTCTCTGTTATCATACTTCTTTTTAGCTGCATCTCTCAGTTATAATCCCATATATTTATGACATATTTTGCTTAAACTTCCCCATACAAACCACTCAAAAATCAATAATATTAGCTAGACTGGTAACACAGGTTGCAGACAGTTTGGGTGTCTTGACCACATTCTCCTTTACTGTAGATGTGCTTAGGAATAGATTTTTTTTCTGTTTTGCTGTTTGGTTGGTTGCTTTTTTTTTTTCTCCCTTCTCCTGCTTTCACTTCTTTTTTTCTTTTTGTAAGAATATTTGCATTGAGGAAGAGCACAGTGGTCTCTGGAAGATGCTCTTTTTCTGCAGGATGGCTTGTTCTTGGGAATATAGAATCCATACAGCTGCATGCTTGTTAAATGTGTGCAGAACTGTGCCCTGCCCTTTCTCACTGAGCAGCGTGAGGATGAGTTCATCTCCTTGACCTGGGCGCTGATGTGAGTCCAGCTGAGTGTTTTCTACATTCACCCCCTGCAAAGCATGAGAAAATAGGATTCTGCCATCCTGGACACAGCTCTCCGTTTATGTACAACAAGCAGTTACTAGGCAATTGCATCAAAGGCTAATTCCAGGGACAAGGATTGCAGCTTAAAGCCCTGTATTAGCATAGTATTGCATATGTATATATTCTAGCACCATCTAGCAGTTTTCCAAGGTAATGTCTGAAATAAAACAGTCAAACAACGCCTAATCAAAGTTTATGTGTAGTCTGGAAAGAAAACCCTGCCGAGTTATCTCTCATGCCCAACCTCATGTACAGATGTAATCTTACTGCTAGACTGGCACTGCTGGATCCCGTTTGTTTCCCGTTCAGGCGCCGTTTGGAATCAAGCAGTTCTGCTGACAAGCAAGGTCACACCACCAAAGTATTTGTGCTTCTCAGAGTATCTGTTGGGCCACTTCCCTGTCTTCCACATGAGGGCTGTGATGAAAGATGAAGTGCTGTTCTGAGCCACAGCAGGGGGGAGCTGGGGTTTCAGTGACCGAGTCCTTCCAGGAGGTGCGGTGGGGTCTTCCTGGAGCCCCGTGTCTCTTGATGCCAAGATGATTTTTGCTTTTTCTTTTAGATACCTTTTACACAGTTCTGCGTATCTACAAGTATTAGCATGCATACTTGTAATTCTTTAAGTCTGATAACTTAGTCCTAGTGTTTTGTAGGGCCAGGAGACCAAACACCCCAAAAGACGTAAAGACCAGGAGACCAAACATTCTACTATTTTGGAGAACCAAGGTCCCCTTGTAGAATATATTCTGTAAACTAGAGATTAGCCCACCCAGGCAGGGGGGGAGGATTCCACAGATGGGGAAAAATACTGCGGCATCCACCCAGGCCCCGTTATTGGGTCCCCTTATTAGATATGTTAATGTGTCAGGTCTATAAATTGTATATGTGATTTACGGTGGGGGGGCATTGTGACGCGTTCCACCTTGGCAAAGTGATGCATCGATGGGATCCTATTAAAGATATCGAGATAAACAACCCCCTCCTAACCCTTTAACCGTGCCTGGCTCTCATTTCCTAAGACCAGAGAAAGGCATCATCTAATAAAGCTGTTGTGAGAGATGCAGATTGATGGCACACCTGGTCTAACGCACAGCTTTCCCCCCCTCTTCTCTCAGGTAATAATCTGCCCTACATGTGCAGTGGGGCTCGCTTCCAAGAGCTAAACTGGCAGGATTGAACCTCCTAGGAATAGCTTTAGCCTGTGAGCAATGTCAGTGTGCTCAGCAGCCCACTCAGTGTATCAGACCCATTAGACCATAATTATCTGGTGGGGGGTAATGGGTGGGTGGGGAGGAAAGTCAGTGGATTATTCACTTCAGGCAGTTTTGAATCAAAAAATAAGAAATGCACAAATCATTGCACGTGATGTGAAATGAGACTCACAAAGGATTAAAACCTGTGGTTTTTACTTTTTTTTTTTACTGAGCATGTAATACCTCTGGGATCCACCCTGTTCTCACTGCATGTAATAAAGTCAAGTAAAGGGCAGAAAGATAACTCAACAGTTGCTGGTATAAAAGGTTAGGATATAAATGCTATAAATATTAGGTTGCGAGATAAGGCTTTATAAAGCATAAGGTATGGCTGTCTCTTTTTGGGGGGCAAGAGATAAACCCATTCAAAGTAACAGGGAAAAAAAATCCAGCCACAAGTATCAGATTTAAAACAAAACAAAAAAAATCCTAAGACTTTATTTTAAAATAACTAATAAAACTAAATTCCTACTGGCTTGAAACAAACAACCCAAAGGCAAACAAACAAAAATAGCAAATCACTCAAATGATAAAACAAAGCCCAACCAGGCAAGTTTTGGGATCTTTGTAAATCACAGCTTCCTCAAGTTATTTCTAACAGGCAATTCAAGACCTCAGCAGTTGTCCTTCTGATGAGCCTTTAAATTACTAAGCCCTTATCAGTGCAGAGTAGAACAACTTTTCTTCCAGCAGATCTTTCCTGCTGTTTCATTTGAATGCAGCAAGGCACAGCAGTGTCACTCCCCTCAGAGTTAGTGTAGCTGTTTTATATTCTCTGTCTCTTTTTGGGGTGGGGCAGGCTTTGCTCTGCCTCTCATGATCTTGTCTGTAACGTTGCCCTCATCTTTATGGGTTTATGCAGGAAAAGCACATTACGGGTGCTGTGCTCTGATTTGGGCTGTCTGTTGGCCATTTTTGGCTGAGTGTTAACAGGAGTTTTGGTTTCAGAGGAAGCTGTTTGGATGTTTCTCTGTGTTCCCCCAGTCAGTGTCTTGGGTGAGGGTGGAAGCTCAGAATATGGCAATGTGTGTTTTGACAAAAGGTGCGGGTTAGGTAGAGAGCACTAAGTTTTACTTATCTAGAAATGGTAGCAGTTGACAGAGAAACTTTGTTCAGGTTTGTCCTTTGGGCCAGGATAGGAGCATCTGAATGATGTCTCTGAACTTTTTCTCAGGCTGGATTGTGGTTATGTGTTGAGGTACGGACCTTAGGGCTTTGGAACCTTGAGCCTATTCCAAAATGAGGGCTGTGATCCCATTCATCCCCCCAGAAGGGAGAAAACATCTCACACTTGACTTTATTATGGTGCTCTGTGTCCCTATAGTCCCTACAGGTATGCAAGAGTTGTCTCTCCTAACACATTGTCTCTCAAAAAGTGGTATTTTCTCAACAGTGGGAAGCGAAAGTCAAAACCTTCGGCTTCAAAAACATGATCTTTGCTTGTGCTTCCAGGCTTTCATATCTGACCAAAAATCTCCTTACCTACTACTGCATCTTCCCAAATTTCTCAAACCCACTAGATTTTTATCTTGCTGCTACTTCTCTTAGTGCAAATGAAAATGTGGCAGGCTTCCAATTCCTCTATTCAAATAATGTGGGAGACAGATGTCTTTTCTTTTTCCTGTGGCAACTTACATAGAAGAACAAAAAGTGTGCGTGTTAAATCTGAGCAGGAATTGGGAACAGATTGCCACCTTAAGGTGTTCTGCCTTTGAGACCAGCTGGTTTTGTCACACCTGTGGTTAGAAAGGTTTAATTAGTTGTAGATTTTTCAAGAGGAGGAAAATATGTCTTTCCATGAATGGTGAAATGACATAATGATGCCTTTCTAGATATTCTTCACTGGAAAGGGAAGAGACTCAAAGATCCTCTGGTAACCAGGTATCAGTTTTACCTGGGGTCTACAAACAGGTCTGAGTATTTCTTTTCTGCCTTGAGGAAAATAAATGCAGTTTCTCTGACACATTCTGAGTGTGTGTACACACTTGTAGTGCTGTTCTATTTTACCCCCTGTCCTCTTGAGCTTTTGCGTGCAGGAGAGTCCTTTATCTATCTTCTGTACAAGTTAAGGAATTGCTCAATTTTTTTGTCAGAAGGCACTGGGATTCATCTACGAAGGGAATTCCTTGGAATCCTTTGAAAGAAAGACTCCTGAGGCTACCTGTGCTCCATGTGAGCTCTTAGCTCATCTGCCTTCCAGGCTGTGCACTGGCCTATGGTTGCTCCTCTCTGCCCTGTAAATTGCCTCTGTTGTTGGAGCTGTTACAGTGGCTGTTCCTAAGTGCCACAACCTGTTGGTGAACATCATGGAAATGAGGTAAATGCTCCCTGCAGGTTTTTCACGTGCCACTGAACTCTACAAACTTGCTGTTCATCATACTCCTCTAGCCCAGTTTTACTGCCAACTCCTCTGAACCATTCCTCTGGTGCCTCTCCTGCCTTTCCAGATAAACAAGAAAGTCTGAAACTAGGCATAACATCCTTTTGCTGTTGCTTCAGCTCAGATTTCAAGTGTTCAGGTAGATAGCCTGTTTATCTTTAGTTGTACAGACAATGTGCTACTTTCTCACCTTCTACTCTGCAATTAAAAGGAAAACCAAAGAGGCAGAGCAAACTCTGAGGTTTTAAGCAGGAGCAGTGAGTAGTGTGAACATGAAGGAATGAAATATTTCACGTCTTTGTGATGAGGTAAAATCACTTTGCCAGCCTTCCCAGCTCTTCCTGTTCTCCACAGGCCCTGTTTTGGGTTGCTGCCTGGCTTACCTTTGCTCTCTTCCAGCTTGACAGGGTGAGTTTCTAACAATCAGCTCAGTGAAGAGGAGAGCCACTGACCTGTGCCACTGGAATAACTTTGATAGGCTGGCAGTTGGCCTTACACTTGCATTGAGCACTTAGACATGCAATAGGAAGATAAGTACATAAATGAGAATAAAGTTGTTCAGGCAAAATCAGGAGAGAACAGAGATGTCACTTAGTGAAGCAGTGACTTCCAGTGAGAGCTTTCTGGTTTGGATAGCACATAAAAGTCAGCTTTGGAAGCTTGGAGGGACAGAGAGAAAGAGGGAAGAGGAGATGGCAGTGATCAGTACAGGCATTTTCCAATGCAGACAGAAAATCCACTCTTAAAATGAGCAAGGTAACCTTTGGCCCAAAGATTTTTTGGAGGTTTATGAATGACCCTGTAGTAGCTTAATGTCGAGAAGTGACTGGAAGGAGCCACAGGGAAAATCCCATGGCAGATGAGTGAGCTGATCCATCGCAAATAGCAGCATTTATTAATTTTCACTCTAAAATGAAAACAAAACAGCAGTAATGTATTTAGTGTCCAATACATCTGGGTCACAGCTTGGGGTAAACTGCTCTCTTATCACCTGCTGAGCAGAAGTGGAAAGGCTTATCAGTGCTGCATTCTGAAGATATTTAGATGAACAGTTGCTGCGAGACTGCACAGATGGTTTCACAGTGTCTGAGTGTTACAGCTGCACTTCAGCCCTGCCTTCAGACACCTGGGCTCCAGGGGAACTGAGGCTGGCAGTGCAGGATGAGCACCAGCCTGGCCAGAGAGGATGGATGGTTAAAAGCTTGGGAAGTGGGGCTGATTGGACACATGGGCAACAGAAGATCCATTAGAGAGAGTTCTACCATGTGCCCCAGGACTGTGGTTTCTGGTAGGGTTGGGAAAAATTGATTTCTCTCCCATTAAAAAAGTAATCTTTGCATTTAGAGTTTTGTTTTTGTTTTTTTTTCCCCTGGGTTCGTGCTCCTCATTGGGTAAATACATTTAAAAGGCATGAATATTTGATAAATTTCTAATTTAAGGGTGCACAAGATGCGGTATTTCTTCCTCTTGTTTCTAGCAGATTTTATTAATGGAAGAATCTAAAGAAAGGCTTTATTCTTTTTATACTCTAGTGCAGCAGCTGCCATAAGTTTGGCTGGCTATTGAAACTTGTGATTAAAACAATAACTGCTTTCCAGTGATTTCCTGGAGATGTGAGGCTGGAAGGGACGGCTGCAAGGGTGTGATCAGACCTGCCTCACAGCATGGACCAAAGCATATCTCCTAATAATCTCTGCAGGAAACCAAAATTTCTGTTTTGACTGGGGCATTTCTCTTAAAAAGACAGGGTTTTGAGTGTGCTGGTGATAATACAAGATACGAATTGTGTTCCCTGGAGTGGAACACAAATACACAGCTCTGGTTTCTCTGAATACTAATGTAGAAGTTCCTGTGCAAAGGGGGAGAGAAAAGTATGCAAAATAAGCATAAGACCTAATTTAGTTCAGTTAGAGGTGAACACATTTAAGCACAGAGGTGGGGTTTTTGGAATGGATGGAATTATTGTGTTTCTAAATCATGTATTCTTCCAGGTCCAGCTGAGTGGGGTTTGGGTGGTTGATTCAGAAATAGCTTCTTCGTGTGGTGAGGACACAAGCAAAAGGGAATAATCTGAATTATGTTTTTGAGTGGAATGGTTACTTCACACTAATCCTTCTGCTGATGCTCTCAGACTTAATTAACTGAAATTTAATTCAGTTGGTGTCGATTCACTTCCAAAGCCGGTTAAACTAAACTAGAGATGCACTTTAACTAATGGCTGCAGCTCAGATATATTTGTTTAGCAAATGTCTGTGTTGTGCTGTTGCCAAAGGCCACCATTCCTGTCCAGCACAGAGAAGACAAGTGCCCTGCAGCTCTGTCAGTCCAGCAGCTCAAACTGTAAGATGGGGTGATTTGATCAAGATCTCCTGAAACCTCAGCCTCAACTAAAAGCCATTGAGATAAGACCATCGTCAGTGGCTCACTGCTCTCCAGCATCTATTCCACAAAGGCTCTTCTGCAACAGTTTATATGGATCTTTCAGTTGGTGCTATTAAAATGATGACTTGTTCATCTTAAATATTTCACTCAGAATTAGAAAAAAAAAGAGAGACAGCGTTTGAAGGAAATTGGAAAACTTTACTGGTACTTCAGGTATTCTCTCTGGTATTTTGGGAAAAGAACAATAATCACTTTTTCAAAGCCTTCCTTCTCTGACTGCTCTTGCACTCCAGAGAAACCAAACCACCCATCTCTTTTCTGGGACTGTCTAATTCTCTGAATTTTGATATGCTGACATGAATATTCTGAGTTAGGTATTGATTTTAAAATCTTAGCAATAATTAAATGGGGACACAGGCAATCTATTCTGTGCTTTTTCTGTTGCATCTTGAAGTGGATACTTCTCATTTTTTCTAATCTTTAACTGGAGTTATGGTGCTTGGGAGAGGTAATGTGCATCGTTCTTAAACTAATGGCAGAATAAATAAAATCAACTAATTACAAAATTCCACTTCCATTCTGCTACAGAGTTAGGAGAAAAATAACATCTTTCAACATTCTTTAAAAGGTTGTTCATCAAAGGCTGATAAGCAAGTACTAGCACACTGAGGCTGCTTAATCATGTCATAAAAATACGGAGAGAGTTTCTAGATGTGTACGATAAAGATACATTTCCAGATAAATACATAATTGTAACATTAAAGTATCAGTCTAGGAGGAGTGAATTTTTTCAATCTCTTATTCCTGTGAAATCGTCCAGAATGATGTTCATTGTCAGATATTTTGCAAATAGAGCCCACGGTGTATTTGGGTGGGAGACTACTTGCAAGTACTATTGTTGTTGTCTCAGTTTCTGTGGAAACAGAGGGACAAATGCCATCACCACTGCTACAGGGGAGGCAGCTGGATCCTTTAAAATTCTGCCATTTTGCCTTAGTCTATTAATAAATATTAAAGATTTGGCATAGCTAATGAATGTCTAGTACACAAAACCGGAGCGGCTTAAAACTATAGAGTGAAAGAAAACATTGGTGATTTTTTTTTTCCTTGTGTGGCATATGGAAGACTCCATAATTCCTGTTTGGTTTTTTCCCCTTTAAGTGCTTGCAATGCTTTCTCTTTCCTGGTTTTGTGGTTCTTAAGCTGGGGGCTCAGGTGCAAACTGAACCTCTATCAGGGCATGTCAACCATTGACCCTGTGACCAGAACCACTGACAAGGCTCTAAAGGAGATCACTGTGCAGAAATGGGCTCAACAGGAGGCAGAAATTGCATCATTTCTGAGAAGGCCAGTTAAGCCTCACAGATTTGTCAATTTTTATTTTTTTTAATAGCTGGAAAACAAACAGATATGGGCATTCCCAAGAATGCAGGTTACCTTAATATTGAAGATTTATCTTCACTAAAGCAGCTTCAAGAATGAAGATGCCCACTGATTTGCCATAAGTTGCACGTCCTTGCCATTGCGTGGATAAAAAATTGGAAAGAACTTAGAAATGGGTGGTCAATTTTTAAGTGGAGGATGCTGTTGTTGTTAGAGAGAAGCTTGTATCTGAGTCAGTGGTGATCAACATATAATCTTCAAGATAATCACGGTCCAAATAATTCTGAAAGTGAAATGAATAGACAGGAGATGGTTTGTTGGCAGTCCTAAGAATATCAGCATGTTAATGACAAAGGGCAACCTGAAAGAAATGCAGAGAAATCACAGGAGCTGAAGTCATTGAGTGAAAGAAATGGCAGATGTAACTCTGTGTAGAGAAATGCAAAGTGATGAACATAAGAGAACAATAATCTCATCTGTACATATAAAATGATGGATTCTGAGCTGTTTTTTCAATTAGGAATCAGATTTTAGCACCCTGATGGATGGTGTGGTGAAAATATTAGCTCAATTCTCATTACTCTCCTGAAAACCATAAAATGTCTTAGATATATTGTGGAAAGAATAGAGCAAATAAAACCCATCCAGAATCATGAGCCTACTCCTGGTTCTCTCTGCTTAATAGGCTTCTGGGTATAGCTGGAAAAGCTACATGGGAAGGTGTAAAGGAGGTCCTGAAACCTCTGTACAATCAGTGATGCAGGGGAAGAGCCCTTAGGGTAGAAAAAAGGTTGCTGAGAGGAAATATAATGGAGAGGCAGAAAGAGGGAAGAGTTTGTTCCTTTTTGTTTTTTTTCCTCCTCCGATAGAAAAATTAAGGGATATCAAATGAAATCAGCAGGTGGTCAGTTCAGCACTGATAAAAAGCGATAGTAGATTACACAGCTTGCAGAATGTTCCATGTGCTAAAAGTTTCTATGAGTTCAGAAAAGCAACAGGACAATTCCTCTGAAGACTTGGAAATATCAAGGCAGTGTTTCTGGCTCCAGAAAGCTCCAAAGTGCAGTTTGCTGGAGACTGAAGGGGTGCCTGGGTGAAATAACACTATGTTTATCCTGAACGTGTAGTGTGACCGACTCCCCTGTCAGGCTGGGCTGGCTGCTGGACATGAGGGGTCTTTGATCTGTTCAATGGCTATATCTGGATGTATATGAAAACAAAAAGGAAAAGAAACAAAGTTCCCTGTCTTCTGCTTTGTCCCTTCCCTTTGCAAAAAGTCCCTATATATCAAAGACGAAGGAAAAAACCCAGAATCTTTGGCTTGTTTTAGGAGAACAGATTGTACAGCTTCTTATGCCAATTCCTTTTTGAAGTGTTGCCAAACAGGGAGCTGTGGGAACAATGGAAAAGGCTGAGTCCAATGATTTTTCTCCTTTAAAATATACATTTCTGAAGGCTTGTAAGCATTCCTGCTTTGCTGGCTCTACTGGCAAATGCTATCTTTAATGGATCGTGGATTAGTGTTTCATAAATTTAAGCTTAAAATTAAAACCTGAAAAGGTAATTTCTCCTGTCTAACCCACAAGGGAATGGTGTTTTGTTCAGCCTGCTGGAGCAGTCTTTTTGTGAAAGCATAGCTAATCTGAAATACAATAAGCTGTATTATTTCCCATTCCCTCTGCTAACCATTTTGTTAGGCTGTCCATCCTTTTGCATTTCTTAGCAGGCTAAGAAAAAAGAGTTTAATTGTACAAGGGAGCTCATTTGCACACAATTGCTTCTCCCAAGAAAATAAATTATTTCTTTTCTCCCTGATCATTTCTTCAAGCCTTTCTCCTTTGTGCAACAAGCCTTGTGCACATGTTGGGTTTGAGCTCCAGAGGTACCAGCCCTCTTGGCCAGTGACCTTGGGTACGAGCAAGGTATGTTTGCCTCTTGCTGCCACCTGATCCTCTGGGGACCAAGCAGCAATTTCTTGTGCTGTGTCAGTATTAAGCAGGGAGTTTTTGCTAATGTGGTGGGATGGTTCCTCTTCGTCCTCAGCCAAGGAGGTATTCTGGGTCAAATGGGGAAAATTCTCTTCTGAGAGAGGCATTGGCTAAACAGAAATTTTGCAGTGGTAGGAGAAGCCTGGTTTTCCATCAGATTTCAGTGGTACTTCCTAAGTTCCCTGTGCTTGTTGGCATTTCTGTGAGACAGCTGTTCTCTAGCTCCTCAGTTTGTGTTTTGTGATTTGGCTGGAGGAATCACTGCAAATGAAATAATGAAGAGCTAAACATTTGTCTTCGGTATTTCTAAGTTTGCAGAGTAAAAGAAGAAGCCCAAGAAAGCCTGGGAATGGCTATAATTTATTGCTATTGTTATTATCTTTGCTTTCCAGACTGCAAACATTTGTCCTACCACAGGGACAGCCTGTCCCTGCCTTCTATGAGCTGCTCCGTGGGATTTATGAATTTCATTAGAATTGATCCCCCTTTCAGGGGGATTTCTTGTTTCTGTGAACAAGCAGGAATGTTTTCTAAGCTACCCAGCAACGAAGAGTTTTATGCGTGAAGGGGCTTTTTTCTGAAGATTTTACTTTCAGTTTTCCTCCATTTTCTCCATGTTCCTAGCTTCCTTTTGTGTTTTCCTTAACCTGTCTCTGACTCACAGAACACACAAGAGAGGCAGCTTTTAAAATGCCTGTATGTACTTAAAAGGCCTTACTTTTTCACCGAAATTTTATCGGTATTTCAGCAAAGAATTAATAGTATGAAAAAAGGGAGTGAGAGAAAAGGTTGTCAAGTTTTGTTGCTGAAGTTGATTATACCTTAAGTTTGGGTAATTTGTTGCAGTCTAAGAAGGCTGAAATGGACACTTTTTTCCACTAGTTGCTTTTTTTTTCATCATGTGCACATAGTTGATTTCAATGACTGCGAGGGTAATTATTTCTTTGTTTGCCAGGAACATTCAAATTGCCATGGTTTCCACAGAAAATGTGCTCAGACTCCCTGAAAGTAAGTACACAATAGGCTATTACAGCTGCCTTTTCTACTGGAATTATTTTAAGCAAAAGTGATGCACAGCAATTAACCCTTTGTGCTTGAGGATGCACATCACAGCCCCAATCAATGGGCACTTAACAGAATAAAGGGACAGGATGAGAAATTTCAAGATTCACTTCTGAAAAGTGTCTACTTGAACTGCTGGGAACTTCAATAATAGTAATCTTTCAATAGCATATTGGATTTCTCAGGGGGTTATCTCGTGGATTACATCAATGAAATACTTCTTTTTTTTACTCACTTTGAGAAATGTGGAGGTGAAGTTATAACTTGGAAGACTGAGATGCCACGTGTGCTGCTGGAGACAATCCTCTTGTAAGTGTAGACTTTCCTGAAACCTGGCCAAATCACAGGCCTCCACCTAGCTCTGCTAAAATCAACCTACTCTCTTCGTTTGCCACACAGATAATTTCTGTTCCCCTGAGAAAAAAAGGAACCACTTGAACAAATACCTTTCAATTATTATTTTTCGCTTGAAAAAAATGAGACTGAGATGTTTCAATCCAAAGCTGAAAATGGTTTTGAAAATTTCCAAGCGAGTGTATTAGGTTACCTCAGCAGTCCTGAATTGGAGAGCATGAAAAACTGATGCTGGAATGCTCCTCTTCAGGGTTTTGAGGCAGGCAGAGAATCCTGTGCTCTACACAGAAATGCATCTGACATTGGTTAAGTTTTAAGCCCAGGTTAACTTGAGATAATGGAGAGATTTCCACGACTGGTTTCATGGGGATGGATGCAATATTTCCCTGCTTCTGGTACTGGTAAATAAGCAAGTACCTGAAAGGCAGCAGAGCCTCCTGGAAATTCATCTGTCTTCAGTGTAGAAGTATCCTGATTTAAGGGATACTAATTTAAAAATACTCAGGAATTTTTAAAAGAGCCTTTCCATTACATTTTAATCAAATTCCTAAACCTGCAGAATTTTCTGTGGTTTTTTTTTTTTTTTCTTTAAATCATTTGAAATCATTCAAGAACGTGTAAAGTGACCTCCCTGTGATTGCACGTGCTCTGTCAGGATCACAAAAGGTTGGGTTTTTTTTTATTTGGTTAATTTGCTGATTGCAAAGAGAGAACCTCTCATTTTCCCTATTTATTGTAAATCACTCATGGTCTTGGTCGTTGCACGTTCTTATTTACAGTTCAATTTTCTGGAGCACATTTTTTACAGAGGAAGACTGAGTAAAGAAACACAAAGCCTGGTGGCTTGGCTGGAGTTTCTGCATTGTGTACACACACGTTTAGTATATTGACATTTTCACATCTGGTAACTGTAGACTTTAGGGCTATGTTTGCAGTGACAGAATTTCTATTTTGATAAAAGAAGAGCAATACGTTTTATGAATAGAGGGGGAGACAATGGGCAGGAAATGCAGCTGCTTTTGACGAGCATTTATCTTTTTAAGCTGAGCATATTTCCCTCTGTGCATCTCAGTGCCTCAGAAAGCTCGGCAGTAAAATCTGGCGCTGCTTTGACTGATGAGGGGGAGAATGGGAACTGTACATTCATGGGCCCTGTCAAAATTAAACTATTAAATGACTTGATTGAATGCAGTGCAATGAAAAAAAAAAAACTTTGAAAACCCTCTGTGCTATTAAAAGGCAGGAAAATAGTTAGTGTTCTCTACATTCAGTTTTCCTGCCTCTTTGAATTTAACTAATTGATGGCAAAATGTTGACTTGATATCTGGGATTGTTCTGTGTTGAGATTTAAATTTTAAGGCTGTTCCTGCTGATGCTGTTTTCTTAAAGACTTGAAATTCTGCTTGATATACAAATCCCTTTTACAGATCAGATGCCTCTTGCACTTGACTGCATCAGTGATTCAGATAATGACTTTGATAGGGGATTTATTGTGTTTTAATGTGACTTACAGTTGGGGATTCTTTTCCCTTCACTGGGTAATTCATACAGTGTAGTTATGGTAACTAATGTTGATTAGCTGTCAGACAGGATCTTTGGTGATGCTGGTGCGAGTGGGTTAGGAGGGAGCTTCTGTAAGAAGTTCTTGGGTTTCATGCTCCTTTGAGGGGGTTTGTGGTGTTTGATTCAGTTTGTAGCAGGGTGTGCTTGTATTTGGGGAAGAGATCAGGAAGAACAATCAGAACTCCAGGGATTAGGGCTTTCTCCTGGACAGTAAGAGATCCAAAAGGCCCAAAGCCTGTGGTAAAGACTGGAGAGACTTGAACCTGAATCCTAAATAATGCTACCTGTTCTTATCAGCTCTACTAGAGTGTGTATGGTCCCTAATTAGGAAACTCAAGAACAGGGCTTGGGCCTACATGGAAAATTCAGTTTGTGCAGAAAAGCATTGAAAATATTAAACCTTTCTTGTCAGATCTAACGCTCAGCACTCAGAAAGTTGACTTGAATGGTAAGCAGTAATAACTCCAGACAACTGCTGGGAAGAGATGGCTTGGAGGAACCTCATAAAGGCATGCAGGCAGGATATCAGGAAGATGGAGCCAGGCCATTTGTGCCTGGAAAGATGGAGGCTGGAGCCATGTGAAAAAGAAAGGCGCGCAAGAAACTCCAGGTCCTGCTTGCCAGTGTGAGTGTTCCTGCTCTGGGGGGTCAGAGCTTGGCAGTCACTGTGAGCAGCAGCAGTGGAGGCACATAAATCACGGAGACAGGAAGAGAGCGGGCAGGTGCTGAAGTATGGGTCCAGGTCCTGTAGCTGTGTACCACGTACGTCTTGGTGAAGGAGATAAAACCCACCAGGACCTCGCCGAGGTAACTTAATACAGCAAGGATTTTGAGAAATGTTCCTGATGAAGCCTTTGTTTGTGTCAGGTTTCTGCCTGGGGTGCAGCAGATCGAAATGAGGTGTGTTGGTGCAGCACAGAGGTAGGGTGGTTCATGTGCCTGGTGAGCAAGAGTTAGATGGCTCTTGGCATGTGTTTATTACCTAGCATGTGTTTTACCAGACAATCAGTGTTTTGCAGGCATATTTACCTTAATTTCTGCATTTTGGCTTACTTGCGTTTTGTTATCACGAACTGATGATAAAAATGAAGCTTTTCTGAATATTTTACTAACCCTGAATTGCCCATCTCTTTGCCAACTTTGCTACATTCCTTTTTTCCATCATCTTTAGATTATTTTCTAATCGTTTAGGTATTATATTGCTATTTCATCTTCTAATTTCTATTTTTATTTCTCATTAAATTCTGTCTGGTTTTCTATTATTACGTTCCCTCTTCTCATATAACCTTTTCCCTATTAGATCCCTTCCTTTCTTTCTAAAGCAGCCTTAAAACCAATTCTGTGTAATTGGGAGCATCTCAAAATGCATCATTATTCACTCAGTGCTCTCAAAGTTGTGGCTGCTCTTCTCCAAGAGAAAAGGCTGCTCCAAGCACTTGTGCTTAGAGATGTTGGTGAGAATTATTTTTTTTTCCTTCTTACAATTCTCGTCAGAGATTTGGAGATTTGGATCTTACTGGCCATCACTGTTAGGTGGGAAAAAGACAACTGTAGCAGTGCAGCTGAGCATGGCCTTTTGCAGAAAAGTTAATATCCTGGGAATTAATCATCCAGCAGTAACACAACAGATGAAATACACTCACGAGACCTGAATATTCTGAAACAGCTCTGCAGGAACCACGCTGTGAGTCATATATGCTGCAAAGCCCTAGGACAAGACAAAGGATTAAGCTACTGATTCATTCTGTCTGGGGCTGACACTTGCCAGCGTGAGAATCTGAATAATCTGTCATTAGGCTTTGCAAAATGTAGCTGGTGGTTGTCGTAGCCTTGATAGTCTAAAGAGATAAAGGACAAGCAGCATAGAGTGAGTGTCCTTTATCAACCAAATGGGCAGGGTGGCAGAGGCTGTGCTGGCTGTGTCTAGGGCTCTTGTTTGGTTTATTCAGTAGGAGTTTAGAGTACGTTACACAGAGTTTGGATAGAAATTTGGGCCTTGTGGTGGTATTTTATATCAAAACGTAGGATAAAACAGGAATTCTGAGCTCCTCTGAAGTTTTGCTACAACATTGTGCAGTGTCCTTCACGAGGCACTTTGCTTTAATTACTTCTGCTGTGGTTGTCTCTCTGCACTAACTAATCTCTCCCTGTATTTGCTGGTTAATGGAAAAACAGGCACCGAAACTCCCAGCCCAGTGGATTTGGTTATACAGCAACAGTTGTACCCTATAAACCTTCCTAATATTTGTGTATCTGTCTTGCAGGGATTTACTGCAGGATAAAAAGCTCTGTGGAGCAATAGCACTAGACAAACCTTGAATTTAATAGTATATATATATATATATCTGTATCTTAAAAAAAATGCGGTGCTTTGATGCCCTGAATCAGCACTATCATGCAAGAGCAGCCTTGCAGACAATGAAGAGTGAATGAGCATGAGCAGCAAAAACAGGTGAGCCACTAATGGTTGCATTTAGTCCTTGATTCTGCAAATATGGCTCTGGTTAATGCCAGTGGAAACTGTTTATAAATGCAAACCCCAGGCTGCATACCTGATTAGAGACTGAGACTGCACTAAGTTACCAAAGAAAGCGAGGACATTCACTAGAAAGGCACCTAGAAAAGACAGATTCAGGTTTGTGATTTGTTTAGGGCTGGATAAACCAACTTAAACAAGATTTTAAACCAAACAACAAACAAACGCAACCCAAAGAAAACCCCAACAAAACCCCAAATCAAACATCACAACAAAATCCCAGCAAAATGAGGAAGCAAGTAACCTCCCCAGGCCTAAAATGAGTAGACTCTACTGAGTTGTGAGTTGTCGCTGAGCATTGTAAAGTTCTGTTTTTCATTGATCATTTGTGTAGCTGCCTGCCCAGGCTGGAATAGAAGCCATGAAACAGTCTGACCCTCTGGAGACAAGCAAAGAGTTGTACTTTTGCTTGAGAGATGGAGACCAAGGGGCTTTCCTGACAAATAAATTCAGTAAAGTACCTGGAGCTATCGAAAGACCAGAGAGATGCCCAAATAATGCCATCCTAAGGCTGCTGCTCCTTCGACTCCTTTTTTGTCTCAGTGATCGATGTCTTCTGCTGGGAGAGTCATTGCATTTAGGCACTTTCCTTTCCACGCATGGCTTTCTGCACAGCAGCCACTTAACCGTGGCAGGTAGATAAGAAAAGTCACTTGAAATGAGCTGCTCTGCGCCTGAGGTATA
This sequence comes from Melanocharis versteri, assembly GCA_013397845.1. Classification (NCBI taxonomy): domain Eukaryota; kingdom Metazoa; phylum Chordata; class Aves; order Passeriformes; family Melanocharitidae; genus Melanocharis; species Melanocharis versteri. The sequence goes on along the minus strand of VZTG01004549.1, from coordinate 13,604 downwards.
AAAATAACTCACAGCGTCTCACAAGCAGATGCATTCAGTTTGTAGGTGGTATGAAACTCATTATGGGCTGGCAGGAAGGCTAACTTCCATTTCCCCTCTCTATGGATTAATCTCTGTGGGAAGACTTGCCACTTCTACGCTTTTTTAAATTTTTTTTTTTTGGGTTCTGGAACTTCTTACGCAAAATGCTCTAATTGTATTTTATGAAATAATAAGTTTTCACCTTGAAACCAACAAATGCAGAAAAAAGCAGCCCAAGTGTATATTTTGAGTTGACAAGATAGCTGATTGTTTAATCTCCCAAGAGTCCACGTGCTATTAAAGAACTTGTGTTTTGCTGTTCTTCTTTCAATTACAGAAATAATTCTCTCTCCCAGGCACAGAGTTTGAATCTTTTCCAGAGGTTTTTAATGACTTGAAGGCTGACAGAAATTATTTAACATTTTAAAGTCTCTTTCCAAAGCCAAGAGGGTCTTTTAAGAGCCTGTAATAATTTTTATGGTCATGCTATATTGCCTCTTGATTGAAAAATGCTCTGGAAATGGAAGAGGTAGGATAGGAAGATGTAGGTAACAAAGGAGACATATTTTTTTTGTATTTTCCTTAATTATAGAAGGGTTTTTACACTTTGGCACCTGGATAATCGAAAGATAGTGGAGCTGGTGTTGAGGAAGTGTCCTCTACCAGCCTGGGTGGCATTTTTGTACTTCCAAAGCTCTGTGCAGAACAGAGTGGATTTTAGCACATCTTGAACATTTCTGTGTATTGTAATATTTCATGTTATCACTGAAATGTGGCGAGAAATAACTTTGGGTGATAATCTCTGCTGAATGACATTCAAATATATAGATACTTTGGTGGGATGAAGATTTATTCCATAAAACATTTTTCTGTGTGGATTTTTTGCTGGTGATACGAGTGGCGGGATACTGAGTGCTTAATCTGCTTTCGTTACTCAAATTTAAGTTGTATTCTGAGATATCAAAGAGTTTAATCGCTGAAGTGTAAAATTCTGGGTATGGCACTTGCAACATGGAGATGTTTTTTCAGGACTGATTTTTTGCGTGCTCAAGAAAATGCTGGCAACAAAAAATCTTGCTTTGGGACAGAACCATCAGAGGCTGTTTGTATGCTTATGGAATTTTCTTTTCTGTTTGCTTTGCCTACTTACTTTAAGAGATGAAAAACTTTTTTTGTTTCAGTTTTGGTATTGGGGAATTATATCAACCCTCTGGACAGCTACCAAAAGAGAAAAAAAAAGAAAGCCTGAGCTGTAACATTTAAAAAGTGTTGCCAGAGGAATGGCTTTATTTTGTTACCTCAGTGAGTATCACAGTGTTTTGCTTTTCCCTTTTTGTCTCAGTGATGCTTAGAATAATAAATAATAATGATACTTTGCTCTTACACAGTGCTTTTGTCCATACATCTCAGAGAAGTTTGTAAAAAAGAGGTCGGTGTTATTGCCCTGTTTCAGGATGGAGAAACACAGAGGTGAATTGAGTTTCTGAAGGTTATCCAATGTGAGAGAGCTGGCAGAGAAATTTCTGTCGGTGTCATTTTTCATTAGGAAGAGCTGATTCACTGAAACTGAAACCTTTCATGGAAATTCATTAATGCCCAGGAAATTCTGCATCTCCAGAAGCTGAGGAAAATGTCACATGCTGTAGCAAAGGAGCAGCTAGAAGCCTGGTGACAAGGGCAGCTGGTGTGGACAGGGGAGACCTGTGAGGTTTCACTATTAGAACTGTACTGAAAAGGGATTTGAATCTGTCTCTCTCAAGAGAACATCCCTGTCTGTAGATGTGGAATGTTGCTCAGTCATCCCCCCCTCCTCAGATACAGCGTGGCCTTTCTCAGCTCAGCCAGCAGTGAGTCTGCTTGGTGGGGGTTGGATTTTCTGTGTGTTAAGGAGCGAGTGGATTTTATAGCTTGCATATCTTTAGTGTGTAGGGAAGACAAAAGAAAAATTCGGCTAAAAAAATTTACAGCCAAGAAAAGTCTCTTCTATGTGGCTGCCTTTTTTGAATGTGTTTCTATTTCTCATTTGGTAACGGAAAGTTTTGGAGGAAAGGAAGGCATGAGAACAGAAGGATAGATGGGCACAAACATACTGTAAGGTCATGTACGACATTTTCCTCAAGAACCCCAGGCAGAGTCATCTCAGAGGGTATTGATTTTACCATGACTCTTCTAGGGAACTTTGGAAACAAAACCCAACCAGACGTTCCACTTTTCAGTCCACTGACTCCACTGATGATCTTAGACAAGGGATCATGTTTACAAGCAGAGAGGGTGGTGGCTTTTTGCCAAGGAAAAGCTGAAAACAAAAATCCAGACTGGACCTCTCAGGTTGAGTGTTTCACACGGCAAATTCGGTCAGACTTGCAAATACAAAGTTCAGACTGAATGTAAAGTCACTGTTGCATTTCACATATGTAAGCCTGAAGACAAGAGAATCTGTTTTGCTCAAAAATGCTGGAGCAGCCATTGAGCTTTGGGGTAGACAGCTGGAGGCAGCTTGGCTCGGCAAAGAACAAGAAGATAAATAAAAAATAGGAACTAATTTTCAATAATTTAGATTGAAATACCAAAGAAGGGGTTTTATTTTTGTGCAAGTCTTTTGAAAAAGTGTTGGTGGTCTCACATAAGAGAATTCTCCTCCAGGAATTTTTAGCAACAGGTGCCCATCACAGGAAAGTGCTGCCTTTTAAGAGATCCTTGCTATTACCGAAGTCAGTAATAAACTGCCCAAGATTCAGTCAGTATAACAGCCTCTCTGACTGTGACTGTGAACCTCATTATAACTTTTTTCTCCATATTGAAAGTCCACCTCTTCTTCATCTTTGTCTTACATTTGTAAATCAATTCTTGTCATGGGAGAGTATTACACAAATTTTCAGAATAAAAAAATTGTGCAGCTGTATTAATCAAAGGAGCGGTGTGCTGAAGGAAATGTCAGGCCTATTAGCTTGTCAGTGATCACTGGCAGAAAAGCTGCTTTCAGCTACTTTGCATTGTTTCTCTGACACTAATTAAGAGACTTGCTACCTTTTAAAATATGATAAAAGGGAGAGGGAGGAAGGCCCCAAGATGTGTGTTGCTGTAGTGGGAGTGGAACAACAGGTCTGGCACACGTGAGGTTCTTTAAGATGGTTGTCCTGTGTCTTTTTTTTTGTTTGCAGTATGGGTGATTCCCAGGAAGTGAAAATCTTAAGCAAGTTAGCAGACAGGTGTCACTTTTTGTTCAAAGAGGAGTTTTGAGTTGCCTGGACAAGTGGGGACAGCAGCAAGGGTTCAGAACATGCTGTGATTGAGCCGTGTGGCAGTATCTGACTGTGCTGTCCGAGGGGACACTGTGCCATTGCCCGACCTCAGCTGTGCCCTTGCAGCAGGCAGGAGAATGCTCTTTGATTCATGCTCTCACCCAGCCTCTAGCCTGGGTGAATGGCCTGTGCAGTGCATGCAAAATGCTGGCTGTAATCACCTCCTACAAGCAGACTAGAAACCTTTCTGTGATCCTGGGTGTTCTCTGCACTTGCTATCATGAGAAAACACCTGAGAGAAAAGTAAACTTTCCACCCTTTACCCACCCCTGCAGTGGTTCATTCTCAGAGCAATTGAAAGACAGACTCGTGCATGGTTTTTCTGAGCCCTGTGAGGAAAAAGAAATTCATGAGCTGTTTGGGTTTAGTGAGTTATTAAGGAAGTTAGTCCACTGAGCACCTCATCCATCATGGGGCTCTTCCCTCAGCCACTATTTAAATAAGATATCCACATACCATCTCCCCAGTCCTTCATCCTGTAATCCTATCCCAGCAAAGCAAAAGAGATGCTTGGTGCTTTACCTGGCTGTGAGAAGAGGCAGTGGCTGTAGCAAACCACAGCCAAACAGGATTTTGTGCTGACAAACAAAACAGCTGTTTCCCAGAAGAGCTGACAGATGAGAAAAAGCCAAGGGTGTCAGTGAGTGGAGTTTAAGGTGACTTAGAATCAGAATTAGGAATGTACTTGAGAAAAGATAATTGCAAAATACTTTTACCACTTATTTTGTGGCCATTCAGGGATCTCTTGCAATCCATGCTTCACTTTGCAGAAACTCTGGTGTTTTCAACATGTGAGCAAATGGGTTCTAGAATGAAGACAAGGTAAGTATTGTTCTCTTTCACGGAGATACATACACACACATTGAAACTAATAGTTCAGAGTTGAGGCAAATAATTTCAACAGTGAGAAGGTCACAAGGAAATTCTTCTTTTGCCTCAGTTAGGACACTCAGTTATGTAAATGTTCCTTCAGAGTGAGGAATAACAATTTTGTTCATCATTACTGCTTACTTTTTAGATGTTGTAGATTCCTGGGGGGTTACTTAAAGCTAAGCATGTATTTAATTGCTTTTGCTGAATAAGGATATTCTGAACTCTGAAACTGCATCTGAGCTATGACATGTACACAATGGCTGTTACATTTTCCCATTAAGTTACTGCATTTATTCTTCACTCTGACAACTCATAAACCCACCATGAGTCACAAGAAGTTTCTACCATTAAGTTGCCCATTTTTCTGATACGTTTCAGGTTAGTTAGAAGTTCCATTACACATTACATATCTTGTAGTCTCTGTAAAGATAATTACCAGTTGACATTCAATGAGAAGTTCAATGAATCAAAATATTTTTTATGAGTTCCTAATAAAGGACAGTACATGTTGATACACATTTAAAGCTATTTAGCATTTTTGGTAAAGATTGTACCATTTTAAAGAGTATTGAAATGAATCCTTCCCACCTTTTGGTGGTCTTTACGTGCCAGGCATTGTGAAGGGTACTGAAAGTGTGACTGTGCTGACAGTTTCTTGTTGCCTCTGCTCATGAGAACTCCATACTGTTCATAAAAAGTGCTTCCCCTCCTGGGCTGGCAATTTGGCACTTCTAGCTAGTTATTTTCAAACAGGCTTTTTATGCAAATAGGCTGGGTTTGATTGAATTCAAGTATAAAAATCAGGAAAAGCTTCAAACCCCGAAATGTTCCGTAAGAAGATACTGAAATAGCTTGATTTAAGGGACATAATTTAAGAAGGCAGCCTTTCTCCGCTCCCTGGTTCCCCAGTGGGGATAAAGACCTTTATCAGAAGTGATACTCTGAGGGCCTGGTTACAGGTCCTGCTCTGAACTACCCTCCAGGAGAGCTCATTTCTTTCCTTTATACGGATATTAGTCTCTTCCCAGAAGCTACCTTTTGGCATTGTAAATCCAAGGCAGCAGGAATTCCTCCCAAGGGTGGTCAATGAAGGCCTGCTTGCCTGAAAATAAGGAGAAAATGGATGTCCACATCTGTTTCTGACTTGCACCTGGGCTTAGAGGGATGCCATGTGAAAGCAGTCAGTGGTGTTATATTTTGCTCATTTTGGTAGCCTTCTCTAAAATCATGCAGATTTGAGTTAACATTAAAACAAACACACGGGAAGGTTTGTGTGGACTTTGTTCTAGGTACCAAAAAGAGAAAATAGAGCTGGCATACCTTATTTTGCTCCATATGGCACGTTCCACGTGACCTTTCATTTTGGACATTTGCAGAAAACAAGAGTAGATTTGTTGGAAGTTTTTCCACCTATGCAGCACATGGAAATGTAGAGTGTGTTCCCTCTTGAGAGGGCTGGGCTAAAGATAACCAGTCCCTAAATTCACCTTAGGCCCCTGATGCCAGCACCAGTTTGGGATCAGGCAGGGGTTGTATTTGAAGGTGGAAGAGTTTGTGTGTGAGCAAGAAACATGCACCTTGTCAGGAATACCTAAATGAGTCTTGTGTAGAAGATGAATAGCAGAATAAGCATTGCCATATTTATCTCCAGGAATTAACATCTTTTTCCCAGCTTAATGGCTGCCACAGTTTTAATTTCCACTCAGCAGCAGGCTTTTCTAAACTGCAAAAGGAAGCTTGTATCCTGCTGCAAGGAGCAGCATGGGGCTAAAGTAGGTAAGTGGTGTCATGGAAAGGATAGCCCTGTAGCTCTTGCTGTGTAGATAGAAAATGACTGTAATTTAGGGATGTTTCATTCTGGACAGGGGCTGCTACCATTGTCCAGTAAGTGCTGAGGCAGGTGCAGCAAGTTGTCCAGCAAGGGCTGCTCCTGATTGCTGACAGTGTTTGGGAGTGCAATCCAGTCAGTGTTTCAGCCAAGTTCTCTCAGGGTCAGTTTTGTGATGGCCAAAGCATCAAGACTCTGCGGCAGAAAAGGGTTTGACAACTTCCTCTGCTCCTGTCTCAGTAGGAGATTTACTGGTGACCCAGTGCCCTGTTCCTGCAGCTCTGGCTTCTCAGGTGGATGAACGCTGATTCCTGGTAATCCCTGGTGAGCCTGCTGGGAGTGCAGGTTAGTCCTTCACTCTCGAGGGGAATTTAAGGTTTTCCTCGAGTACAGGGAGTCAAATCCATTGGCCGTGACTGAAGCCAGCTGTTTGGGATAATGCATTAAAATAAAACCAGTCAGCTGCACATCCCAGGGAGGAGTTCTTGAGCTGCTGCCCATGCTAACAGGTATCTCCTATAATGGATGTTGTTTCAGCAAAAAGGCAGAGAAAACCTTTGGCTAACTGCTGTATGAAACTAAGGGGCAGATAAGCCACTTTCTTGCAGAGCAGCTATGAAGGATCTCTGTGTTGTAAATTATGACTTAAGGTTTTGGTGAAAAAAATAAACATTTATTGCTTTCTTATTTGTCAGCCCTGCAGATTCAGCCCAGCTCTGGATGAGTGAGCTGAAGTGTGCTTGCAGGTAGCTCCCAGGATCGTTAACTATTTGTGCTCTTCACTGAGAATCATTAATTATTTCCTTATCTTTACTGTTGCTGAGACTGCACAGACTCAGAGTCTCAGAAAACTTGAAGTTTTCAGGGCTGGCAATTAGGAAAAACATCTTTTCTTTACTTCTAAGTTGAGCAAGGTTGATTTGGGAGGCAGAGAAAGTAAACACATCCCTGCTTTTCCACAAGGTCACCCTAGAGAGTCTAATCATGTTTTAATTTGGAGCAGTGCCTTTGGAGGGTGACAGGCAGCACTTTATGGTACAGTAAAGGGCAATCCCCTTTCATCAATGGCTTTGACTTTAAAAAAAATTCAATGAACGAATGCTTTTGTGAAGTCAAGAAATGAAAGAAATGTAAATAGTAAAAGTTCTCCATACCAATAATCTGTACTCCTTTCCCTTCCAGGATAAGGGAGAATGCCTGTAAATGTAGCATTTGCTCTCACTCACAGGTGCTGTGTTGCTGAATGGAATGAGAGCAGCTTTCAGAAAGTCTGTGTTTTGCTCCAGAGTGCTAAACTGGTTGGCAAAGGATAAATCAATGACAAGTTCTCTTCTACAACTTGCATAAATGTATCCAGCACTTAAGCAGTTTATCCGTAATTCTAATGGATTGCATTATTGGTGAATTAAAGCCTCGCCTCTGCCAAGATTTCAGTGGTGACTTTGGCTCTCTGAGTACCAAGGAGACCAGTGGAAGCAGGAAATCAAATTCAGATATAGCCTGTTACTGAAAACACTGCAGAGCACAATAGGAACAAGGAGCAGATGCATGCTAGCATTCCTATTGTAAAAGGTACATTATAGAGATCTCCTGCTAGTTAGACATATCAGAATATGAATAAGTCTCATGAATTGTCATGTCTCCTTTGGATACAGCTGAGGATAAGCAGCTGATTTTAAAAATCTTAAAATGCTGAAGTGGAGTTGTAAGGAAGGTAAGAGATTTGCTGATATGCTTCAGATTTGTCCCGCAGACAGCCTAGTATTTTAATCTTTTTAGGGTAAAGCACAGCAGTTTTTGTTTTCAGAGCTGTCTAATAATTTGAGTTTCCTTTAGCTCAGAATGCCAACTCTGAGTGCTCTGATGGAACCTGTCCTCAAAGTATTCTAAACATGATTCCCTTTTAAGGCATGCACCTTTCCAACTTGCCTTATTTCTGCTGATAAGGAAGATAAGATCTGCTTATCAGTCCTCATCCCCAAGTTCTCAGCAGATCCGTGACCCAGGTGGTGATTTGGTGTCATCTCTTTGCCTACAGTGCAAAACTGCTTTCATTAAGCTTTCTCGAAGTCTTAATCTAAGGGAAGCAGCAGAAGCTCAATTGCTTCAGTTCTTCTCAATGCCAGGAGATGTTTTACGTGGGATAGTTGCTCAGATGATGCCCAGGTGGGGTTGGCCACCTGATGTGCTTATCTTGAAGAGCCTCAACCATGCATCAGAGCAAGCAGCTCTCAATTCTGAGCCAGCACTGGCTAATGGAGCAGGGAAGGCTCTTCTCAGTTACCATGGGTGTGCACACACTGGAGAACTCAGTGCTCAGCTGCACAGCAGTAACCCGCATGTTGCCATTAATAAAATCCCTGTTGGGTTGCTGTCACGCATGGACATGACTCTCAAACAAGGCTTTTTTCATTCTCTATGTTGCCAGCCTCGTGCTCTCATCAGTCAGTCTCTTCTGACAGTGAAAACATTTCAAAAGAGTTTTCATCTCCAACCTCTCACCGAATAGAGAGAGAATTGTACGTGTGAAAATCCATATGAACAACTGGGGCTGCTGGAGGAAACAAATACTTGTGAAATTAGGAGTCTTTGAGAAAGAGAACAGTTGGCTTACAGCATAGTATTGCAAAGAAATGTGTTTTTCAACAAATATAAGGACCTTCTATTATGTTGCAGGGCATTTCTGTCTGTCCTGAGTGGTGCCAGTTCCCCTGTGCTTGTCATTTGAACACAGCACGGAACCCATTCTGACATTTTGCTTGTTATCAGGGCACGCTCAGAGTTTTGTTTCAAAAGTGGATGGGAGTTGCAGGTCTTTACAGCAAAGCATTTTGACTGGGGGAAGTAAGAGTAATGCCTCTCTACTGGAGATGTAAGACTTGCTTTTTTTTCAATTTCAGTTGTGATTTTCACGGGGTTTGTCTCAATTTTATTACCCCATACCTTTGGTTTGATAACAGAGACAATTAGAAAATAGCGTTAAAAACTGTGAATGCATTAATGTGTTTGCTGCCTTTGCCAAATTTGTTTCACAGTCAAACAGAATGGCCATCTGTGGAAGGAAAAGAAATGGCTAGGGTTAAACCTTGGGATCACAATTTTGAACAAGTTTTGACTGATTTTCTAAGTCGATCGAGTCCTTTTATGTCTTTGCAGACATTTTCTGTGGTGGACATCTTCAGTGAGCGTATTCTTTTTGAAGTTATCGAGCATTCTCCTTGTCAGATGTCTCTCCTGAAATGCCTCGTAAGTACTTCTGTAGATCTGTGGGTGTTTTAACAGTGTCCTAGACCTTGGATGCCTTTCCTTATGTAAAGTAACCTGAAGCACTGATCCTGAAGGAACAATCTATATAGATTAATGGATTTCCTGAGTACCTACACGGTGTTCAATTATAGATTAGCATTAGCTGATGGACACATTGAAGTGTTATGTTGTGATTTGGGCAGTTTTGTGTGGTTCTGTATTTCCCCCTGTCAATAGGAATGCCAATAACGGTAATTTAAGAAGAAGAAAGAGATTTTTTTTTTTTTTAGAGAGCATGTAAACATTTCTGTAGGTAATGAGTTCCCCCAACATAAAAATAAATATTAAATTAGCACCCTGTCACTTATATGAGTGCAGACTTCGATGTCATAATTTATTCATTTCTTGGCTCACACTTCAAGTCACTTAAAGTATCATTGATGGACTTTCTGCTAGAGCTTCTGCCTTTTGCCCTTCCTCCTGTTTGCTCTGAGCTCCTGTCTGGGATGATAGCAGCAGAGATGTTCCCTTGGCACAGGTGCAAAGGTTTTTCAAGAATGCTCTCGATTGCCAAGTTTTTATCTTGTTCCTTTACTGCAGTACCTTTATTTTCACTACAGAATAACAGTTCCAGCTGCCCAGCCTACTGGTAGGTGCTGTGTGATCCTTTCTCTGCCCGCATTCAGAACAGGGCCTGTGAAACTGTAGAGTGCTCTGGTCCCTCAGACACGCTGGAAAATCCCAGTGACGTGAAAGCACTTCTCCTCTGATCGCTATTTGGAGTAATATCTGGAAGTCTTTGAATTTTCTTTGATTGATCTTCTCATTAGCCCTAATTTTCTTTCCACTACATTGGTCAAGAGGATTGATCTTCATTCAAGAAATGTCTCTGTGATGTTGTTCCTCTCTATGAATGTGCAGCAGTGCCTGTTCATTGAGTGCTATGCAATTTCTGCATTCTCTATATGGATTATAAATAATTGTGCTGTTGTTCTGTGCACTCACAGGGGTTTAAATGGGTACTATCATGAGCTGCATGCTTTAAAAATTTATATATAAAAATACTTAGTGAAGGAAACTTGGATGTGTAGCTGTATGATAATCTACCTTCTGCCCATAATTTGTGGCAAGACAGTAGTGATCATATTATAATGCACATATAACACCCAATGACTTTGTCTGGAGCTCAGCACTTTGCAGTAATCACCCCCATGTTTCATGGTGATTACGCCCTTGAGGCTTTCTCATCTCAGTTTTTCTGTAACTAATATAATCCAAACTATATTATCCTATTAGGAGGCTCATTTTTTTTCCTCCAGCAAGCAGCATGCACCTGTCTGCCTACCATGAGGGAAGCAGTGGCAGTGTTCTCCTCTATTGTTTCAGTGTTAAAGGAGATCATTTAGGCTGTAAACAGGGAAGATTGAGCTTGTTGAGTTAAAATGAGCACATTAATTCTTGAACAGAGCCCTGCTTTATGTTTTTCCCCGTCATTACTCATTTTACATATCTTGGCTGTGTCTGTAGCGGATGGGGAGAGAGGCTGCCTCGGAGTAGGGTCTGGAGCACCTCTCTGGGGCCTCTGTTTGGAATAAACAGGCTGTTCCTTTGTGCCAGCTGGGGAACACAGCCCCAGAGCTCAGTGGTGGCATCTCCACTTAGGCACGTCAGCTCCTTGCTGTGCTCGGGGTGGAGGGGAGGGAGAACAGGAAAGAGGAGCTGCTGTGATTTAAAAAGTGCTCCTACATTACAGTAAGTAATGAATTGCCAGTCAGGCACAGTGCCAGGTTTGAGCTGATGGGAACTCTCATCACAAGTAGATATAAATGCAGCTGTGTTGTCAAAACTTGGAGGTGTCACACAGCCTTTTGAAGAAGGAGGAGTGTGTTACAACAAAGCAGTTCTTTTTCTCTCCTTTCCCACCTCCAAGATTACATCCTTTCTTTTCTTTCAGAGCCAGGCAGCTTGAAACATTCTGCGGTATTTCCATCTACATCCTACCAAGTTAAACTTGCAAAGAGAAATGATGCTTGGGAAGTTGGAATTTAGACAATTGAAAAGTTTGAAAGACAAAAATATTAATTTTAGCTAACATGCTGTGAAGCCCAGAGCAAATTTGTTCAGGTTTTCACAGAAGGACTCCAAAAACAGGTCTTTGGGCTTCAGGTGTTTCTGTTAACAGGGCACAGGCTGCTCAGATAAACCGATGACTGAGAGACTGAAACACCCCTGTTGAAAATTGTCTGCTTACACTGGCCATCTGCTCTCTAGCTCTGTGTATGAAAACTTAATGTAGAGATAGACCTGGTGCCTGAGGCAAAGAACTTTTGACACAGGTTTGGATGTTTTCACTTTGCAAATCGTTCACAGAAATCTTTAAATACCTTTTTGAACACCCTTTGGAGCATGGATGGCGTTTGAGTTTGCTCTGTGTATAATTTAAACACACATTTCAGCTGCAGCTTATAGCCAACATTATATGGTGTTTTCAGTCAACAATGACCAGGTTTTTTAAAGGTTTCATCCTTCACAAGCAGAACTAAGACTCAAAAGAACTGATACTGTTTTCCCTGCTTGCTGAGGTGGGAAAGTTACAACCAGGCTGTTACCTTGTGAATTGGGCACCTGGTGCTGAGGATTAACACCTGAGAATCTGTTTCTCTGCACAATCTTAAGAAGCGGTCTTGAATTTTTCCCCCCTCTCCTTTCTAGCAGATCAGTGTCCCAGGGCTGTAGACAGAGCTACCCTGGATTTTGCCTGTTGGCCAAATTTATTGCCTTGGCTTGATTTTACAAACCAGAGTTGTTTGTCTGCAGCATCCTTCACACGGTATTCCAGGTGAGCGTTCCTTGGGGCTTGAGAACAGTTGTGAGTCATCCAAGGAGAGTTCAGATAAAAAACTCCTGAGTGAAATAGCTGGTTTCAAAGTTTATTGTTTTCTAATAGACTTCATCTTCCCCAAATTTACCTCCACACACTGTCTAGCAAAAGCGTGTGTGCCACTGAAAGTTTCAAGCTAAGGTTAATGAGAGCCTCATAAAAACTTCTGCATCAGCTCCTGAACAGGAAATTTCACCTTCAGAGTCCAGGATCAAAAGCGCCATAGAAATCATTGCTCTGATGTCTCTATTGAAAAGATAGTATCATTAGTGCATTTTTCTAAGTGCTATTTCTCTCTAGTGTGCATTACCATTAAAACTTCCAGTACTAAAATCTATATTACTTTCCTTTTGAAATGAGGTTTCCCTCAGCGCCATCCCTGGTTGCTTGAACTGTGAATGATTGGCTCTGCATGGAGCATTTTGTAACCCTCCTCACGGAGGGAGCCACATAAAAATAAGCATTACCATCAAGTCTGCTTTGCATACTATAGCTGTGTGTGATTCCTGAGCCTGGCATTCACCGTTCTGCTGACCCTGACTGCCCCAGTGTGCTCTGGGCAGGTTTTGTGACAGCTTAAACAAATGTAGTGTCAAAGGACTGCAAAGGTTGCAGTTGTTATTTCTGTTATGCAAGGTAGAAGAACAGGAAACTAGTATATAATGTATAGACTGTTATTAACGTGCGTCCTTCTTTGAAGGACAATCACTTAAGGGCCTGTCCTTAGGAAGTTATTAACGCATCATTTTCAGATTATTCTCTGTGGGTCCCTGTTGGTCTATTAGCTGCTTCCAAGAGATCTGAGAAAGGTAATTAAGAAAGGCAAGAATATTATTATTATTATGCTGACATTGGGGGATCCGAAGGGAAATGCTTAAGGGCCTGCAAATCACCAGAGAGGAAAAAAAGCCCTGAAACCCACTGAACGAGACTTTTGAGGGAATACATGGGCATACCCTGTATTTTTCAGATCATTCTAATAGGAAATGTTCTCTCTGCCTCAGCAGATTTCAAATTTTATAATCCCATCATAGCTTGGAGGCAGCTTAAGGGCAGATGTTGTAAAAGGTCACATTAACTTGTATATTCCTGGCAGAAAATAACACTGAACGACAGAAATACTGGCCTGGTAACTTATATAGGCTTTTGTGGATAATGAAAAGTGCTTTTTTCAGTAGTGCTCTTTGTAACAGAGAGGCAAAGCACAAGTTTCTCAAAAAGGTGCTTGGTATGTGTGTGGTAAGGATGCATGAGTGGAAGGAAGGAACAGTGTCGTATGCTCGTCTGACATTAATCTACTCTGCTTTAATGGGGCTTTTTAGTGAAGCGTTGTCCTGGGGTGGCTGAATAGCTCGGCATCCCCGTCGTCCGTTTTTGCCGTGCTGCTGGACATTGGGCTCTGCGCCTTTAAGGCCGGCTCTGAGGGCAGGGGGGAGCAGACGGCGCGCACTTT
>VZTG01004530.1:265165-280071 GCA_013397845.1 Melanocharis versteri | reverse complement strand
TGGGTCAGTGGCCCACAGAGGTAGTTGTGGGAAGACTACCAAATGTGGGAGGGACTTTCACAGTGCAAGCAGGTTTCCACCCTGGGCGGCTGCTTTGCTGTGACATTGAAGCCACGAGAGAACTGTTTCTTCTAGAAAAGTCTCCATAGCATGGCAGAGGAAACTCCTCTCCCTAAATGAACTGAAGAAAGAAGACTATTTTAGAGGTTGTAAATTGACTAAAGGGTCCAAGTTTGATCTCTTTACGTTGTCAGTGAGAAAGGAGAGATAGGAAGTGGAAGGGAGGAGAAATGTTCTGAAGGTTTATCCTGAATCTTATTATTTTCCTTTTAGTTCTGTTAGTAAAGTTTTCTTTATGCTCTTTAAAGTTTGGAGCCCACTTTACCTCCTCCTAATCCGTATCTCACAACAAAAGCTGAATAAATGATCTTAGTGGGTACACTAGTGTTTAACTAGTGCCCAGCTGACTACATTAATTGGTGCGTTGACCAGGAAACCTTGAATTGGCAAACCAAAACCACTACACAGTGATTATCAGTCATCTTGCACCTATGCCTTGAAGTGAGGGATGGCTGGTGGGAAAGGGCCAGTTGTTCCACACCAAGGATTATTGTGCTTGCTCATCTGGGACACGCAGCCCGAGCAAACCCAGTTTCTCATTAGGCTGTCAGCAGGGCATCTGAGATCACAGCTCCTGTACCACACTGGATAGGGGAAGTTGGAACTACCAGCACTTGAACGTGTTTCCAAGGTGTTTGATTCTGATCTAGGAGGGCTGTTAGTCTTGCTGATCGTGACTGAGCTCTGAGCACTGCTGCCTCCTCTGCCTGTTGCATGCCTGGAGCTGCTGCTTATGCAGTGGTACAGGTTGTACTGCTTCTGCCCAAACTGCTCATCACCAATGAAAGAGCTCTGAGATGTGACAGGATGAAACCATTTCATAAGGAATTATTTTATTCCTGTTTTCCTCTCTCATTGCTCTGACAAGTGCTGGAGTTCCTCCAGACTGTCAGTGGGCTACAGCCTGGGACCCTCTTTCCAAATCTGTTTTCTGCTTTATTTCTTAGTGTCATGTTTTGTTTCCATGGAAACTCCGCAGCCTAACTCAAGTTATAATACTGTCAGGTGCATGAACAATGCTGTCATTAAAGAGCATCCTCAGCTCTGGATGTTTGCTCATCATGTGTCCTACTAGAGAGGCAATACAGTGTCAGAAGAGGCTATGTGGTCACCAAACCTTGATGGGAGTCTGAAGGCTTTGGAAGAGCTGGTGAAGCCAGCTGTTGCACCCCTGGAAAGGAGTTTCCTTTGGCTGGTGTTCCTTAAAGCTGTTGTGCCTACAGCAGTTGTATTCATAGGAAAGGAGGAATATTTTGCCATTTTCAAAAGAACGAGCTTCGGCTATGTGTAAAAGCCTGTCTGCAAAATTCATATTGAAAAGAACAGATTTACAACAGTAACAAAAGAAGTTAAACAGCAAATATGTTGCTTCCAGGAAAATCTGATTAACTGCAAACTGTACCTTGGAGTGAAGGGCTGACTTCTATCGCTGAGCATGGAAGTATGTGAGGCAATTTTTGTGTGCTGTGATGAATAGGAGTGGTTGATTAGCATCAGTATTTCCCATCCTGTTTGCACCCTGGAATCTGCTCATGGCAATATCTTCCTTCTTTCAGCCCCATCCCTACCGTTGTCATTGAAAAACATCAGTATGAGAAAAAAGCTTACTTTCATGGAGGCAAAAGTGCTGTAGCTAAAAGAACAGTTTCCCCTTTCCTTGTGAAATTTGACAGATGCTGTTTTTTGGTAACCACATTTTCTAAGTGCCACATTAGCAGGACAAAAACACAGCGAACAAGAAAATTTGCAACTCTTTAAGGAAGAGCCATTAGACTGTGAGATAAAATGTGGCTCTGCATCTCTAAAAATAATATATTTGCATCTCTATAAGAACTTCAATTTTGGTAGCCAGGAATAGTCTAGGCATCTTCATTGTAATTATTAAGAATTACTAGCTTGCACAATTACTGCTTTGAGAGAGATGTGAATGTACATGGTATTTTAGAGGACAGGGAGAAGTGAAGAATTTATTGCTATTTAAAAAGCTGAAGTTTACTTGTTTGCTGGCAAACAGTATAGGAATTCAAGAACTGTCAAGGTGGAGAAGGTTGCAGGTTCATCTTGTTTGGTGTCTCTGATGGATGCTAAGATGTTCAGAGGAAGGGGCAAACCTTATCTTAGCAGAGGTGAGAGAATTTCTCCATCCAGTGAAAACCAGGAGTTGGAAGAGGGAAGACAGCAGAGGTACAGAGCACTTTTTTTTTTTTAATGGCTGTTACTTTACATTTGAAAAACCCTAAAAGAAAATCATCAGTTTGGAAAGTGGTCAGTGTCAGGAAGTTCTTTCACATTAATCTGCAGCTACTCTGGTTTAGGAACATGACATTTTGGTGCTCAGAAACTCCTTTTTACTTGTCAATCACACAGCCATAGCCTGAGGACTACCACAGACCCCCCTGAACTCAAGGAACTCACTGGATCTTGGATAGTGTTCAAGTAGCAAAATTTGGCCTCCAAGGCCTGCAGCCTGAAGGTAGGAACAGCAGGAGTGTCTGCAGCATGGAATGGGGTGATCAGGCCATGGATTTGCTGATTTTCTGTTTATGTGATGCAAGAAGAGTAATCTTTTCTGGAACTATTGCAAAATACCCACAGCTCTGCATCTTAGAACGGGTTTCACATAGCAAGTAAAACTATTTTCCATTTTCCATTCTGTAAAACTGTATCTGTGCAGTGTCGTTCCATAACGGGATGGAATCTTTCCATTCGGCGGTGTAGATCAGCTCTGCTGGCTTTTTGTTTCTCGTTAGCTTATTGGATTGATGAAAATAGATGAGCTAGGATGTGCTTTTTGCATGAAGACTGCCAGAACTGGCAGCCCTCCACAGGGCTGTACTAACAGGTGCAGATACTCCTTGTCAACACAAAGGTGTCAGCTCACCGTTCCTGGCTGCTTCTCTCACGGGTTGGGGTGTGAATGCTCCTGCTGGCTCCTGGTGCAGACCAGCATTTGGATATCATTTTGACCTCCATGAGTATCTCCTGCTGCAGAATGCTGCTGGAATAAGCTCTTAACATGCCTGTCTTCTGGTCCTCAAAAAGCCCCATTTTTCACAGCACATTTTCTTTTGAAGTCTGATTCAAAGCCCATTGTAATTGGTGTAGTCTCCTATGCATTCTAATGCAGCCAAATCAATGGTCATGCATTTAGGAACGAAGAAAATTGCTTGCATCTGCAGGGTGGGAGGATTCAATCTTAGAGTGCCATGATGTTTGAAAGGGTCTTGGATGTCAGGCTGAAACCCAGCCACGTGTGAGCTCCAGCTTTGTGTGGCTGAATGTGGCCCTTGGCTGTACCTGTGGGGGACGGGTTGTTGCTCACGTACACCCTGCCGATGACACGGCTGCTTAGACATTCAGCCCCTCTCTGATGTCAACACGTTTTAAAAAAGGATTATAGAAATTCGTAAAGGGCTCAGGAAAGTTCTGCAAAAATGACTGGGTGTCTGTAAAACATTCGTTTTTAACGAGAGGCTCAGTCTAGTTAAAATAAGGTTAAGAAGATACTTATCGGAACTGTATAAACACTGCAGCAGGAGGTTTATGGTTGTAGGAGGCTTTTTAAACTAATAGGCAAAAGTGGAACTATATAAATCAGTGGATGGAAACTGAAATTAAGCTAATACATGTTGGAAGAAGTGTAACCCCAAAAAAATCTTACCTAAGAACAGAGTGGGTCTTTATCACTAGAAGTCCTTAGGAATATATCCATTTTGAAGGTCAGCATATTACTGACTTCCAGGGTAGCTGCAGGAGACTCTCATTAAAAATTTCTGGGTTATACTATGTGTAAGACCACATTAAATATTTAGACTCCCTAGTCTTGGCCTTAAAACCTAAGCACTTGGCAGTCAGCGATGTGAGGGAGCTTTGGAGAAAATCCTTCCAAAGTTTTAGATTGAATATTAGGAAAAAATCTCTTCACAGAAAGAGTTGTCAGGCACTCGAAAAGGCTGTCTGGGGAAGTGGTAGAGTCACTGTCCCTGGAAGTACTTAGATGTGGCACCTGGGGGTGTGGTTCAGTGGTGGGCTTGGCAATGTTGGATTTTTGGTTGGACTCGATGATTGAGAGGGCTCATCACACTGTTAGTGATAATTTCCATAAGGATCCAGACTCCACTGGCCAGGATTGCTCCAGGATCCAATGATTTAAAAAAAATAAATTCCTTTTCTTTGCTGGTCTGATTTATTGTTTTCGTTAATAACTTTAAACTGATATTTCTTAGCATCTATTTTTGCTGGAGAAGCTTTCAGATGTAATGTTTTTAACTATATGTAAAATTTTCTCACTGATGCTTATGAATGTTTTATCCCAAGAGCAAAATCTGTAGCTAAATATTCTGGGCAAGTAATGAAACTGTCTTTAAAGAAACTCTTTGAAATGTACATATTAAGTAAGTGAAGAAAGGAAGAATCGATGAATTTTTTTTTTCATTTGCAACTTTCAGCTGTAGAGATCTTAGATGTTGCTCACAGATTTAATAGGTATAAGATAACAAAGAGGGTTTCCTTTTCCCAGATTTTACTTTCCTTTAAACAACTGTCATCAGATTTACAGGTCACTCTGTGTGTTGCAAATAGGATTTTATACTAAGATCACAGTTTTGAGATCACAGTTACTTTGGTTTTTGTTTTGTTTTGTTTTGTTTTGTTTTGTTTTGTTTTGTTTTGTTTTGTTTTGTTTTGTTTTGAATACAGCATTTATTAAGGTAAAACTGAATAAGTGTCCTGTGCTTCAATGCCCTTTGAGAAGCACTCTCCATTTCTGGGTTCTGTCAATACCACGCCCACCTGAAAGCACCACCCATGTAAGGATCTCATCCCAGCTCCTCACAGACAGATTGCCACCCTTGACCATGTGGCATCAGTTTATGTCCTGCATCTTCCTTAATTGCTTGTAAATTATATGCTTTGGAAAGCAGAAGGTGATTCTGATTTTTGAGATACAATACTCACCAGGTAGACTTGCCTTGGGAACGGGTAGGCTGAATTCTTGCCTTGGAGATTTTTAAATTCACTAAAAAACTTCAGCTTCAGCAGAAGCAAAGGATGTGGGTCAGTTCAGCAGTGTCACAAAATCCAAATGGATGACATTTTAGTGCCAAACAGAATTGTACTTCTGGAAAATAATAATAACGGTATTCTACCCTGCTTGATCTGCTTTAAAATGTTTCGCGTGCCTTAATAAAGCCTTGGGATGCCCTGGTGTGGCTGATGCCATTAATATTGAAGAGCAGTGCTTTTAACAATAGTAATATCTCTTGAAGTGCAGGATATGGGTATTACAGGAGTAAGAAAAATATAAATTTAACTAAACTGGCTCAATATGCCCCCTCCTGCTGGGGGAAAAGAACCCAACAAGCCAGAAATGAGAAGGAATGAAGAAGCATAGCAGCTCATCAGATAAATAAAACACAATGTGCAGTCAGTCCTTGCAGAGAAACTGCCCTGGAGATGCTTCCAGAGAAGGAAGCACGTGCAAGAAATAAAGGTAAGTGGGAATAAAGGCGCCTGGGCATTTAAAAGAATATGACAAGCAGAATGAAATGTTCGCAGGTGATGTTGCTGATGAAGCTGCACACCATACAACGTAAATCTGAAATAGAGCCATGGGTTACGTGGGATGTCCCCACAGCCTGAGCAGCAGAGTGGTCCCTGAGAGCACCCAAGCTGCGGGAGTGAATGAACCAGTGAGCAGAATTTACTGCACTTCTCTTGAGGGTGTTTGGCTCTTTCCCTTTCCAGTTTCCATCCCTAAACTGTTGTCTGTGTTCAGATGAAACCTGCTCTTTCCTTGACCGATGTTTGTTCCTTATGTTTGCCTAGACATGTTTCATAGTGGTTATCACTCATGCTGTTCTTTCTCAAGTATTTGTTGCAGGTGTACTTCAGGGGTTGTGTTGTTTGGGAATTCTTTTGGTGCTGAAGAGCTCTTTCTAATGCTTGCCTGCACTTAATGTGCTAAAATCTTGGAAGCTGTTTTTTTCCCTGAGATTTCAGGAGGTAGTGGTAGCTTCTGCAAATATCAACTGCCATTTATCAGGTTGTGTTTGAAATCTGACTTTTTCAAGATTTTTATAACTTAACATTTGAAGCATCTAAAATACAGAATTTTGCTGGCTTTTTTCCTTCACAAAATCCTACCTTTTTCTACTTTGCAAAGCTGGCATAGCCTTCTGGGAAGGTAATGTTTGTGTGCCTAGAATTGATAATATGTGATTCCAATTTCAGCTCCACTTCGAACAGAAATCACTTTGATTTGGGGTGCCTCTTTAGGGCTGTGTGGTGCTCAACCTCTAGGGTTATCTTTTTTGCAGACACTATGCAAACATTTATTTAGTTTAGTGTGAATGTGTATATTGTTCTTTTGCTGAAATTTTTGTGCACATCTTTTAACCAAAGCATCTGTGTGAAGTCTTTGCTGCAGGAGAGAGCAGTGTGATGGTTTGTGCAATATCCTTCCATTGTGTGCTCTCTTCTTACTGAGTCCACAGCTTTTATTTGTCCTTCATGTTTTGTTTTTACCAAAGTATGGGGCATTTCTTAGCCTGCAGACTTTGTGCAGCTGAGGTTCTGAGCTGCTGTTTTGTCCAAGGGGGTGTAACACAAAGTGTATTTCTACTCTTAAAAAATCAGAACGTCTTCCTACCCTCAGTCACTGATATAGCTTGCCTTGTTCCTGGAAGTAAAGAATACAGCAATTGGAGTTGTCACTTTGGGGTGAAATTTGCTGTGCTGAGTGTACTTTGACTTCAGGCAGTGTATTTTGCAATTGAGGAAGGAAAAGCTTCTTGATTATAAATGTTAATAATTAAAGATATAGGACACCACTGTTTTGAAAGCCTTTTCCTTATTCAGGTGACAGATCTATTGTGTGTGGCATTATTATCATCATACTGGGTGAGACACTGTTGACTTGTGGGTCAATTTTTTGGAAGTCTATGAGAGTCAATGTTCAAATGGCCATTTCCTATAAATACAAATAAAATACATCTGAAGAGGGCTATCCTAGGCAGTATAGTCTGGGCCTTAATCTAAAGTCCTATCAAAGTGAAGAAAAATGTGATTTCCCAAACCATTACTGTCTTGCTGGCACTCTGTTTTATTCTTATTGAGGTGTTCTTTAACTGATAATCTCTCAAATGATTCCTTATATTGATTTGAGCAAATCACCTGCTGTTGTGGGACTTAATTGCTGGGTAATCAATGTGTAATACTGCTACTTTTTTTTTGTTTTGTCTTTAAACAACATAGCCCCCATCTGCCTGTGGACTGTTGAATTTCTGGCTGTCCCCTGCCGGCATGGCTGGGGCACAGGGGGTGTGGTGGCCACCCTGGGAGCTGGGCACTGCCTCCCTGGTCCTGCTGCACTCACTGGGGCCGAGGCTCTGGCCACAACTTGCCAAGGATGCAGAATAACGGAAATGATTTCCAAGGTTTTGAGTCTATTTATAACTAGGGGAAAAAAGTGCTTTTTAAAGGCAAAAAATTGCATGAAATGTCTCCTGTCAAAATCTCACTCATCAATGTCAAATTCTCATGACATTGACAAAATAGCTATTTCGGCATGGAAAATGTGACAAAACTGAGTTTTGAATTTGCTGCTGACTTTTGTGTTTGTTGCTTTCCTTGGAATTAGCTGATTTCTTTGGGAAGGTGTTAATTTTAAGCTAGCAGCTCTAAAAATGGGTGAATTTTCTGCTCAAAGTAGTCTTGATGCTGAGTTTTTATTAAAACTGTAGTTTACTCTTTATGAAATCCATGTGTGGGGAGCTGGGAGAATTGTGCATAGCAAATTGTGCAGACAGATATCAAAGCACTGCATTTATGGCTTAGTGTGTGACTGAGCTGGAGCCCCTAAAGATGTTCTCACCCCACAGTGCAGCAGAAGGGCAAAGCTGTTGCCAGATGTTCTTCTGAGGGGTGAGGCTGTCAGTTTGTCATTATAATGTTGCCAAACGTATGACATGCTTGCACTTAATAGACTTATTAATTATTAGACTTGTTGGATTTACTATGTATTTAAAAGTCTTACGAAAATTTTCATTTGTCTTGCTCAATGGTAGGTAAGAATAAGTGTGAAGGACAGTGAAAACCAAGTACGTATGAATGTTCTGTGGATGTGGCCTCACTCTGAGTTTATATTGACAAAAGAATAAAAGGGTAGCTGATAATCCTGACAGATAGTAAATTACAGGCAGGCATTTGTTTCTGAGCCCAAGCGCTTTTGCATTTCTTTTCATATCCTAAGGGAGCATCTCTGCAGCAGATAAAAAATGTTCAGGAGTTAATGGTCCCTCATCTGTAAGATCATTTCCCTTTTAACCACTCACTGGAAACTGCCCCTTTAGGATGTGACTTCCTCAGCTTCTGTTTCAGAAGTCACTAAGTTCCAGGTCCAGTTTCTTCGAAAAAAGGAAATATCTCACGACCCACACAATTTTCTTCTCCGCTTCCCTCCCAGGTTTGCTGGAATCAGCTGCTCCTGGCTAGCGTTCCTGCCAGGAGAGGCAGGACCTGCCAGGAAGCTGTTTGGAGGCTTTCCCATGCTCTCCCTGAGGCTGACTTTTATCCTTCCTTTGCAGATGCCTGTCCTGCTTGCTCGTCTCTCAGGTCCTATTCAGAAGCCTGATTTATTTGCGTGTATCTTTGCGTTTTTTTAACGCAGTCATTGCAACCTGTATTAGTGGTATTCTGGGTTTCTGTTTTATATTCTCCATCTCTCCGCAGCAAGCCCCTCCTTTTGCTGAAAAGAGTGCTTCATCAGTATTTGTCATGTAGATTGAGCAGGCTGGGAGGTGACAAAGGTGGCTAAACATACCCTCTTGTCCCCAGGAGCTGTGCTGGTGTAGGCTTTGCAGGCTCGGTGTTGTGGGCTGAGGTACGGCTCCAGCTGGGGCTGTAGATGTGGCCCCGGACCACCAAAACCCACCAGGGATCACACTCTCAGTGTAGGCATCATAATTTTAAAATCTGTGGCCCTGAACATATTGTCAGGGTGTGGGGAAAGCCAAGGGAAGTTAAGTTTTGGTGCCAGCGTTGCTAAGGTGGCTTGCCTTGTCCTCCAGTCTGTGAGCAGAGTAGGATGGAGTGGGAAGGTGGTGGAAGATCATTGAAAAAACTGCTGCTAGCATGGCATTAGCTACTTCCAGAAGGAGATACATGGAAATTAATTCCTGGAGAGTGGATTTGATAAGCATCATAAATTCTCCTGGGCTTGACTGGGAGCGGGTGATATTTAAGTATACGACTGAGAGGTTCAAATAGAAGTTTGTCCCTTACACAGCCTTGCTGTTACATATCTGTGGTTTTTGGCTGTCAGTGGGACGAGGCAAAGCAAGCAGATGATTCTGAATTATACAGGCAGTAATGCATTATCATATTTTTCATTCATGGTGGAGGTGGATGAAATGTCTGTAGAGATATATTTGAAGTCCTCCTTAAATATTTTTAATAAAATCATGACTTGCTGGTTTCAAAGTAATTGGTTCCTCAATCTGTTTGGTTATGTCCTGGTGGAAACCAGGATGTTTTCAACATAAAAAACTTCATACAAGTTTTGCATCTCCAAGGTTTGTTGTAAATAGCGTAAAAACCCCAGGCATCTTCGTATGGGAATTAAGATGCAATCCTTCTTTCTGTGTATAATCCTTTACTTTTTAATTTCATTTAGATGAGGAAATCCAATCTGCTGCAGAACACTGAATCCCAGTAGTAGTAATTCTGATACACATCTGTACATCCAGCATCAGCTGCAGAGCAGCCTATAGATTTTTTTGTTCTGTAATAAAAGCAACTTTAAAAAAAAAGAGGAAAAGCCAAATCCTGTAATCCTTTGTTCATCTTGAAGTGAGATTCTTCTGTGCTCTGTGTGTGTGAGAGAGACAGCTGCTCCACAACACACTAAAGCTTCGTGTGCTTCAAAGGAAAAAGCACAAAGTAAATATTTGTAGCTGTCAGTGGAGTCCTGTTGTTGGTGTGCAAACATTTGATCCTGGGCCTTCCCTGCTCATTTTGAAACCTTTGGGATGTGTGGATCACATGTGCCTGGCTTAAATATTCCTGAGAACAGTTAAAGCTAACCTCTCATTTTCGAGGTCCGTGGTATTTGTTATCAATGCAATACATTGTATATGTAACTATTTTAAATCTACTGTCATCTCCAAGATGACTGTTCTTTTTGTGCTGTCACTTTTGATAGTTTCGCAAAGTAAAGTTGTCCCCTAGTTAGGGGTAATGCAGCTGCCACAGAAAAGTTATACTGATTGTTGAAATATGCTTCACCCCTCAGTCCCCAAACTAATTTGGTACGACCAGGGCTCCAGAACAACTTCTCTGAATGCTGTGGAGTCGAGCCTGTATAAGCTAATCTTTTATAACTGCTGGAGCAATAAAAAACACAGCGAAAAACACATGATAGAAGCCATCTTCATGACAGAGTGGTAAAACTTGCTAGGGCTTCTCCCACTGATGACTGTATTTGTCTGGTGTGCCAGCGCTGGGCACTGCAGTGCTGCCTGGCTGTGTGTGCTGGGCACGGAGGAGTTGTGCTCTAAGCATGAAGTTTCATCCACTCTCGTATTCGGTTACCCATTAAAAATCAGATTATAATTAATCTACGTTGGAACTGATTTTTAGTTGGAGTTATGTTTTTAAGGAGGGAAATAATCACATCCAATATGTATCAGTGCAGTTCATCTGTTGCTGTTTCCATTTAAGCCCTAATCTTTTCAGCACAAAAATGTTTATATGCCTAAGAATGTGTCCATGCTTCCGGCACCAAAATCCTTTATTTTCCCGTACTTACAGAAGATAAACATTTATAGATCCTCCTGCAAGATATTTCTGTGTTGCAGAATATTTTGATAATGTCTGTGAAAATGTGTGTTTGGATTCTTTGTGATGACCGGTTTGAAAATGAAATTACACATCTCTTTGGGGAAGAAGCCTTGATAAATTATTTAAGCCTTTTAAAATTAGTGTGTAATAAATACTGGCATATTCTTGTATGAAGTTCATTCTCTTATCTCAGGTTAGACTATAAAAGGATATAAGCCTTGAACCAGAGTAGATCTGATGCATTCGTAATATCCACTTTAAATGCTAGCTCCAATTTGTTCAAGCTATTGTGCAAAATATGTTCATTTCCCATGAAAGTTGCTCTGAATTGGTAGCAGCAGCATTACAAAAGCTTGCAGCCCCATAGGATTAATATTACCAGGGTCAAATGTAGCAACATTTAGCAATCAACCTATAAGAAGGGTCCACTCTCTCTATTTGTGTGGTTTCTTAGAGTGTTGGAGGTGTTCTGTCTTTGAAAATGTCAGCATTAAGAGAATTTGGTGCATGTTTGGGAGTTGGTTTCAGCGACTGGTTATCAGATTTGTGTAGGGGGGAATTCTGCCACGCTGGAGGTGCATGTTTAAATCCATGTACTTGTCAATGCTTGAGTGCTGAGCCAGGCTCAGACTGCCCAACAGCAACGAAATGAGATGGGTTTGGACCAGAAAATGGAAATGAAATGAACACCGGCACATGGAAGAACGGGGCAGGGTTCTTCCTTCTACAGCGTGTGTGGAAAACCAGGTCTGTGTCAAATCTACATTTCCAGTTATGGATAGCCAACAAATCCGCATAGCTGCAGAACCAGCTGGGCGTGAGAAATATGAGCCTGGGAGCACTCAGGAGTCAGGGAATGGGGCACAGCCCTGCCTTTGTCCCACAGTGGCTCCAACCAGCAGATTTCAGACTGAACAGCAGACTCCAAACATGGCAAACCCAAGACTGGGGAATAACAGACTGCTTATTCCAGTTCATTTATGTAACTCAGAGGCTTCGTTCTCAGCATATCATGTTAAATGTTTTACCTCCAATGTCTGTGGAATAACTGACTGTGCCATTCTTGGTGTATTCTTCTACCAGAACTTGTTTTGTTCCGATAGTCCTTGCACTTTTGCTCCATAATTAAAAACTGTGTGTGGAAAACTGAAAGAAACAGATTCCAGTGTGCAGGATATATAAGAGAAAGTATTTGCAATGGTTACGGGACCTGAATTTTATCAATATCCCCTTTCCATCCTTCCCTTTTCTTTGTTCAGGTACTGTGTAAGTGGACTGCCAGTCTTTGGGGAACGCTTGTTCCCCGTGCACAGTAAAAGAGCTGCCAGTGTGGTTTACAGTATGAGCAGGTGGCTTCAGTTTTCCTGCAGCAACAGGCTGTGTCCTGCCTTCGTCACACTGGGGACATTTTTGCTTTTGTTTTAGTAGCTGCACTGTGCCACACTGCTGACTCCTTCTCCTTCATGTGGATGTTGTGGCAGTCGTGGCTCACCTGTGATCGATCTGACTGAAATAATGAAAATACCTGATCATCTGGGGGTGCAGTGTTTTGAACGGTTTTTGTTCCATGACTGGTGGCACCCCAACCATCAGAAAGTACAGTACAGAATCTGTATGTATTTTGCTTTATTATTTTTCAGATCATTATCTTCTTATTAAATTCCTTGGTGAGGAGTTTCCTCTTCTTGATATTAACATAAATTAACACACCAATAAAAGAAAAAAAACCCAGCTTGGAATGCCTGCTGTCTATTTTAAATTGTATTTTATTCCTCCTTTCTTTCCCAAGGTTCTCCTTCTCTCCCATCATTGTGATACATTGAAAAATCCAATGAATATAAGCAGCTGCATCCAGCTCTGCACTGAATACATCCTGATCATAGGAATGCTATTTTTTAGGTGAAAAATAAAACAGTAAGCCACATACTTCTGTGGGGTATTAAATTCTTGAAATGCTTTATCTTTTCTCTGTAAAAAGTCTGTCACTTTGTGTGGTATGCTGAGGAATCTCTTTCCGTCTCGTTCTGCAAAAAAACTTGGGGAATAAAGTTAACAGTTTATCAAATACTGATTTTTAGTTGCTTATGTCTTTCTTTCTAGTCTGCTACAAAAGTGCTTGGCTTTGCTTGCAAGAAATCTACATTTTGGGGGAATTCTGACAAGTTAAAGTGATGCTGAGGTGTATGGCTGTGCACAGCAAAAAGAGTTTGCTGAGGAGCTGATGATATCTTTGAAGTGGTGCAATAACTCTGAAATAACTATTAAGTTTGAGGGGTTTTTTTGATTGCTAATGAGGGATATATTGACATGACCTGTAACTTATTAGCATTTTGTTTTGTTGTTGTGCATCTTGTTTACTAGACAAATTATTTTCATTTCAGATTGCTCAGCAATAACTATTTTATATTTAATTAAACTGATTTTTTTTCTTGTCTTTGCCTATTGTGTTCAACTGGAAAATAGAACAGCTGAAATGTACTAATCAGATATTCTCTGAGAGCTGGAAATGTCTTTATTTTGGCTGAAAACAAGTGTTATAAAATCACTTAGGATTCCTCAGAGAAATATAGGAAGTGTTCACTTTCAATTTGTCCTCTTTGCTCCATTTTTGAGGGATAATGTTAGCATAGAAAGAGTTTGTATATTTTTTTTTCCTTAAACCTTCTGACCTTGGCACTTCCATCTTGACCTCAAAGCTCCGAGGTTCGGGCTCATTAGATATCCTCAATATCTACTGTTCCTTTATTTGCTGCTAAGTTTCCTTTTGGTGTTTCTGATGTGTTTAGGTGATGACTGTGCAAAATCAAGCTTCAGACCCCAGGTAAGCGCAGTCTGTCAGGTGCTGCCAGTGGATGTGGGATCTCCACTCTGCAAGGAGCAATGTGGGATGCAGTAGTTCTGCATAAAAGGCTTTCCTCACTGCAACTTGAGATTATTTACTGACATAGTTGTTATGCATAGATTTGGTAGGATAAGTAACTTCATCTGAACAGGTTGTAGCAACCAAGCCTGTAGCATCCCCATGCAAAATCAACTTGATCATCTTTACAATCATGGTAGCTCTAGAGCAGCCTTGCAGCTCTGTTGAGAAAGAAACAAGGTAGTGTGTCAGTGTCTGGAGCAGAGTGAGCGTTCCTGTAGTTTATTTGAAGCTGGATCATTAGGAATCAGTTTATCTAGTGGAATAAATAGCCCCAGTACTTCCTGGAGTATACCCTAGGCTCCTCTCCACAGGTTATTAAAAATAAAATGAAAGGTGGGAAAATCTATTAGTGCAGCATCTTGTTTGTGAAGGCGGAGAAATTCTTTAGAGGGACCTAAATCCTGTATTGATGTGGCAGCCTTGTGGTAGACCTGGTTAAATGCAAATAAAAGGGACAATTGCCAAAAGAGTAAACAACTATTGAGAGACTGATGTTATGAGTTTGGGCATGCACTGCTTTGTGTTGATATATATATATTATGTTGATATATAGTTAGTATATTTCCATAAAACCTGTTTTGCTCCTTTCTTGCCAGTAAAGATCTGATGCCATTATGGTTTTAGTATTGGGACCAGAGTGATTTGGCTCTGGCTTGCCAGGTGCCCACCAAAGCTGCTCACCCTACTCAGATGCACAGGGGAGAGAAAATATAACAAAAGGCTCGTGGGTGGAGGTAAGGACAGGGAGATCACTCAGCAGTTACTGTCGTGGGCAAAACACCCAGCTTGGGGACATTAGTTTAGTTTATTACCAATCAAATCAGACCAGGGTAAGGAGAAATGAAACCAAATGTTACAACACTTTCCCCCCACAACCGCTCTGTTCCTCTGTTCCTCAACTCTGCTTCACTCCCATTTTCTCTCCCTCCTCCTCTAAAGTGTTGCTGATGGGCTCAGCCTTGGTCTCTTGGAGCTGGCTGGTGTTGC
Organism: Melanocharis versteri; assembly: GCA_013397845.1. Taxonomy (NCBI): domain Eukaryota; kingdom Metazoa; phylum Chordata; class Aves; order Passeriformes; family Melanocharitidae; genus Melanocharis; species Melanocharis versteri. Next base: position 265,202 of record VZTG01004530.1, on the reverse strand, counting down.
CTCTGTTGGATGTGGGGGAAGCTTCTGGCAGCTTTTC
>VZTG01004530.1:172763-264463 GCA_013397845.1 Melanocharis versteri | reverse complement strand
GACCAGAGTGATTTGGCTCTGGCTGGGGCCAGGTGCCCACCAAAGCTGCTCACCCTACTCAGATGCACAGGGGAGAGAAAATATAACAAAAGGCTCGTGGGTGGAGGTAAGGACAGGGAGATCACTCAGCAGTTACTGTCGTGGGCAAAACACCCAGCTTGGGGACATTAGTTTAGTTTATTACCAATCAAATCAGACCAGGGTAAGGAGAAATGAAACCAAATGTTACAACACTTTCCCCCCACAACCGCTCTGTTCCTCTGTTCCTCAACTCTGCTTCACTCCCATTTTCTCTCCCTCCTCCTCTAAAGTGTTGCTGATGGGCTCAGCCTTGGTCTCTTGGAGCTGGCTGGTGTTGCCTCTGTTGGATGTGGGGGAAGCTTCTGGCAGCTTTTCAGAGAAGCCACATCTATGGTCTCCTCCCCCTCCCCACCACCTCCTGCTACCAAAACCTGACCACACAAACCCAATACATTCCACCCCTGCTAAGTTTAGTGTTAATTTATATGAATAGTGCACATTTTCTGAACAGGACCCTTGCTTATTCTTTCAGTAATATCCCCTACAGATAGGACTAAGTTCTACAGTAGTTCTTGAATATACTTATGCCTTGGATGCTGGGGAGAAGTATTCCCCTAGCATTGCTTGTGCTTGGTAGAACTGTTCACCTCTGAATGCTCTGTCAACAGGCAATTGCCTTTCCTTAATTTGGGGATGTGACTGAGCTGTGCCTGATCCCCAGGTTTGTATTGGAACAAAGGAGTGGTGCAAATGTGTTCGTTTGCACTCTGTGCATGTACAACTGGGAATGCACAGCCAGCATTCCCAGGGGCAGGCAAATAACCCAGCTCTGATTCATCATCTGCAGCCAGGAGAATTCCCAGTTTGGGTTATTCTAAGGAAGATACATGAAGATAGTCCAAATATCCCCCCAGATACATTATTACTGCCTCATCACAAGATCATTGTCTGTTTATGGAACTTCTGAAGAAAATATTAACACGAAATAGAAATTTCTAATATGAGCTTCTATGTACCTGCAAAAATATGTAACCTTAATATATTGTACCCCTCGTTTCTGTTTTCTAGGGGAAGTAACATGTAAAGTAGATCAATTCCTTTGCAGTACAAATTTGCTTTCCTTTTCACTGAGCCTGTTATTTATTTAGCAATTTACCAGTTTTTCATAACAATGAACACATTCTATAGTATGGATAATTTTACTGTCATTGTATTGAGTTTTAATAATACTTTAAAATGAACAATTTTTATGACATATGTAATTTCAGTGTCCTATAAAAACAGTCAGGAGGATAGAACAAATTAATGGTACTTACCAATAATGGATCTTGTCAAAATTAATTTTAAAATAACAATGATCATAATAATTAATTACAATGCGTTTCTTGAGTCAACCATTCTCTGTGCAATTTACATTTGGTAAGAGTGACAATTGTTCATCAGAACCTGTCTTGTGATCCTGACTAAATTTCAGCTTTATTTACCCAGATAAACATGAATGCAAGTCCACAAAACCGGTGGATAAAGCTTATAAAGTGCAATAGCTGCAGTGCTTGTATAACAATTAAACTCACCTATTAACAAGAATATGAAAAAAAAATCACGTAAGCATCATCCCAGGAGCAAAAGGCTGAGATTTACACTTTATTGATTATTGAGCTCAGCTGAGACTTTTACATTGATCCTCAGACTCGCTTGCGCTGCCAAAAGCGTGAGTTATGAATGCAGTCTGTTGAAACCCAGAGGATACCTGCTCTGAATGTGATTGCGAGCAGAGTGCAGGGAATGCAGGATGTGCATGTGCAGGGTGACTGCTGCCTCTGGTAGCCCCTTGAACGCTGACTCAGGGCTCAGGACAGCTGCTGCAACGAGCAGCTAATGTGGTGTAAATCTGCAGCTTGGTTTATTTTGCACCGATTTGCCCTGTGCTTGCTGATTTATGCTCTAGGCACAGAAGAAATGCGGATTGTGCTGACCCAGTCTATGTGGATGCTGAAAGCTTGGTGGCAGAGAGATTTTTCAGGATCTGCCTGTGTCCATGAGCATTCTCACTTTCTCACGGAGCTAGCTGCAAAACAGATAGAGAGCTTTTGTAAATAATTCTTCTATCTTGCACCTGTGAGGTGTTTTTGCACTTTGTTATTGTTAGTCTGAAGGATTGTTTAGGAAATGTGTGTTTTTAGGATCTAGCCAGTAACCCTGAGGGGTGGTCAGCTAAGATCCAATGACTTTCTATGACCGAGGGTATAAAACCCTTCTGTATATAAATAAATAAAGGCATTTCTATCTAGTTACTCCTGAGTTTGGTTCTCTCTTTCCTCCCCGGGCTGTGTCTGTTATTGCGACAAGTCTACAAGCCAAGCTCTGCACGTTATGTCCTCCCCATTGCTGGCCTCTTGTTCATTGTGTGTTACTGGGCAGGGTGCTTCCCAGTTTGAAAACAGGGATTTGTAAATCGACCTTCTGGATATCTTCTCAAAGTTCTGTACGTGTTTTTTCTTTTTTAATTTGTTGCCTCTAATAAGGAAATGCCAGAATCAAACTTGCATTCCCTGAATCATGCAATCCCCACATGCTTTGTGTTAAGGACACTTCACATTTTAGAGAGGAAGAGTGGCTAATATCCAGCCCATCACAGAGGCAGCTGTGCCCCACAGCACTGGAGGTCTGATTCTGTCATTTTGGGATCCTGCCTGACTCAGGGGCTTGCTCACGTTTCCTCCTCCTCGGTATAGCACTGGAAGCTCAAGGGAAATTCCTCCTTCCCAGGAAATTCCTTTTATTCCAATCAAGCAATGCTTTTTGTTCTTTGTGCTTCCCGTAGAAGAAAAAGGTGTTTAAATCTCATACTTCATTCAGCAACTGGTTAGTAGCAAACAAACTTGCAGCATTTCACATGTGGCATGTATTTTAATGTAAATAGTAAGGAAACTTCTCTGCTATTGGTCCTGGAAGAGAAAAGCCTCTTTAATTAGGAAATGCAGAGTAATTCTGAGGGGAAGAAACATGGGTTCTACCCCACAGCATCTGGCATCTCACAGGATTGCTGGTCATGTCTCCAGAGCTTGAATAGGAAACTCAGAGAGTATCGAGCATGAGTGTGTTATTGAACGTTGGACATTTTTCATAACAGTTACCTGGATGGTAATTTTGATATTGTTGATGTGTTGAGCAGGTGCTGTTGCCATCCAGAGTGTAGTGACTGGGCCCAGAGCTCTGTTCCCCCTGGGCACTGTGGGGAGCCCCCCTTTGGGGACCTGGTGTCTAGGGAAAAGGATGTGATGGGAAGTTGGAGGCAGGTACTGAGTAAGGCTTGCACTTGCTGAGACATTTATTGTTGTTAATTAGTTGCAATTATTGGGGGTTTTTTGCCGCAAATTAAAAAGTACAGTTTTGAATAATAGGAAACCAAATTCTTAGTGTATTTGAGCCAGTGAGAACAAGCCAAGTGTATCACCTTCCAGAAATGCAGATATTTGTCCACATGTCACACTTTAAGACATTTTAAACTGAATGCATTATGTCTTATAACTTCTGGAGAACTAATCTAACCACATCATCTATTTCATAAGGCTGGTGTTTAAACTTTAAATCACTGTTTTCAGGAGTTGTTTGTTTGGCCTTATAAATTCAAATACATCTGAAACTTGTCATGCAAAATTCAAGACAGAAAGCAATTCTCTGCATTGAAGTCTCAAGAAAAAAAAGAGGTAAGTAATTTTCTTGTGAGATGTTTACTATGAAGAGAACAGCTTGTTGCTATAGAATCAAAAATAAGTTTTTCAGATTTGATTTTTGAATGTCTTTAGCTGTTGCACTTAAAACTGCGGAATGAATTATATTTGGAGATTAGAATATGCTGCAGGAGCAATGAATCTAAACTACCTCCCTTAGAAATGAACAGGTGCTGTATTAATGCACGTATTAGGTCAATCTCTTGTTGTCTGTCACAGTAATTGATGCCCATTACCTCTCCCTGAATGACACAGTTGTTTCAGTGTACTGTGTGACACCCAGCAGGAAAATGAGTCTTCTTGCAGAGACCTGGTGCATCCTGGCTGCAGGCTTGGAGTGAAAAACAAGGCTTTGAGGAAGGATGGAGGGTGATGGTGCTTGGAGGAGCTGGCGCCTCGACTGAACCCATGGTTTGGGGGAAGCAGCAAAGGCCCTCTGGCACAGTGGTGTCACACTGGGGGTAGAGCTGTTTCTTCTGCAAGACATCAAAACCTGAGCCCCCAGCACTGGGTAGTTATCGCAGCTTTTGTGATATTCTCTGATGGTATTAACCAAGCTATGATTTAAACCTAGATAGTTAGTGCCAATATGAGTACTCTTGCTAAATTCTAGCCTGCTTAATTATATTCTTCTTAGCTACCATCCCATTGATGTAGTTTTATTCTGTATTTCTTACCCTATTTTGTTGTATTGCATGAGATCTCGTAGCAGACTCTGAGTATTCAACCTGTCTTGAGAAATATCATCTGACTGCCATGGGAGATGAATAGGGATTCTTCTCCTGTAAGGAGATGCTGGGCAGAAACAGAAGGTTTTGCTGTAAGAAAATTCATGGAAATTTATGACAAAGCAACATTTTACCTCCTCTGATGCTCTGAAAATTCATTGCAGCAGATGGCCTCATGCTCAGTGATTTCTACTGTTAGCTTAGATGCTGTTTACATATATAATTACAGCATGCTCAGTGACTTCTAGCTTTGTTGATGTTTACATACATAATCTTTAATACCTGAAGAAAACAAAAGTCCGTAGCTTTCTGTGCTGAGATAAGATGCAGAAGAATGAGTGAAGTATACTTATAAATGAGTTATTGGTGTGCCTGCTGTCCCTAAAAGCACCATCACTTACATCTTCAAAATAAAAATCAGTAAGAAAAGAGGCGAATACTTGAGGAAATACTAAAAAGGAGCTTAGTGATCAATGAATGCTTCCAGAGCTCTTCAGAAGCTTAATAATTTATTAAAAACGTCGTAAAGAAAATTCTTTTCTAAGACTCTTTTATATCTACTTTGTAATAAATGAACAAGTGGTTCATGAAACAGATAAGTCCATCTACAATAGACTAGTATGTCTAGCCCTGTATTTTTTGAAAAGGTGTGAATTGTCTGACATAGGGCTTAGACACAAGGAACGGCACCCTTTTAGCCCTGTTTTTGTGTATGCAGGTGCTTTTCCCACTGGCTTTGCCAGGAGAGTGTGGAGTTTATAACATCTGTATGGTTCTGCAATTGGGTTTTTTCACCAGTTCTATACATCAGCATTTAGGTCCTCACAGCAGTGAGCCCCTGCTGTAGTTTTTTTCTGCAAGAAGTGGGGCAGGTGCCAAGGGCTCTGCATGGTGCCTTGGCCAGCAGCGATGGCCTCAGGTCACCACCCAGTCTGGCACTGATGGGAGGAATCCTGTGCCCAGAGATGATGGGAACAGTCTGGGTCACCACTGTGCTGGGAAAGTCTCAGAGAGGAAGGTCCCGTGCTGTCTGCATTGGAGTTTTCTTGCAGAAGTGTTTAATACAGGAGAAATGAAATAAAATAGCACTCTCTAGGTGGATTTTAATAGTATAGATTCTGTTCCTGTTAATGTTTCCAACCCTAAGTGTTGCTTTCCTATGAGTATAATTATCTCATACTGGTAAAGCTGCAAACAAGGCAAATAACCCAGTGCAATTAAAGCACTGATGAGACCTGAATTTTTGGCTCTCTTTGCGGGATCATGTTGTTTTTAGATTGAAACTTTTAGACTGATTGTCTGAAATTCAGGAGGAGCTTAGCATTCCTGTGCAAGCTGTCAGGGACACAGTGATCCTTCTAAGGGCAAAAGCTGCCGAGGAGCTTCAAAGCTGGGCAGCTGCAGCTCTGGCTGGGAGCAGCCTGACACCCGTGAGCAGATGTTGTGTTGGAGTGAGTCCAGGGCAGCCCACGAAGCTGTTCAGAGGGCTGGAGCCCCTCTCCTGTGAGGACAGGCTGAGAGAGTTGGGACTGTTCATCCTGGAGAAGAGAAGGCTCCAGGGAGACCTTAGAGCACCTTGCAGTGCCTAACAGGGTTCTGAGAGAACTGGAGAGGAACTTTTGACAGGGGCATGCAGTGAGAGGACAAGGGGGAATGGCTTTAAACTGAAAGAGAGCAGGTTTAGATCAGATGTTAGGAAGAAACTCCTCACTGTGAGGGTGGTGAGCACAGGAACAGGCTGATCAAAGAAAATGTGGATGCCTCACCTCTGGAAGTGTTCAAGGTCAGGCTGGACAGGGCTTGGAGCAACCCGGTCTACTAGAAGGCATCCCTGCCCACAGCAGGGAAGTTGGAACAAGATGATTTTTAAGGTCCCTGCCAACCCAAACCGTGCTGTGACTCTGTGGTTCTGACGGTTTCTACTTTTAGATATTTATTTATTTTAACAGCAGGCAGGAACTTGAATTATGAAGTAGCAAGCTGGATTTTGATAGGCATGGGAAGACATCTGGTGGGGACTGTGGTGCACTTAGGGCCTTGTGCGTTCTGGACCCACTGCATTTTTCCTATAGCACATCCCTCAGCTCATACTCACGATGTCTCTGCAGGGAGCAGGTTTTGCTGTTTAAAGGAGCAAGTATGAAGCACTGTTAAGAAGTTGGGGTGCCCCATGCTGTAGTGTCTGTTGGGGAAGATGAAACAGGGAAGCCTTATTTCCTGGCAAAAGATGCTGAGAACATGGAAACTATAGGTGAAATTGAAATGAAGGCATACTTCGAGATACCAGGCCTCAGTTACTGAACAACTGGAAAACAGTGGTGTGGCCGGCTGAAGATAATCCCCTTTGATTGAACAATACCTTCTGCTAGCAGACAGGTCCAAGGGTCAGAGCAGACCCTGCTAGCTTGGCAGAAAGGATCCAAAGAGTGGTTTTTAGGGTTTAAAATGTAGCACAGTATGGTAATGCAATGATTCTTATAGGCTGTATTTAAATGCTGTAGGATTTATATCTTGTACTAGATTGGTTGATGAAAATTAGAATATTCAGCACAGAAGATGATTTATTGTATTGTAAACGAGAACCTCACTCTCTTGCTCTCTCTTACACATCTCTCCTAGATCTCTTACTTCTGCTTGTTCTTAGATCTCTCTTACTCTTGCTCCTGCACTCTCTTGCTTTTGCTCTCTCTCTCTTAGACATCTCTTAGACCTCTCTTGCTCTGGCTCTCTTGCTCTTAGACCCCTCTTGCTTCTCTCTCTCTTGCTCTTCTTGCTCTCTCTTGCTTTTCTGGCCTGCTTCGAGCTGCGGCTGGCAGCTCCAAGCAAGGCCCCTACATCCACGCCCTTAACAATAAACCTCATACTCTAAAACCAAACTCTAGAGATCTCTTGTGACCATCCGTCCCAACCGTCCACACAGAAACAACAACCTCACAAGTGTCCCATGCCAGAGATCAGCAGGTGAGGCTCATTTGGAAGTGAAACCTGTCTGCACTGGCAGAGGCTGGACTGATGCCCTGCTGCTGGCTCAGGAATTCACAGACTCCTAGAATCCTTATGGCTGGAAAAGACTTCTAAAATCAGTGAGTCTCACTGTTGGTGTAGCACACCCATGTCCACCACTAAACCATGTCTTCATCCACACATTTTGGAACGCTTCCAGAGATGGTGACTGCACCCCTTGAGAGTGGTGACGAGGAGATTGCCTTGAAAATTCACAGAGGATGTAGCACTGACAGGTACTCTTTCCCCTTCCTGTTTGGTTCCTGTCTTTTGGCCCTGACTTGTGTGTAGAGGTGAGCAGCTATTTAATTTCTTTCTCTGCCTGCCTCTGGCGTCCTTTTCTGACTGGTGTGCAGAGAATTGGAATGTGCCTTTTACCTTGAGTTGTGAGCCTAAAGTGATCTCTGCTCTCTCTGGCCTGGAGTGGCCTGGAAAGAGTGAAAGGTCATAGGATGAGCCACCACTTCCACCTCTGGTATGGTGAAACCTGGAATAAAATGCTGCTTGATCATCACTGCCTCACAGAGACAGTGAGATCATGCAGTGCTGACACTCTGGGATGGGCTTTTAAAATGTAATGATGACTGGTAAATGTGGGCTATGCAGGTTTCTATTGAATTTATTAAATTTCTTAAGGTATGAATCCTCAAGGCAAGATTATGCATTACCACAGCAAATTATCCAAATGTACAAGAGTTATTGAGGAGTTAAATGCATCTGAGTTATGAAGTGCCAAACATCCTGGGAACAGACAATTCTGATTATGTCCTTTATTGTGTTAGAGCCATTTTATGGGTAATGCGTCTGAATAAATCTGAAAATGTCAAACCTATACATTAGCAAGAGATTTGTCTTGATGGTCCACACCGCTGAACAGTGCACTGCACAGAAACCGGATTTGGAGTGCGAAGGGCCGGGGATGCAAATGAGAGCTCATTTGAAGGGACAGAACTGCTCTGCATCTCATACTTCTGCCAAAAACTGCTCCAAACCACATCTGTGTGGCTGGGGGTGACTGTTGTGACCATACTCTTTTCTGGGGGATGTTCTAGAAATGTTCCTGTTAGTCTGAGGGACTGGCAAAGTGAGTAATGTGGTCAGTTGAATTTCTCGGCGTTGCCTTTAAATTCCAGCTACACCTCTTATGGGCTCCTGTCTTATTTCTGGTGATTGGAGCATCAGAATGCCATGGAAAACAAAGCAAATCCTTCTGTCTCAATACAGATACCTTAACAAGTGAATGTAACAGGTGGTTGCTATTTGTCTTTTATTTGAATAGAAGTGGTCACTCCAAATACTGTCACAAACAAAAAAAAAATCTAATTTAAAAAAAGTGATCATATTTTATTTTGGTGAGTGTTTAATATTTTGGCATTCTTTGGTAGTCTTTTTGTTGTTGGATTTTTGGCTTTTTGCGGTTTTTCCTTGCTTTAGTTTAATTTCAATACAACTATACCTGAAGGGAAAATTAACCAGCTGGACTGCCAACAACTACCTGCACTGGCAGTGAGATAGCATTGTGAGGGGGGAGCTGCTCATTGCCTGTGGGTGAGGTCTGAGGAGCTTCCTGCTCTGTGGGAGTGCTCCACCAGAAAAATTACCCTTCTGAAAGGACTGTTGTGTGTGTGCATGTCTGTGAACCGTGGCAGCAGAAATACTGAACAAACACCTATGGTAATAACAGTGAACTATTAAGTGTCCCTGCTGTTAGGGAATAGGTAGCCGAGAGAAAAGCTGCATGGCCTTCCCCAGAGATGCAGGGCAGCTGAGGTGAGTGCAGAGTGAAGCTGTAGCCTTGCTGTGGTGGGAAGGTGTGTGAGGTGAGGTCTGTCCCGTGTGCAGGGCAGCTCTGGACTCTCCTGGGGTGTTAAGAAACTTTGCTGTCTGTGATATTGTAAATCAATCTGGCTCTAGAAATCATGTGAATAGCTCCTTATGAGCAAGAGCCCGTGCCCAAATCACACAGCAGCTTCCCTCACAGGTATGGGTGTGCAGAAATGCTAATGACAAGAAGGAGGTACAGGAAATACATCTCAGCAGAACTGGGACAAGCCCTGTTGTGGTTTCGCTGTCTCCTCTGTTGTGGTGGAGAACTTTTCAGAAGGAGGAGTTATGTCTTAGGCTGTTACATAAGTGGCACCACAAATCTTGCCATACCATCCTATGCTGCAGTATCAGAGGCTTTTATTGAAGTTATTTGCCATTTGGGGCCCCTATTATGTCATAATTATAATTAGATAGTGTAAGCTAAGAAAATAAGTGTAAATACTTTATTGTGACAAACTAATACAGATAGCAACAGCTATTGCTTTTGCTTTAAATGAATGGCAGATCAAATCACTAAATTCAGCTGGGCTTGATTTGTTCTATCTACCAACACATATTTGCTTTTACTTCTCATTTGTATAATGCAGCCAAATGCTAAAATGTGCACCATACACAATCTAAGTAAGAAACAGGCACTTGAGAAATTATTTAGGTAGTGGTCAGCAATGAATGGCTTTACAGAATCCCTTTTTAGGGCTTGAGTAATTTAGTATCTTCTGATAAAGTAACTTTGGTTTCTGGGTACAGGAAAACGCAAGAAGAGGCCAGCAATTCAATTGTGGGTTTCATCTGAGGTTCTGAGGCTTTACTGGTTCCAGTAACAGGAAAAAGATACAAATTGCAGAACATTTGGATTTCAAGTCCTGTTTTTAGTGCTGTTAAAATATTTAATTTCCTGCATGTAAAACTTGCTTCCAGATAACTTTTTTGTTTGTTTAAATACTTGTATTTAAATGGGTGCCTTCTTGAAATGTATCTCCGATAGAAATAAATGCAGAAATTATGACAAGTAGTTCTGTGAAGGAAGACCATGCCAGCAGTGCCCTCAAACAGTTACAGCTGCAGAGTAATCCTTTTGCAGTGACAATGGAGAGCTGCTTGCCCTAAGAATTTTCAAGTAACCTCTTGCCCCAGGTTGCAGAATTCCCTCTTACCCCAAGGTGAGGTGGAGAGTGAGGATGAGAGTCTGAGTAAGGGACGGCACCTGACTCTGGGGTCGGAGTCAGAAATGCCTGGCTGGAGGAGCTGTGCCAAGGGGATAAAGCTTGCAAGAGAAGGAGCTTGTGATTAGTGCACTGGAGACTGGGAACGAGGACAGTCACTGTGGCTTGTGTTTATAAAGTGCTTAGAGCTGGAGCCCTAGTACATGTTGGTGACTCGGAGGTGTTGTGGTAGTATAGAAACATACTGAGAAACATGATGAATGTGGGAGTTCATGATTATGACTAATTATGGCAATATAACAGCATTTCCTATGACACTTTAAATGTTCTTGGATGAGTGTTTGGTTATGTATTTTAGTTTCTCCTTGGTTAAAGGGAGTCCTTGAATAAGTAGCGATATTTAAAGCATAATTTACAAGAAGGAAAAAAACCACCATCACTCTAGGGAATTTTACCCATTTAGCCCATTTACTGATTCAATTGTGCAGCAAAATAAGTGCCCTTAGCTTAAAGATGCTGAAACGTGTGAGGAAGCTTTGCCACTGTGGAGTCACAACGTGCAGAGCTGTGATCTCTCACCTGCGAGGCACCTGGGGCATACACAATTCCATTGGAGTGTAAGGGTAGCTTTTCCTCTTCTGAGTGAAGCTGTTGCTGGTGTTGCAATCCTTGGTGTTTCTGTTTTTCCGACTAACACAATTCAGGTGTTTTTTGTCTTTTGGGGGATAGAAAAATTACCTTCAATTAGAAGCCTGTTTCTGACTGAGCATCAGTCAGGACTGCTGGAGAATTGTTTCCCAATAGTCTAGAAAATAGTGGAGTATATTGATTTTTTTCCCACTTGTTCTTGTTCCTTTTCTAAGCTTTTCTTTCTTGCTTGTCTCCTTCCATTTAAACAAGCTGTTGCACGGGGAGCAGCAGCCAGTCCTGTCTGAGTGCCTGAGGGGCTCTGCTGAGCTCCTCTCGTGGAACCTCCCATGGTTCCAGCTGCTACTCCGTCCAAAGTTTCCAGAGAGGTACTGCATTTTTCTGAATACTGACAAAATTTTTTCATTTGCGTTTTTATCCCCTAATAGAAAAACATGAAATACCTCAGTGAGGCTTCATTGCTTTTCATTTTAAAAACTTTTCTCAGTATATTTCCTACATGGGAATAAACAAAAAAAAAAAAAAATCCATGAAAGTACCTCAGCGATTGCTCATGATGTGCAAATGTATTTGCATGCTCTTTTTTTAACCTTGTTTTTAAGCCTATTCTTAAAACATCTAATTTCCAACAGGAATGAAAGAAAAGTTTAAAAATATTGAAAGAGGAGGTAGAAATGCAGTTGCTTTTCTTTTTTTGCCAAGGCAAGATTTCATTTCTCTGAAGACAGAGAGTAGGCGATGGTGAGGACAGCTGTGAATCATTCATCGTGTAGACCTTCAGCTGCTTGAGGAGATGCACATCTCAGCTCATGGTTGATCTTATGCCCCAAATCTCCAAGCTCTGGAGCACCCTGTACCTTGGGAATATGAACAAGGAGTAGGTTCTTGGGGGAGAAAAACAGCAAAAAAATGCATCTACTCCAGGTTATCTCTGTCTGACCTATGCCATCAAGCTCTCCGAGAGAAAGATAGCATCTAGCAGATTTCTTGTCTTAAAAAATGGAAAAAATAGGCCAAGGCATTTATTATTTTTTTTATTTTTAAAAGAGTAATTATATGAGTTGGCAGAAACCTGGAGTTTCTGCCAGTTTGCACATAGCACAGAGAGTTCAGCATTTGCCAAGGCGGTTTTTTTTTGGCAGTTTTCTGACACTGGATGATTTGTATGTGAGTCTGATCTCCCTTAGTGTCTGAAATGGCAAAAATGCATCTGACTAATCAATGACATTGGGATGACCTTCTTGTGCTTATAAGCATACCAAGAGACTTCTTCCTGGCCTTGAGATCTTCCTGTTCTCCCCGTGCTGGGAGCCTTATTGTTTCACCATATTGAGGAGTTGTTTCAGTGCCCACAGGAAGCATCAGAACTGTAAATTCTTCAGCTTGAAAGGTATATTAGAAAATGCCACAAACCAAAAAACCAACCAAGCAACCAACCAAGCAACCAAAGCACAGGTGTAATGATGTGGTTTTTTTAACCAGGACAGAAGAAATCAAAACTCTTCTCAGACCCTGATTCAGACCCTCCGACCCATTTATTTTGCTGTTCATGTTCTCCCATACCACTGTAATTATCTGAACAGCTGGTTTATCCCATCCTACACCACTTATTTCATTTTATTAGGCAGGAGAGGTTAGTCCTGTGTATCTTCCCAGACTGAGGGATGGGAGCTGTGAATTGTACGCTGCTCTGGATATCCCACGTGCATCCTCCAGCTCGTCCTGTGGCCAGTGCTGGGTGTCCCCATGCTCCTCTGCCTCCCCCCTGTGCTCTCCAAAGGGCCTCTCCTTGTGCAGCTGCAGAGGTTTTGTGCTGCCTCCTCACTCACTGGGCTGCTGAAGTTGGGAACATTTTGGGTGGGTGGTGCTGTGCAGATCAGGGCACCCACATGGAGCACCCCAAGCATCATGGAGTGTTGTTTCTGAAAGTGTGAGAGCAGCATCTCTGCCTGGACAGCCCCTGCTCCTGCAGCTGTTCGTGCTGCTGGGACAGCGAGCGGTGGGATGCTCATTAGGGAGACAGTGCAAACTCTCAGCGTCTCCAGAGCCCATACTCACACTTCAAGAGCCTGACCACCTTTGTGGGAAGCCCCTACCAAAGCCTGTAAGCAGTCTGTGGAGTGAGGCTGACAGTGGTAGGTATTAATCCAGCACAGTGCTCCCCATTCCTCACCCTTCACGGCCTGTCTCTGTAATGGCAGCAAGCTGTCAGCTCTGCTCCTGAGAAATTCCCAGGAAATATTTCCTCATTGAGGCAAGAGGAGCCATGCAGGCTCACACGACCTGCAGCATATTTTGGGTAAACAGATAAAAATTCCCGAGGGGCTCATTCATCCAATGTTAACATTTTTCCTGAGGTTGGACTAACTTAAGTTATTGTGACCATGAAGCAGCAAAACATTGCAGTGCCCTGGAAAAGTGACCCTGAACATGTATAAGATTGTTGAGTGTTTGGTTGTTTTACATTTGAAAAGTCATCTCTGTGCCAAATATGGGTGCTGCCATGTTGAAATGAAGCTCAAATCTGGCCTGGTGGCAGCTGCAGTTAGCCTTAAAGTTTAAACCATCTGTATTTTACATATTTAAAAGAAAATTACCGCAGTTGTGTGTCTGTGTGTGTGGTCAGAGGCAGATTCTACTCCCGTGGTGATGTGATTCCACTGACAGGTACGGAGTTACTGTTGCTGTAACTGCAAATGTAATGAGAGCAGGGCTGGGCTCCAAGTGTGCATGTGAGTGCACAAAAGCAGACAGGTTGTGTGTGCCTGAAGTGGCAGGGAGTGATCTTCTTTAATTAATTGGATGACTGTCTCTTGTAGGCTGTGTCACCTACGACGGTAATGTGGGATAAAGCACAGCTGCAAAGGCGTGAAAAAACATACATCCAATTTTGTACCTGTGTGGTTACAGGCCATAGCAGATAAGTTAAAATGTTAGATATTACTGAATGGAATATCTGCATGTCTATGAATGGGTTGGTCTCCACCAAGCACCTGTGATATTATAGGGAGGAGGATGTGCTGACAGGGAGATAAATATAATGTTAAAAGACACACAGCATGAACCAAACTCAGAGTACTACTTACAACTTGAATTTTTGTGCATAGTTACCATATGGATTAAACACTCATTCAAGTAAGTGTATGACAGATACTTGATAGAAGAAGTCATGAAAAGGAGTGCATGATATCACGTATAAGCAGAATATTTAAATGTTATAGAGAGAAAGGCTTCTTTGGGTAACAATCTCAGTGGTTTTGCATTTTTGTTAATGGCAACCCTGTCTGATATTGCCCTAACAGGGAAAGGTGAAATCTGCAGTGAAGGCAGCTATATATGGTGATTCTGGAACCAGCATTTTAAAGAATTTAGATGAGCCACTTAAAATTAAATAGCAGCAGCCACCTTGCTTCCCATCATGTGCAGGCATTGTACTCTGCTACACATCACCTACACAGAGACCTGAGTGGCAGAGGGAAGTGCCAGCAGTTTGCTGGGGCAGAAAATCCTGGAAGTGCTGGCTGGCAGAAGTCAGGGCTGCAGTGATGATACCCCATGTTTTTGCTGGTGTATGCCATCACAAATCAATCAATTAGTGTTTGTTCCCCCCCTTCATTTTAAGGTCTGACCTAATACACAATTTAAGCACTTACGGAGGACTGGAATGTGCTCTGTAAAGTGTTTGTGTATCTGAATTACTTCAGCATTCAGGTCTACTTTCTTTTATCCTGCATAGATCTCCAATATTTCCTCGCTGGATGTTGTTGGTACGTTTTTCTCTTGAGCTGACACCAGAGAGAAAAAGCAGTTCTGAATCTTACTTGTAGCCCAACAGTTTCTTGTCTGCTGTAACCACAAATGCAAATCAGATGGTTTGTCAGTAGCTCACTTGCCATTCTTAATGTCATTGTGCAGATGGCTTCAGGAAAAGAGGGTTTGTATACAAGTGATGCCTACATCTTGATTAATTCTAGATGAGCTCAAACAAAAGCTGCTCACCCTTTAATAATGCCACGTCTTTGAGCTCACTCAGCAGCACATGCATGGCTGGGGACTCTGTGTGTGCCAGATCTGTGTGCAGCAAGGGGATGAAATGTTTCCCTTCATGGTGGGAGCATGTTGGTGCCCTGTAGGACTGTGTTCGAGTGCTGGGAGGCAGTGCTGAATGATGAGATGGATGGAAAGGGTGTGGCACAGCTTCTGTGGTGGGGCAGACGTCCCTGGGGTACCTCCTCAGTAAAATGCAGGGGGCAGGGTCCCCAAGGAGTGGAGAGGGGCAAGACAAATCCTGGTCCTGACCTTCCCCTTGTATCTCCCAACCACCTATGGGCTGACTTCCCACCCTGGCCTGAGCTCGCCCCCGTTACCTCAGAGGTGATAGATTTGAAGAAGGAATAGATAAAAAACATCCACAGTTATTTGAAGAAAAAATGCCATTAAGAAGTTAGATTATGGCCAAGGCAAATAAAATTATGCACTGAATCTGTTGCAAACCAGAAGAGGGGTTTGAATGCCAGAAGCAACCTGCAGTTATGTTTGAGAAATTCCTGCAAAACCATAAGGAAAATATAAAGAGGTGAACTCAAAACAATGTCAGCTGTGTCTGTGAAAAAGGCTTAAAAGAGTGAAAACATTCAAAGGAAAACAAAAACAAGTCAAAGCACTAACCAGTCTGGTATGTAGTGATTGACAAGAGCAGGACAGAAAACCCTATAAACAGTTTTTATTTGGGATTAGGCTTCAAGTGTCCTAGCTGTTGCAAACAAGAATTATTACCGTTGTTTGACAGACTTGCCATCTAGCAAAATATTTCCCAGCATATGAATAATAGCTTAGCAATATGTTTGTGAAAGAGCAAATCAAGGTTGATGTGGTTTTCCAGTGAAAGTAAAAGGAATGTTTCTGGTAAACCTATTGAGTTCAAAAAGGCATCTTTCTATGTTTTAATTTCTAAAGAAAGCCACCTTAGTAACATGGTTCCATCTTGCTAAACAGGAAAAATGAAAATAAAAACTCGATGGCTTAAAAGGAGGAGACAGGTTTTTTGTCAAGCAGAGGATATACAAGGGAGGGCCATGGCTTTGTGTGCAGGGACACCTGGCCAGTTCCACTTGATTCTCTCAGGATTTCATTTTATCTGTTGGGATTGTGCTCATGCTTCTTATAGCACAAATGTTCAGGTGCTAAATATTTTATATAATCTGTATTTGTCATTAAAACTGGAGATGAGAAAAGACCTTTTGGTTTTTCTCCTGCTGCATAAAAGGCATATCTGTATGTCAGTGGGTTTTTTCCTTTTCTGATTAGGGAGATGATTTAATCATTTCCATTGAGTGGCTTTTCCAGGAATGGGAAGAGATAAACCCCTGTAGCTTGCCTGACATTCATCCCTCTATTCTTCTTTGATTAATTTTCTCTATTTTTTTTCTTTCATCTCTTATATATTCTAATTCCTTTCTGCAATCCCCTTAAAACATTTAGCATCCACTGCATGACTGCTGTGTCCACACGTGTGTTCTGCTCTCTTTGCACAGTAATCTCTACAGCCCCATAATCTCTATGGATGCCTAAACTAAACAACTAATTGTGTTTATCTGCAAACTGCTCTGATGACTTGGTCCACTGAAAAAGAGCATTAAGAGCAGGTGGTGAGCTGTGATTGCTGTTTCTGATTGGAGGAGAATTATGCATGTCTTTATTTTTATTATCTCTTTCCTCTGTCATCCCACCTGCTGTTGGCTCTGGTTTTAACCCTGTTGCAGCGCCTGCCTTTTTTCCTCTCCCTGCACTCAGAGGTGGAGTTAATGCTACAGAGGGGCTCTGGTTCCCAGCTGCTGTACTAATAGCACAATTGACATTGGGGTACCAGGGCAAGATGTTGATTGAGAACCAGGGGAAGACATAATTGCATGATTTAATGATGGAGGGAAGGATTAAGATTATGCTCCTAGCTTCCAGATATGCCAAATGTTTTTAAAGCAGTATTATAACGAGGAAAATGAGAAAAAGGCTGAACAACTGAGATCCCTGAAGGGCTTGGTGGCCGTCCCAAGACTGGCTACACTCCTTCCCTGACAGGGAACTCGGCTTTTTTCAGCTGGGTTTCTTATGTGTACCAGGACTTGAGCAGACAGGGCTCACTGGTTCAGAGATTCCTTGCTGGGAAACTCTAAATCCACAGCAGAGTGAAAGGCCAGTGTTCTCCATGCTGCTGAGGTCTGGCTCAGAAGAATGTGCTACACAGAGCTTTGACCTGGCTGTGCCTGCAGCTTGAGGAAATCACAGCTCTCTGTGCACCACCTACAAAGAGCAAGTGGGAATCCTCTGGAAACAGAGCTGTTAAAAGCCAGAAGTTCCTGGTGCAAACACAATAGCTAATTGTTATTACATTTCCTTTGTAATGGAAGTACTGCCTTGTGATCTGGCTCAGCTGGTGGGAGGAAGAGGTCAGGGCTGAATTCTTGCTGGGGTCCTGACGTGCAGAAGGCCCAAAATGTGAAACCTGTGAAGGGCTTTGTAATATCCCATTGCCTTTAGACCTTGGAAATGCTCATGTCACTTTTCTAAAGGGTCTCACCTTGCTAGAGCAACTCCTCTGAGTATTTTACTCGGTGTAACTGCTGTCGCTTGCTAAATCCCTGGTAAGCTATGAGCCACAAACCAAAACTCCACTTAAGGGTTGAAATCTATCTGACTTTCCCTGGGGTGGAATGCACGACCTCATGCTACAGTTTTAGCTAGACTTAGGTCACCAAAATTCGGGAACATTTGCACGCCCAAACAGGCTGCCCTGATCTGCACTGCGTAGCCAAGTAAGCTCATGACGGCTGTCTGGCATTGTTATCCTCAAGGTTCTTCTTTGCAAACAATCCAGCTCTGCCTCTGTTCACAGTTTGAATGCCAAGGACCTAATTCTGGGTTAGTTTCAAATTCTCTCTCTTGTCTGATTTGGATGTAAGTGGAGCAGTTTGGTTTTGGGCAATGAAGCCAAAAATACAGGTGACTTGACTTCATTTTTTCTGCATTCTTTTTCTGAAGCGCATTTTTATCTCCAGAAAGAGGGACACGTTGCTTCAACAGCAATGCAGAACACAGAATCATAGAATAGTTTAGGTTGAAAGGGACTTTTAAAGATCATCCTGTCCAACTGCCCTGCAATGAGGAGGGTCATCAGTCCTGTCTAGTTACAGAACAGATAGCAAGCTATTTCAGAGCTATTTCAAGCTATTCGGGGCTGTTTCTTGACTTTTTTTTTGTCATATGAAAAGAGGGTAGTGTAGAGGATAATAGTTTTTTAAAGTATAGAAAAGCATTCCTCTACTGTTTTAAGCTGAGTATTTAAACTGTTCAGTGAGCCCTGGGGTGAGGAAGAGCTTTCCATTCATTACCACCTTTGAGCTTTTTTCATGAACTCAGGCAGCTGACAAAAATGCTTCAGTCCTTTCAAAGGGTAAGCCAGAATTCACTACATTTTGTTGCAGTCTCAGCTTATTTTATGCTTACTTTTTTTTTTAATAAAGACAAATGTGTTCTAAACTAACATGCGCTGTAGTAACTATGTTCTTTTGATGAGGGAACAATCAGGAAATTGCAGATTAAGATAATAAAAGAAAATATAGTGTCCCTTACATGCCTTGCAAATCTAATGAAATTAATTTTACTGGTTTCAGTTTTAAAAGGCAGTGAAAGAATAGCTGCAGCAAGGCTATGCCATGCATCAGGAGGAGAGCTGGTGAGAAATCTGAGCTTCAGAAGGGAGCTGCATGTGGCAAAGCATTGGCTTGAAAGGACCAGATATTTTTGAAATAGCTGTTTGTGCCTTGTACAGCCACGGTGGGACTGACACACTGTGGCCAAGGGACTGGCAGGAGATTGGGCACAGACTGGGAGATGAGATTCAGGATAGCTTCTCCAGGAACTGGGAGAGGTCAAAATTCCCTGGGGTCCCACTGGAGAAAATGACCAAGTAAAAAGTTCCCGAACACCTGCAGCTTTTGCTGCTGCTGCTGTGCTTTGGTTTTATTTGGTTTGGCTTGGTTTGGTTTGGTTTGGTTTGGTTTAATTTGGTTTGGTTTGGTTTGGTTTGGGAAGCCAGGTCTTGCCACTGCATGCACATAGAGATGGGAACTGGAGAAATGGAGGGGCTCTTGTCTGAGGTGATTGTTTCAGCCTTTTTTCCCCACTTGCTGCCTTTGTTTCCCTCCTGTTTCCAGCTGGAGTGTGCCGAGGATGACGGGTGGATGCAGAGCAGTGGATCTGTGAGCAGGGGCACTGCAGGTACCCTGGGGACACCCACAGCCCCTGCAGCCTGGGGACATCCCACAGCCCCCGAGGGGAAGCCAAGGGCAGCCTGCAAGTATTCAGCACGAGGCACTCACAGCATCCAGGAACAGCAGCAGTGAAGGGGTTTTCTGAGTCAGAAGATTATGTGTAATCCTAGTTTGGGACCAAGGGTTGACATGACTCTCTGGGACAGAGGGGTGCTGCTTTTGGGGCATGGGAGCTGCTGAGCTGGTTCAGATCTCTGCTCGGGCTGAGCCTGGTCCTGCTTGGTCTCAGGGACCTTTGCTTCAAGAGGAGCAGCAAGAATCTTCCTTCAGGGAAGGATGAGACAGGCCTGAGGCCGAGCTAATGGTCCCCTGCAAGGAAATTGAGGACTTGCTGTCACTGGAGAGCCTTGTTCGTTGTACTGAAACCTAAATGTTCTTGTCAGGTGATATCAGTGCTCCATCCTCTTTTAACCCCTACTTCAGTCTTAACATCTTGTGTTTGGCACAGAGTTCCAGTGGATTAGCTGACATTTTATGTCCAGTTTTAAATTGTTGGCATTTCCTCCCTGTGTTTGTTCTCTCATTCCACAGCACAAGAAGAAGGACAAGCCTGGACATTTATGGCCCAGTGTCTGTAGGTTCCCCACTGCGTTTGTGTTTTTATTGCTGTAATTTCTGACATAAAAGTGCCAAAAATGAGATGGACAGCCCGTGCAGATGGGAACAAGCTGAGCATGAAACTGGGCTGAGCAGCAGAATGGAAACCTGGCACCAGAACTGCCCCAGGAAACCTTCCCAGACCACTGCATTGGTGTGAGCCTGGTCCAGCCTCTGGTGTTTGGAATTTTTTCTGTCTGGAATTGACGTGAGCAGGGAAGATCAGGATTCAAATGCTTGTGGTACCATCTCTGTTTCCAGGAAGATTTTTAAGAGAAGGCCAGTGATGCTGGCTGTCCCATAAGCTTTTCATTAGTGACTCACTTAGCACTGGGAATAAACAGGGAATTGAATCAAGCTGGGCCTGTCTTGGACTTTTCTCCTGAATCCTATTTTTATCCACAGAAATGCAAATCAGAAGTACTTTGCTGAAACTAGGGAGGTACTTTATAATTTATTTGTCAAATTGGTGGGAAATCTCTGAAACACATGGTTCCAAAAGTATCTGTTGCTGCTAAATGTCCCCTCCCTCTGGACACAGAAGGCTATTCAGATGTGCCTGAGGATGTGATGAGCTGCTGGGAAGGGAATGCCAATCAGTGAGGCAGGCATGAATGGTCTGGGCTTTCCATGAAATGTGAAGGCAGAAAATATTTAGTATCAATAAAAGAACAAAGTTGACATATTAAATAATCAGCTTAGTAAAATCTATTTTGCAAAGGATCTGTTTCTGGAAATTAGGTGTTAGCATTTGGTAAAAAAAGGCTAAATCATAAAACACTGCTGTGAATATTATGAAAGTAAATCAAGGAGTGTCTGTAAAGTCAGCTGCAGGCTTTAAGTCTGCTCTCATGCTGAAATAAAATCTTGATATTCTTAAGTTTTTACTTACGTCTGTGCTCTACTCCATCCTGTGTGCTCACACAAGCAGCAAACTGAATTAACAAGCTGTTCAAAATCAAAAGAAACTTTTTTTCCCATGGGGGGCTTGGTTGATTATAGCTTATTGCTAAGGCTCAGAATGAGCCTCATACACTTGGTGCAGAACGCTGTGTGTTTTGAGAATGCTGTTGGCTTTATGCTTTCCTGTACAGGTGTACATCATTTTTCTTAGGTGTTTGGCAGAGGCCTGGCACTTGCCAGCAGTGTTTGTACCCAGTGCCCTGTGCTGTGCCTGCCTCTCCAGCTGTGATTCAGAAGCTTTCTCTGAATCTCTGATAGCTTCTCCTCTGACAGTGAAACACAGCTTGCTCTGGAAAGCAAATTATGCCATGAAATAATACTTCATAGCAGTCCTCAGTACTAAGCCTTTTACGAGCTGTCAATATTTAGGATTTGTCTCTATGTAGCGGCTTAGTTTTATCTGCGAGTGAGGCCAGATAAGAAGAGAATTTGTGAGCACGAGAGGATGAGTGGGCTGGCTCTTGTGCTCAGAAAGCTCCGCCGTGCCCGTCCCTGCTCCTGCGTGCAGCACGTCACCAGGTAAGGGATGAGGTTTCCCTCTGTCCAAGGTGGTTGGAAAGATATTTTGAGGTGGGAGCTGACTGAAAGAGGAGGCAAAGCACAGGTTAGTGTAGTGCAGAGGGTAGCAATCACCTGCTCACCATCTAAACCAGTCGGGGTGTGAGCTCTCTGCCTATGCCTGCGTAGTTTTAACATGCGGCATAATTGCTTTTTGGCCTACTGACTCATCTGGGATTTTTGTGGTGCAAGGTTTGGATTAGGAATGAAAAGAAGGGTAGACTGACACATCTCTGTTAGTAATTTCTTCTCTGCAACTGCTTGTATGTCTGTTGCTTTGGTCTTTGAGGTCTTCTATTTTCATGTGTAAGCCAGCACAAGGATTACCTGGGTTGAAGAGATGTGTGTAGGAATTACACCACCCCGAATTCTGCTCTGTGCAGAAACTCAGTTTCTCTGTCTTCGTCCCCTGCTCCTGCAGGCTGGTTTTACAGTGCCCTGAGGACCCTGAGTGTCACTGGGCTCATGGGCTGGGACATTGCAGCCACAGTGTGTAGCAGCAGCATCGGTTCTGCTTCTTTCTAAATTAGAATAAGCCAGTGAAACAAATTCTCTGTGAAAGACTGTGCTCTTAATGTAACTGTTTCAGGGCTAACACCTCTCCTTCAAAAGATCTATTTCCTTACAGTGGGTTGAGCTTTTTGATCTCTTTAAGGTCAGTCGTTGTTTACTGAAGTGTATATTCACTTCATAATCTTCTATCAGTTGTTCTGTATCATTTTATTCAGGTGCATTTCTGATTGTTATTGTGCTCAGTTGATGCCCTTGAAGTTACTAATTTGGCTCTGTATATTCCAATATTTCACTGTTTGCTGAAATGCTGATAAGTCCTACAGCCTGTCCTGTCCTCGCTGCATCCTCAACGTTTTTCTTTCTACCTTTTATAATATGTATGCCAGTGGCCTTTTTCCAGAACTAGCACTGTTGCCTGGTGAAACAGGAGAATATAATTACAGTTCTTTGAAATAATAATGCCTCTTTTATAGTTCTGAATGTAAAATACACTTACAGGCAAACATATTAGCACTTTGCCCACTTATTATTGATAGCTGTAGCAATTTTGGTTTTCATGTGACAGGGAGAGATTAATTTCCTGTTTAGTTCTGGAGACCGTGGGAGTTACTGGGCTTTAGGGCAAAGCCCAAACAGGATTAAGCCATGCAAGGTGAAAAGTTTCCTGAGGATCTATCAAGGGGAGTAAATGTGGAGGTGGGAGGGGTGGGTAGGAGTGGAAAGATGCATAAAAAGTTTCTCATGGATCAGTCCCTTGCATGGGTGGCACCTGCACATATCCTGCCTCCCTTTTTGGTTTGCCACTGAGGTGTGGGCTAAGGAAAGGAGGTGCTGTAGCAAAGAGCTGTGGGGCTGCATCTGTAAAACTCAGGGTGGAGAGAAATCCACTTAGAAGTGTAAAGGCATGGCTGTGTACTGCACCTTGGGGAAAGGCTGTCAGTTTTGAGGTAAAGTATCTGTCAGAAGAAAAGCTGAAGCAAAACTAGAAAACTGTCCAAGCTGTCTGGATGCAGCCCTACAGAAAAAACAAAGTAAGTGTGTACTGTTGTTAACAAGCACTTTTGTGACAGGAAGGGAGGGTTGATTAACAGCAGAACATCTGGACAAAGACCACAGACAGCAGTGCTGCTTCCCATGGTTTGCAGAAGACAATTGAGGCCTGAAAATGCTTACAGACAATTGAGGCCTGAAAATGCTGGAGATACGCAACAGGCTTGGCATAGTGGAGACATAAAAAGAGATTAACTAATTTTCATAGTAACAGGACTTGCTTTATTACAAAAAGTCTGAAATTTTGTTAATTGTAAAGTTATGTGTTATGAGACACGCCAGTGCTACATCAGGGGTGCAGCTTCGGCATTGACAGCTTTGAGAGGTGATGAGGGCTGCCTGCACTGGTCTCCTGTCTGAATGGTTTGTGTTGGAATGGCTAAAGAAGCACCGAGTGAGCTCAGTTAATAAAAAGGAAACAATCAGAGCTAAGCCGGCTCATTTTTGCTGGGACAGTTTAAGGGCTATTCATATAAACACCTCAAATACATGGAGAGGAATATAATCTCTGGTGGGAGACATGGTGACAAGCTGTTGACGCAGTGCTGGGCCACAGCTTCAGGTGGGAGAGGGCAGGCCTGTACCATCAGAGAAACTGGATTATTGGTTGCTCTTTCTGTGCCCACCCTGTAACAGCAATCCTGCTGCTGTTGAGAGTATTGTTTATCACAATGGTGGTAACCAGTCCTGGATGCAGTTCTGGAGCTCCAACAGGGATTGGAGTCTTCTTCCTGTATTGCAGGTTTAAGCAGAAGCCCCATGTAAGCCATGTACCCTCATGACATTAATTTCTTTGCTTTTGTTAATGCTCCTTGAGAGCAGTCGCTTTAATTTTGCACGATATGTTGTAGTTGGAGTATAAATATCTGTATCAGTCTATGTGGTTGCAAGAAAAATCGAGCTGTAGTACCTCTGGGGGAATACAACTCCATGGGGACTCAGAGTAAATATTTCTTGAAGCCCATTGAAATTATTTCACTGCTTTTATGCTGGCTTGTGAAAGGAGGTAAGAGTCTGCTGATGCTGCTGGGTGATGGTTATTCCTTCTGTACACGGCAACCTGCTTTTATTTCTGTGTTGAATGAAAAGACACTGCTGAATGTGCACAGCTGAGGGTGGATAGAGTAAAACAATTTTAGTTAAACCTAACACGTTTACGGGTGTAGGCCTGGGGCAGGCAATGGGTATGGCCACTGTTTTCAGAGCTGACACTGAAATAGGTTTCCTTCTTGGATTTCAGCTGGATTTTCATGGCTGTCTGCAAGTGTGTCATGTTTGAACCGGATGGGCTATGACCACAAAACCTCCTAATGCAGCTCTGTATGGTTGGCTGAACTTTACATGGTTAGGATTGGCTTAACTTTATGTAGGAAGTGTTTCAGCAGTATCCTAGAGGTTACTACAGGGCACAGGCTGCTGTGGAAGCCATCTCCAGGGTGAAAAGCAGTGTTTGTCTGAGGTTCCTCTGGTGTTGTTTTGGAATAGAAAGACTCATGCTTTGGCTTATAGTACTGCATATGCCACAAGGGAAAAGAAATAGAACATGTAGGGAGCTGCAGTAGAAAGTGAGAGGATCACATACTTGAGTAATTCATTAGGTGATTCATCCTGTGATAGTTCTTTGGATCTGTTATAAGAATTAGTACTCCTCCTTATGCAGTGGAGGAAAAAATTAATTCAGACTTTCTAGAACAGCATAAGAAGTGACCTTGAAGCCCTGTCAAATGTTCCTGTGATTTAGGAATCCAGTACATGGGGGCAGTTTATCAGTCTGGGCCAGCTGAAGGGAGTGCTTTGGATGAAATCATCTTGATCAGCACTGAAATCTGCTGATGAAAAGTTGTGAGCAAAGCCAAATATGTTCTTGCCTGTAGACTCCTCTTTGATACTGGCTTCTGTAAGATGCTCAAAAAATATAAAATACATTAGTCTTGTTTGAATTAAAGCAGTCCAAGGATGCAGGTCAACTTCAGATGGTGACCTCTTTATCTGCTGGCAAAAGATGTTGCATTTCTTTAGTAGAACAGGCAGCAAGGTAGATCAATTGGAACACAACTCTCTACTTCTCCTAAAAAGGCAAAACTGTTTTGTGCATGAGAGAAAATCTTTCTGGTTCACAAGCAAAGAAAGGGTGGACCTCTTGGTCAGACTGCTGGATCACTCCAGCTGATATTGACTCTCCCAGTGGTACAGATTTGGGTATAGTGTGCTTTCCTCGCTCTAACATCAGAGCTGTACCTTCCTCCTCCGTCTGAAGCCATGGCTCTCATTTCTCTCACTTTCAGGAGGTCCCAGAATAATCCTCACCATCACTGCAGATATTTTTCTGACTGTACTTCTTAAACTGTCCCTCTCCTCTGTATACACAGGGCCTTACTTCTGAGGGTATCATTGTTCATTGTCTTAATTCCACAGTTTGGGACTAAAAGGTTTGTAGTTTTTGGAAAATTGCATAGTGAAATCATTGAAGTAATTATGTGCTCAAACAATCATTTGAAAATACAAGTTGTCCTCAGTTAGTAACTGTATGCAACTTTTTGTAATATATTTGCAAACCTTAAATAATGTAGCTTCAACAGTCTCAGAATTTTGTGTACAATGATCCCCAGTGAGTTTTGGCAGTGGCTCTATAATTTTATAGACTAATTTTCAGACTTTTCATTTGGTTGGGTTTTATCTGTTTGGTTTTTCGTTTCATTTTCTTCCTTTGCATTTTTTCCTTATTTGTTTGCTTGTTTTTTGAGAGGCTGTCCATTTTGGTGGTTCACCTTCTACTTTTATTCCTAGAGAGCTTTATTCCCGTCTGCAGCTTCTGTAGCTGTTTCTGTGTCTCCTCTCCAAGTGACCCCACCAGCCATGCCCTGTCCTTGTGGCCAAGGCAGCCCTCCTGCTTCCTGCCCACAGCTCTGCCTGGCTGCTGCCTCCAGCAGGTCCTGAACCAGCCCTCAGAAAAGAGGCATTCCTTGAATCCTCCTGCTTCTTCAGAGAAGCCAAGACTTCTGCTTGTCCTGTGGCAGGATTTGTGCTCCCTGTGATCTGACTTACTGACAATTGCCCTGCTCTTCATCTCTTCTGCCTCTGTCATTGTTCCTTGATGCCCTTTCTGCCTCTGTGTTCACCTCTCAGGCTGAGTTCCTTCATCTCATGAATCTTGCTCAAGGACAGCAGTGAGTTGGGCTCCTCAAATACGAGCATTGTGATTTTTATGTATTTTTGGCCAAGTGTTCACTCCTCATCCTCTTTTCCTTTTCACCTTCAGCATTTCTGCTCCTCTCTCCACACCAGGCCCAGGCTCAGTGTGTGTGTCAGAGGTATGCCAGTCCTAGCTCAGCCTCCTTGCCTGGATCCCAGCACATCTGTTGCACTTGTTCCCTCTCCTCAAAGCTGGGGTTGCTGTGGTGCTGTCCTGTGATATCTCTCCTCGTGCCTTTGCACTCACATCTCCTCTCAAGAGGCGCTGTCTCTCTGTTGGATGATGGTGTACAGTGCATTATGTGCACCATTATGGTTTTATAATGAAGATTTTGAGATATTAAACACATTAGCACTTGAAATGTGTTGTACCTGTTTAGTTTTCGACCTCAGGGAAATCTTCTGAAGATGTTAGCTGTTTGCATAATAAACTTATGATGATAACAGTATTTTACCAAGGAAGGAACAGATCTAATATTTCCTGTCCGGGGTTGTAACTCTGAGTGTGACTTGCATTAGAGTTTGGTGCAATTTGATAAGTTTTATGCTGATTCACTTTGCATATGGGAGAGCTGAAAGCAATTCATGTCAACCTGAGTGTGCAGGATGTGAGTCATTGCCTGATGGTCAATGCCTGGTCTGGCGAGGAAGAATATTTTCTATGAAATGAGTCTGTGAATCTTTGAAAATTACCTTTTTACATATTCATGAAAATTTACCTAAATTCACAGCAGCTTTGCATGGAAAGTGAATTGTGTTCTAGGAAGTGCCATATGGTCTCTGCTTTTATATTTGAACAATTACAGCATCAGAAATGTAAAGCCCCCAAACACGTTCTCAAACCATTGGAAGAAAAATCATTTAACTGGCCATGTAAGAGCTGTGTGAGATCCCCTGCTGGCTTCTTGACATCTCTGTGCAGGAGCACTTTAACATGTGGGCCTGGGCTGCTGTCTTTTTATGGCTTTTTAACCCATATCTATGACCCTCCTTGAACACTGGTCTGGGTGTAAGGAACAGAGGAGGTCAGCTTGAGTGCTGTGGAGACCCAAAAATGTGTGTGATATTTAATGATGGGCCAATTCTTGGGATGACCCACTCTGTGATACTGGAGCCATTTATTGCCCTGGAAACAGCATCTCAATCTATCGCTTCTGTTTGCTCCACACACTTCTGCTCTGCTGTCAGGCAAAGATCAATTTTATCATGCCCAGGCCATGGGCAAGAGCCTCTCAAACCTCTCCTGGCTGTTTGCTCTGTGTACAGAGCTTTTTGGAGACACAGCTGTATTAGCCCTCAGAGAATGCTCTGCCTCAGGGATGGAATTGGTCTCCTCCTGATAAGCAAGCAGCAATATTTTATGGCAGTGTGACTATAAACTATATCAGTGCTTGGCTGAAAAGTCACCGTGATAGGTGCTGCTGTATATTCAAATGTGCTTGCATTTAATCAAGGCCTTGTGGGGAAATAAGCGTCATCATCCCTACGAGACCCTAGGCTAGGAAACCAGTTTCCCTCAGTGGTTTTAAGGGAGCTAATTTCTTGTTGAATGTCTGTCCCTTTGGGTGGCTGGCAGTGGTGAGCCGTGGTGCCCTGGTTTTCAGGGAATGCTGTCTTCATAGGAAGTGTGGAGCTGGAGCATCAGGTTCCAAAGTAGCATTCCTGTTCTCTGGTAAAGAAGTGAACGTTTTGTAATTGCAGATCAGCTTGAGAAAGTGCACTTTTTTGGGATTTTTTAACATTAAGGAAAAAAAAAATCACATGCCTCTGTGTAAAGAGGATTAATTAGTCACTGGATGCAAGCCATTTGTGTAAAATGCTAAATATTGTTCTTCTGGAGAGTGTATCAGCTAGAACTGGCCAAGTATTGAAGTGTATGTTTGCCTTTTCTCCCATGGACTAATTCATTACAGTAATTACGATTAGAAATCTCCTACAGAGATGTACATGGAGGAGGAAAAGAGGGCTCTGGCTAAAAGTTAGCTTTATGGAAATCTTTTTTCCAGCTGGCTCTATTGTCAGTTCTTCCTTCCACTCAGACTTGCTTCTTCCCTTTCATGACTGATACTGGTAAATTGTTCAGTAAAAGCACTAATGTCCTGTCACAGCACAGACAGAAGGTGAGAAAAAGGATGTTTCTACCTCTCCCTGCTTATTTCTGCAGTTGTGAGCTAAATAGTTCCTTCCTTGCAGGTATGCAGGGAGCTGAGGAGAAGCAGGGAGGGGAATCACCACCCGGCATTCCCACTGTGCCCACTCAGCACAGGGGAGGTGGTTTACAGCTCCGAGCAGCGTGTCTTGATAGTTTCTGTTTTCTCCTGTTCTGGCTGAGATGACTCACAGTCACCTCTTGCATGGCTCTCCCAGCCTTCTGCACAGCTCCTTCCTCACCCAGATAGCTTTCTCCCCCTGAATTTTGGTAGCTAGCTCCCTTTCTCTCCCATCCCTGCTCAGCTGTTGGAGATGTCTCCCCAGCAGCCCACTAATTTGGGATGGAATCCTTCCATCCGCTTTGAACCGCAGCTTAAAAGATGAAATGACCTTACCACATCCTTTAAAAAGGACAGAAGAAAACTTTGAGTCATTTTTTGACTCTAAAAACTTGCCGCAGAATGAGCCTGGATGTGACAGTTGTAGCACTCCAGAGGATGGATGGGATGAAGTGTTGTTGTGACGCTGTGACCTGTGCCAGGAGAGCTGCTGCTGTTTTCTCCCCGGAGTGGCTCTCCCCATGTGCCACTCAGAGTGGTGCAGGGGCCATACCTGTGGCACAGGCTGTGCTTATATATATTTGATAGGATCTCAGGCACCAGTTTTTGATCTGTGCTGCATCGTAGGCTCAGCTTTTTCACCATTCCTTTCACACTACTCCTCCCACCACCCTCCCCTTGGCTGCAGGCCAGGGCAGAGCAGGATCTCTGGTCCCCTCTTCCATGTCCTGATTCCAAATCATGGTAAGGATTAGCTTCTGTACTTTGCTGTGTGTATGTGTCTGAACAGCTTTCTGCCTCTCACTTGTCTGCCTCCCTCGTCATGCAGGCACATAGGAGGCTCTCTGCAGGAAGAATGCTAAAAGATTATTGTTTCAGCTTAAAAAAAAAAAAAAACACCTCAAGAATTATTTCCTTCCTGCTTTCATCAGACTGCATCTTCTGTGGGATGCTTAAACTGCTGCCTAGAATGCAGCTCGTGCCTGGATGTTCTCCCATCCCAGCAACAGCGTGTCCTGTTAGCAGGTCAATTTGCAGCTTGTTACTAAGGGTGCTCAGGTGTAAATGGCTTGGGTGGTGGTTGGGCAGGTAACTCGTACTGGCTGCGAGTTGTGGTCCACTCAAACCAGCTGCAGCCGTGCTAGAAATGCCACCAGTGTGTGAGAGAGGGGTGGGAGCCTATCGCTGAAAAATGAACAAGGACAGACCTCTTTGGTTCAGAGTGCTTTGGGCATAAGGAATTGTTAACCACAGGCAATTTAGGACCAAGAGACCTGCAGTAACACACCCAGCAGCCAAGATAATGGAGCACTAAAAAGGTATTTTGAGTTGTGCATTTTATTTTATTGTGTGTGTGTATCCTTGAATATCTCTTGGAGTTTAATGTTGAGGTCTGGGGAGGGAGAGGTTTCAGGTGTCTAACGGGGGTTAGTAATGATAACTGCAGTTTCTGTTGCTGCTCCTGCAGTGGGCAGACACCCTAGGAGCAATTCTGAAATACTTCTATTCTGGGTGAGTCCAGCTCTGGACTTGGCGCCTGTGTAAATGGTTTTCTGCTGCAGAACCATCTTTTGTGGGTTTTTTTTTGTTTGTTTGTTTTGTTTTTTGTTTTTTGGGGTTTTTTTTGGCTGTGTAACCATTACTTTTTGAGACCATGCACCCTAAACAAGCTAAATCTATGTCCCACAGTGAATTCAGAAAGTTTAGTGCTTAATGAGTTGGAATAGTGCTAAGATTAGAAAAGCATTTTATTGGAGAGGCTTGACAGGAATAGTAGTTAAAAGTTGCAGTCCCCTCTCAGGTAAGGAATTTACATGAGTATTAATGCAGCAGCATAGCAGGGGAGCAGCAAAATACACAAAAGTAAATTGGCATCTTTGCAGCAAGCCCTAGGCAGGAAGTTTGGGTGGTGTGAGGTGCTGCTCCTGTAGGCACAACAGGCAGCAGCTCCATCAGAATCTGCTGCAGGAATGGGGCATCCCCTGACCTGCCATGAGGTTTGGGGATGGACCTTCCTTGCTCCAGACTTCTGTGCTTGCAGATCCCATGGTGTCATTAAAAAACTTTAATCATGCAGCTATTTTGTACCCTAATCAACTTTTCCTTGCTGCTTGGAGAACAGCAGCTGTGGGGGTTACTCACTGAATGAATCATAGGAAAAATTAGTAGTTGTCTTTATGAATTATCCCCTCATTCGCTTACCAGATTTCTGGTTGGGGTTTTTTGTTTGGTGTTTTTTCCTTCTTTATTTTTTAATTGTGTTTAACATTAGATTTTAGCTTAATGTGAATGTCTGGGGAAGTCCTGGTGGTTTAGATACTTCATAAATTGGCCCTCCTCTGTGGAACTTCAGCATTTTCTTGCGCTATTGCACAGTGTTTAAACGAAATTAGTTTGGGGGTTTTATATATAAAACAGTTTGTTCTATTAAAAGAAACAGGAGCACTGCAAAACATTTTTCTTTGTAACACCTCTAATTTTTGCCAAACTGTGGCTGCATTTCTCCTTCAGCCTCACTTTTTCCTACCTGGCAGAGTTGCATTTAGACCCGGAGCGAGGGGCAGATGCTTTGCTCACCCTCGGAGAAGCATCTCCAGGTGCTTCTCGTTCTGCTTGCAGGCGATGGAGGTGTCAGGAATGGACGTGCCTGACACTTGGTGTGACCATTCAAAGGGAGCCCTGCTCTCAGCAGAGGGTTCATGTGCTGAGAGAACTTCTCAGATCAATCTGTAACAATGTGCCAGCTGAAAAATCTCTGGCTTGCTGTCGGCCAGCTGGAATTTCAGAGAGCCACCAGCCTGTACCTGATGGTTTCCAGACCTGAGGTCTAGTGCTTGAAATAAGTAGATATAAAAAGAAAATCGAACAACGATCATGAGCTTACATATGCTGCATAAATGTTAAAAGCAAAAAAAACCCCAAACAACTCTAACCTCTTTTATTTAATTACAAAGAACTTCGAATTGCTACTGGGTTATTTTTTGTTCTTTTTCTTCCTTTACGTTTTTTATAAAATGATTCTTTTTCATTTATTTAGTTTTTAAAGTACATTTCAAAGTCTTGCCCTTGCATTTTCGCTTCCTGAGCGTTGCTGCCCTCCCTCCCCGGATCCATTAGAGCAGTGGCATTTCTGGGTTGAGTTGAGCTGCTGCCATTTTTTCCCTCTCTCCCTGCCTTCCCCTCGCTGCCATCACCTCCTCTCTGTCCCCTGGGATGGCTCAGGCAGAGCTGGGAGCCTGATGCTGCTCCGTGCTGCCTGCGAGAAGCTGACCCGAGGAGACAGCACAGCAGTGGGATTTCCTGTTCACTACCTGCACTGTCTCTTTCCCTGGGTCTTGCTGGCAGTGGTTTTATCATCTGCTGAAATGTTTTAATTTTCCAACTGATCTGAGATGCAGTAGGAGGAAAGATGCCTCCTGGAAGAAGTTGGAGCATGCAATGCCAAGTACTGTCCTGGCTGTTTTGAAGGATCAGTTTTGGTTGACCACAATCTCCCTCAGAGCAAAGGGGATTAACAAAAACTAATTTTTTATTCTGGGATTTGAGCCACATAAATAAACAGTTAATGTAGCTTTTCTGAGAAGTGTGAAGGGATGTATTTAGCTCCCCTTGCAATTTTTAAATGTCTGGGATGTGGGGAAGCTCCTTTCACTGAACCCTGAAGCAACACAAGTGCTCCAGGAAGTGTTAAAACACAGTAGCTGTGGTGAGCTTTATGTTGCAATTATCCACTCTGGGGCTTTAAGAAAGTGACTGTCAGAAGTGCCTGTCTTTATTGCCAGCTGGAAAGATAAATGTAACCTCTTAAATGTTTCTTGTTTTCTTCTGGGTTGATGGATTTTATTTTTTTTTCATTTGCTTGTTCCATCATTATTTATTTATTTTTAGCAAGAGAAAAATGATGGTGCTCAACTAACTGGTGGTAAACGAATTAGCTCTTCAGGAAGAAACTCTGCTGCTTTGAATCTCATAATCTTGCAGCAGGACATGGGAGTTTTGTAGATTCTGTTGTACATTGTGCAGTATGAGACAACTGGAAGGAAAAAATATCCAACTGGGACCTAATACAACACAACAACAACGAGGGCTCCTGCAAACCTCAGCGACAACAATTCAGGTTTCCTTTTCATTCTTATACACGGGCCTGCAAACTAGAGGAGCAGAACCATAGTCTGGGAAACTTTCCAGAATAATTTGCAAGCAAATGAGGGATGCAGCCCTGGCTCCTCTTCGCCTGCCTTTATCCTGCTCTCAGTTCTGTGTGTGTCCCCCAGAGGATGGGACAGGGGATTGTCCCTGTGGGGTTTCTCAGCTGTCAATAAAGCATCGGGTCCCTTGGC
Organism: Melanocharis versteri; assembly: GCA_013397845.1. Classification (NCBI taxonomy): domain Eukaryota; kingdom Metazoa; phylum Chordata; class Aves; order Passeriformes; family Melanocharitidae; genus Melanocharis; species Melanocharis versteri. The sequence goes on along the minus strand of VZTG01004530.1, from coordinate 231,586 downwards.
AGACCTGCTGTCCTTTGCTAGGAAGATGCTTTCTCCATTTGTCCAGATATTAAATACATTCTTATAGACAATGCTTCTATATTAGGGCTTTTAATTTTTTTAAAATTCATCTGAAAGAGTGAAAGGTGATTTGTTGCTTCTCAGTGTCCCAGCAGATGGGGACAGCACTGCCACAATATGTTTTGCTGGTCTCAGAAATTGTCCTGCCACTGCTGTAGATGCCAATGTGATGCACAAACCACAGACACTTGTGATAATATTTATCTTTTTGCCTCTTGTCCTGGGCCTTAGTCAAACGAAGTATATGTGAGAAAGCACTGGAAAGGGATAACCATTGAATCTTAATTTTTCAGGTTAAATTTCCAGGCTATGAAGGTAAACGTCTAGGATTTTCTGCTTACACTTTTATTTTTTGAGTGCCTGTGGGCAGAAAGAAAGTGTTCACTGCCCTACAAAATCCTTTCTTAAGTGTGAATCACAGTTATGATTTATTTTTAAATACACTGATATACAGGTTAAGTCAGAATGGGTCTGCTGATTTTGCTTTTATACAATTACTTCTACAGTTTCTACAATTCACAATGGATTCTAGAGTAACTTAAAATTTTTGAACATGGAATGAAATCCCAATGAAGCTTTAACAGAAAAAAATTGTTTGACTTATGTTTCAATAAAATTCAGATGTTTAAAAAGTTTACACATTAAAAAAAGGCAGCAGAATTGCAGGGTTTTTAACACTGCTTCTTCTACATTTGGTCCCACTTAACTTGCTGATTTCACAAAAAGCACAGGACACATCTGCAAACCTCCAGTCCCAGTGTGTCAGAGGATGTCCAGTTATCTGGGAATTAGTCCTTCCCTTGGAGGGACCAGATGCAGAGAGGTTTGGATGCCTGGGCAGCCTTCCTTTTTTTTGTGAAAACCTATGTGCATGACCTTGAGCAAGAAGCTGAGTCATCTGGTAGCTCATTTTCCATCTGGAAAACGGGGATGATAAAAGCTCTGGCCACTAAACCGGGACAGACTGTAGAAGGATGAAAGCTGTTGCAGAAGGCAGGAGATCAGTATGTTCCGTCAGTTTGTGTCTTTGGGAAAATGTTACTAAACATTTTTTAAAACCCAACTGAACAGAGCTGTTGCCTGGGGAGAAACAAGCAGAAAGGCAGAGGACAGCAAGGGGGGAGTGGGGGTGTGAGCTACCCAGGGCTTGGTGTGCCTGGGTGGTTCAGCTGAAGGAGCAAGCAGCAGCTTCCTTGGCTTCCTTCCCAAAGCTCTGGTGATCCCAAATCCAGGTGGGGCCCTGTTGGATTTGCAAACTCGTGGGTGGGTCAGGGCTGTGCCCCAAGTGCCCTTGTCCCTGCTGTGTCAGGGACACGGCGCTGTTGCTGCACATCCTGAGCCAATTTTGTTTTTCTTTGACTTCTGTTGTACTTTTTACCCATCCTCTGTTTTTGTAATGTGGTACAAGTGTAACCACTCAAAAAACATCCAGACAGATTTTGCAGCAATATTGGTCTTTTCTAGTGAAAAGACTCGAAGTCATTATTCTTTTTGACAGCCAAACTTCTCCAGAGAGTGAACAGGAAGCATTATTCTTAAGTAATGAGGGGATTAAATGAAATTTCTCAAAGCAGTAATATATTCAGCTTTGGATTTGAAATGTTCAAAACATTACTCTGTGACTGCAAAAAATTACTTTGGCCAATGTAAAATGTCAGGGAAATTCTACCCTGAATGGTTTGTGATTTGGGGAAAGAACATCTCATCTTACATTGATGGTGCTCTCCCATAGATATAGATATATATATATTAAAAAAAAAAAATCAAATGCAACTACTTTCAGTAACTGGAAAAACCAAAGAGCTGCCTCGTGATCACTCTCTTTTTTTCCCACAAGTAGGAGAAAAAGCAAGCATTAGAGGTTGGTGTTAAAATAGTACCTTGCACCTCTCTTTAAGGATATCAGTCTTTTCTGCTATTCAAAAGAGAAGCAGAACAAAAACATTGTGGGCAATATTTTATAATAGAACAATGAGCCTGAACAGCTAGATTTAAAACCCCCTGTTTCATAAATATTTCAAAGAATCTTCTTAGATTTAAACTTAGTTTTTTTTATCATTGCTTTCCTTATTATGCATCAGCTTTTAAGTTCCACTGTGAAAGAAAACTTCAGAGTGAAGGATGTTATGCTCAGTATGCAGTGGCACTTTTATATACTGATTATAATGAAGCCTCTCCACATTGCTTTCCTTCATGACTTTCATTTCTACACCTAAAATGAAAAGGAATAAACGCACCTTTTGCTCAGCAAATATTTTTATACGGTCAGCAGTTGATTGCTGAGTGTCAGAGCGCTTCAGGGTTTTTCTGGATGTGCCCAGTGATGCGTGGTGACCAGTAGGGAGCCACATCCCTCTGGTTTTAGGCATATCTGTTCTCATAAGGGCACCTGTAAGGGGCTTTTTGTGATCAGAGGCACTTGCTGCAGTGCACAGCTTTCTGTCACACTGTTCCTCATCCTTTCCCATTTGTCTTGTTGCACCAGCGTTTGTTTCAATGCAGCTCCAAACTCTGCTGATGGTCTGAGACTGCAGTGATCCTGGGAGCTCTTGAGTGGAAACCTCTGGTGTTTATTTAGATAATGTTGTGCAATACTAAAAAACAAAAGGCAAGAGAAGAATATACTGCTGTGTATTATATATATAAAATTATAAATACTGTTGAATATCTTCAAAACAGCACACAGTGATCTGCCACTGAATCTTTTATGCATGTCTTTGCAGAGGCAATACAGAAATCTGAGTGATAGGGGAAGACTGCTGTGGAAAGCTTTCCCAGGTACCCCAGGGCGTGAATAATCCCTTTTGGCAACGTGCTGTTAATGAATAGTCTAACTTGGTCTGCCTGCATTTGTAATCTGGTTGTTTCCTGTTATTTACGATGTTTTGTTAATTGAATTTTCTTATTAGTAATAAATAATAGCCATGTGCTGGCTTTCACAGCTTTATTGTACAATAAGTATCAATGCAAGTAGCTGGTCAGACTTTTCACACCCCATGACACAGAGTGTGAAGCTGGAAGAGTTAAAACAGTGATAGTTCAGCTCCTTGTGCAGTCTTCTGTTATAGAAAAGCCTCTTTAAAACTAAAGTGGGGTATTTCTGCAGTTCTAAAACACATCAGGTATTTTCAGGCATCCGTTTTTGGTCTATTGCTAAGAAACAAAGTTAATAAATATAAATGAAATTGAGCTTCATGCTTTTAGCAGATCCAAAGTGCTCCCTCTATGACTATAAAGCTTGTCCTGTCATCCCATATACCCTCATTAGATGGACCAGAAAGGCTGCAGAGTCATCTAGATTTCAGATTATGACATATCATGCTTCCCTTTGGCAGGCTGGAAATGATAGTAAGTTTTGTTATTTACAGTTTTTTTTCTTGGGGCAGAGCTGTCCACTTGCCATCAGACCAACCATGAGCAGTAGGTGTACACTGACTTATCTCACTTTTTTTCCCCCGTATAATATTTTAATACTAGAATTGTTGGGCTGGTGTGTGATACTTATTTGTCTATCTATTTTTAATTCTCCTGGCCTGTTTTCTGAGTGGAAAGGGCAGTCTATCAGGCTGGCATGGAGCGTGCTCACAGCACCAGGCCCTGTACTAAAACACCCCATCTCTGGGAAGGGGGGGAGTAGGGTTATCACCTCAATCCACCTTAGGTGTGCTGCTTTCCTGTAGCCACTATAAACACTGCTTTGATTGGCATGGTGAAGGGTTGTATTTTTGGTTCTGCAGGTACACACAGGGCTGCAGTTTAACACAATCACGTGCTGCTGATTTCCGAGTGAGCGATCCTCACCTTGGCATTTCAGTGCCTGCAGAACAGCTGCAGGGCTGGGTGGATGCCGGGCAGGTGACACTGGCACCTGTCCCCACTGCCTGGGCACAGGCAGCGCTGAAGGTGGCTGGGCTCCAGAGGAGGTATGAACCTGGGAGAGGATGAAAACCTGGCTGTGTGTGAGGTGTGTGCTGCTCCTGTGGATGGCTGCTTTCCTCCTGGCAGATGAGCTCTGGGAACAGATTCCGAAATGCTGTTTGCTCAGCCTCATCTCTGTCTCACTCTATGGCTCCATCTCCTCTTCTGTTTGGTTTGCTAATCTGATTTGTCGGCCGTCTCCCTGTAAAGTGCAGGATTAACTTTTGTGTGGTATTTCGAGCACTGTACTCATATTCAGGATACTTTGTAAGGTAAATAAGGCATGCTCCAATATCAGGGATGCATTATTATCCCCAGGTGCTTTCACCGGACATCTTCTTCCGTAAAAAATGTTTGCCACTGCAGTCTCAAAAAGACCCATATTTTGTACAGCTTTTTAATGTGATGACTTTCAGTATCATCTCCCTGTAGTTTTGGGTTTTATTTGTGGTCAGTAAGCAAGTAAGCCTTTGATAAGTTTCTTTTGCTTACAATGGGAATGTATTTCTCCACAGACTGAGTTGACTGAAACTGTTTCATGTTTCCAGTAGTGTAGCCATGTAACAGTCTGCAGATTGCTTGATAATTCCCTGGTTGGTAAAGTTAGAAAGGAAAAAAAAATTGTGAAATTAAAAGATCATTTAAATTATAGCCCTTTGTTCTACCTTGGTAGTTAAGGTTCCAAACAACAATGTACAAACTGCATAATTTGTTCTGTGAAAACGTACCCAGTGTGGAGCCATCTGTGTACCCGTTGACACTATTTATATCAAAAGGGACATTGCAATAGCTGGAAGAGCCCCTATTCCCAGCTAACCATTTCCAGTGTGACTCTAAATTATTGATTTACATTCATTCTCTATTAACCTATTATGAGTTCATCTGCTGCTTTCAGCTCTCATATCATGTTGATGTACTTCTAATTTTCTAAACGGAATGGTGATTTACTTCAAAGATGTTGGGATGAATTGTTCTCCAGTGAATATCTGAAAGCCTCTTATGCCCCAGATAACCTCTTTGATTTGAAATCTGCATGGAGAGTTCTTGTACATAACAAGCCCACCAACAATTCCTTGGTAATCCTGGAAATGTCCCTTTCCTTTCCGTCCTTCCCATTCCGCTGAGTAAATGCTTGGATTTCCAAAAAGAGTATTTATGAGATAATGTGCTCAGTGTCTTTGAATGGAATGACCATTCCTGTTCAGTAGGGATATCCCATCTGCAAAGTACTTTGAATTTGCTGGGTAGTGTACATGATCTAATTGCACTTGGTGGCTCTTTTAGTCTTACTCTGCTTGAGTGGGTTTTGTTTTGTCCTAAAATGCATGTTTGCATATTGTGCAACCACTGGGGAAACCACAGAACCATTCACAGGAATGAAGTGATTGCTAAAAGTGCATTTTTCCAGTTAACTTACACGGTAAAATAAATTCGGAGAATGGTTGAATTGGAAGCTGTGACTTAGAAATAATTTTCGAGAAAATTATAATGCAGTAGTAGAGTGAAAGGCAAAAAGTTACACGAATACTATAATGGAGAGAAATTCTGTGTTCTTAGATTTGACTGATTTTGAAGGCATCTAGTTTGATCAGTACTGTGATACAGTATTTCACCTTTTCTCTGGAATTATGAAAGTCTCACTCTGATGCTTTGTGTTGTTGGCTCAGTAAAGATGGTTTTACCAGCACCCATGAAGAATGCAATTAGTAGCTCACAGTATCTTGTTGTTTTGTACAACCCTGTGTTTCTTTTTCCTGTGGCTGTGTAAGCCAGTGTGCCAAGTCCTTCCTAATGTGGGTGATACCCACAGGGCTCCCGGGGAGCTCCAGCGGGTGATGTGGGAGGGTTCTGGTGACATTAACAGTGACAGCTGCCCGTCAGTGCACCCACAGAGGTGCCAGCTGTACATGGTGACAGGGGACAGTTGTGCAGCGTGCTGCACTGGCACTTCAGAGCGGGGAGAGCCTGCGCTGGGAGCTCTGGTGAGACTTTGGGATTGACTGATCCTGGTGAGTCCCTCCGAGTGTGACTAAAGGTTGCCAAAGCTGCTGGCTCTGTGGGAGACAGGGCTTCTGGGCTCGAGCCTTCCTCTGCATGGAGAGCTCAGCAGGAGCAGGGAGACCCTGCAGTCACCAAGACACAATCTCTCCTGCTGGCATACGGAGGCTCTCCGTGTTCAGCCAGGAGCTGCTGGGCTCACTGGGGCGTCTGCTCCTGGGGCGGGGGTCCTGATGAACCTGGCCTTGTAATCCCGTGTCTCTCTTCGTTTCTGGCCTCGGGGGACACATCTTCCCTCTTGCATGCAGTCACCAAGAGCTCCTCAGTGCTGCTACCGCCACAGAGGCAGAGCCACTGCACGAAATCCCTCCTGGATGCTGCCACTGCTGAGCTCGACTCGAGACTGGTTTAACTTGCTGGTGTGAGCACACTGATTTCAGATTCTACTGTGCAACTGCAGCAGAACAGAAAGTGTTCCAAATAAAATGTGCTCATCCTTTCCTTCCCTGCTCCCCAGTCTTCACCCTGATCTCCAGGAGCACCACGTGATGTCCAGATGGTTTTGTGAGGAGTTAAATTGTGAGGAAAGGATCTCTTCCAAGCACTGTAACACCATGTAACCTAACTCAAATATGTATTGTAGCTCAGAGGCAACATCTCGGTTTATTCTACTAAAGTATAATTAATTATCATTTCAATAGGGCTACTAGGTGTGTGTATTCATCCAGTGCATTGAAAAATAATAACAAAGCTGCTTATTATCTAATGGATGATGTTATACATTGTGGATGCAACCTATTAATATGGAAATACTGGCATATTCATCCAGGATAATTTGTATGGTGTGTTTCCTGACCTAATAATGAAAAAAGTAGGTTAGCTTCCAAGTTTTCTGAGATGGGAATTAAAGCTTTATAGCAAGAAAGTCTTTGATAGTTTTACACAAATGGTTGAAACTTGCAAACCTTGCATGTTTAAGATGGTTTATTCCACAATGATGACTTGGAGATATTTCTAATTAATTGGAGTAGTACATCACCGCTGAATTTCCTTGGCTTTTCCATTATCTCACTGTTGTTTGCAATTTAATGGAATTAAAAAGCATCGAAAGATACAGCTTACCAAACATGGTGTAATCTGAGAAAATATGGGCTTCTAAGGAGATTTTATAAAATGTAGTTTACAGAAGCTTATGCAAAGCTGTTTTCTTCTTCAGGAAGCATTAAATCAAGCATTGAGCATTTCAGGTGCTTTATTGTTGCAGGAGAGTGTATAGTGTGGGGTGCCTATAAATACTGAACTCTCAGGTCTGAGCCTGGCTAGCTTTTTGCCGAAGGTGTATTTGTGAAGCAGCTGTTGTATTTATGACCATCTCTAAGATGGTTTCAGTGTTTAATCAATATCTGCTCTAGCCATCAAAATGACGACCTTCCTTTCGGAGCTCTGCTTCCTTGCTAGCGTAAATGTGAGATGCTGAGCTGTGTTTCAGGAATGCAAAGATTGCCGTGTTGCATTGGAGCTGACATCCATCGAATGTCAGGCTCTTAAGGTGCTGCAGGCAAAGCTGTGACTGTATCATGTGTGACTCCACCGGCTTCGGCCAAAGGCCCTGCCCATCCCTTCTTCCTTGACATGTCCCACCTCTTCCTCCTCCAGCTGATGTGTCCCAGTTCTGTGTTGCTCTGGCTGTGGTGTGGAGGCAGATACACACTGAGTATGAGGCGGCAGAATGAGAAGACCAAACTTGGTGTTGCAGGGGTTTTTTTGGCTCTCGCCCCAGCCCTTGTGATGTTTGGGGAAGGACACTGAGTATTCGAGCCTTCATCTCTGACGTGCATTATGCTCTGAAGTTCATTTTTGATGGACTTCTCTGTGCATTGCTTACTGTCATTTTGTATTGTTCAGTGAAAACACATCCTTGAGCTCTCCTGCTGTGCAGGAAGAAATTCTTTTAAAGATTGTGCGCTTCTCCAGTGCTTTCAGTATCTCTTCAGCTAAATCTTGTAGCCGTGGTCTCTCACCCAGCAGATATCCTGCCCCCAGATGCTCAGATAGTAACCTTTTAAATATAGCACACCTCGGTAGTAGCTGGTTGTCAGAACAGTCATGTTCTGTAGGGTGTTTTCTGAAAGAATGGTTATTGTGCATATGAAGCTTTCTTTTAGGTTTTCTGCTGTTTTGCTTTGCCCATTTAATATTTGACTGTCCTCCACCTCATGGTACATAGGTGTTCTGCTTGAAGAGCAGAGACTTTGCTTTTTCTACTTCTGGTCTGTTAAAACTTTGTCTCCTGTGCTGAAAATGGAGACTGTTGTTTATGCTGGACCTTTTTGTTTGCCTCATGAACACCTGTGATCCACAAGCTGTGCTGAAACCGTCAGATTTCTATTATTTTGAGAGCGGGAACTTCTAACAGAGTCATAAGATGAATTTAGAGAGGGGCTGAGCATGTTTTAGTTCTGTCCTTGTGCATGGTTGTGAAGATGGGAGAAACTTTTTATTGTGGGCCTGTCTGTAGTCACTTTTTGCAAGAAGTTCTTGGTTTTATTTTAGAATCAGAAATGTGGTTGAAGAAAATGGAATCAGGGTGTGAAGAACATGCTGTTATTGGAAGGAGTGGCAGCGTGTATTTGCTTGGTGATTTTGCAAGGCTTTATAATGATAATAGAAATGTTGGTGGCTGGATAGGCCTGGTATTTGAGTGTTTTAAATACTTATTTATTTTTAAAAGTGGAGTCAAACAGAGGCTTTGTAGTGTGATAAAATTATTTATCCAAAGGTTACTTTGGTTTTGGTCTGATGAAATCCCAGTAAGAAGACAAAAACTATTAGAGACTTGGCTTCTGTGGAATTTCTAACGAGTCTTGATAGCACAGGAGTTTAGGGGGGAAAAAAAGTTATCTGAAATCATGTTTACTCATAGTAGTCTGTTCAAATTCCACTGCAGGAATGAGAATTGTTTTAGCATTCCCAGTCCTTGTTTTTTTAATGTTTGTTTGCAGCAATAAAATTAGATTGATCTCAGAATAATCAGTTTTCTTTCTTTTTAATATGACATCATTTTCTATGTGCAATGACATGCTTTCATAAAAATAAATGTTGGGCTACTCTGAGCCATGCCATCTCCTGGAGAGCAGGGAAACCTGGTAGGTGGATGGGCAGGTAAGAGAGCTGCAGAAGGTGGGAGGAGAAGAGAGTGCAGGTGTCCCCTCATCCACACTCCCAGGTGAGGGACGGAGCACTGTGGGCTGGAAGGCCACAGTGCAGCTTCAGGACGTGCTAAACCCCCACTTTTAGGAGGACAGCTGGCCTGCACTCTGTCCAAAAGCAGATGCCATGGCACAGCCCTCTGAGCAAATCTTGCAGTGTTTCAAAGAGGAAAAATATGCTCCCCTAAGCTTTGGAGACGAAGTGTGTCCGTTGGAGTGAGTGGCAGGCTGGGCATGACCTCCTCTTCAGAGCTCTGGGTTTGGGGATTTCTGTTGCCAGCATGCTTTAAAGGGTAAGGAGCGTTGCTACTCATTAATTAGTAAAATTTGAGCTGACTTCAAGTGGTGCTTGGAAACAGTAACTGTCAGAGTTTGGATTCATGCCCTTGAAGGAAAACGAGTTTTACGTTAATTTTCCAGTTTTCATTAGTAATTCTCCTTCTCCTAAAATAACGCTTCAGCTCAGGAAGTATGAGCAGCTGTGGGCAGATGGACCACTCTGAAGGCAGGTGCTATAAACCTGGAGTCTTCTGGGGACACATGACCAGCTCTGCTGGAGGTGCTGGATCTGGCGTGGCCAGCAGTGAGGGAGGGTTTGGAAAACCCCGGGGAGCCCACGTCACTGTCACCACTGCACTAGGCAGGAGATCAAAGTGACCAGCTCTTGATGGATTTCTAAATACTGCACTCCAGCATCCACCTCACAGTGGCCATCACCAGCTGTGATGGCAGCACCCTTTATCATCTTTCTCCCTGCATCTTCTTTCGCCTCAGTGGAGAGAGCTCAGCCTTTTCCTGGCTTTCTGAACCCTCACACTGCCACCTTTTTAGGGCTGCTGGAGCTTTGACTTTCAGCTCAGTGTTGAAGTGTGGATCTGAGACAGCACTTTGGACCTGTCTGTAACCTGAGGACCCCTCTCCAGTTGCCCTGGGTACAATCACTCCCTGCCTTTTGGAGTCTGAACACAGGACCCTGACAATGTGCCTCACCTCCAGTTAGGGGCTGGGAAGTCTCTGGACACAGAGCAGGTATGTATGGGCACATGTTGACAGGCAGAGGGCTTGGAACCTTCCAGGATTTCCCTTAATCCACTGAAAAACTGGTCAGTGTCCCTGTAATGTTGCTGAAGCTGTCCAGAGAAAGAAATTGTGTCAGTGCCAAATGCTGTTGTCAGTCTGATCATGTGGGATTGATGAACAGGTCTGAGAGTAACCAAATGGTTAATCTGCCCTGTAGATAGATATGCTTTTTAGATATAATAAGACCTGCCTCTTTTATAAAATTAGAACATGAATGTGCACAGGCATTATATAACTGAGAAGTGAATACTGTATATGGCAGCATGATGGATTAATATATATTGAAGGCTTTGATTGTTCTCCTTTCTGTCCTTCTGGTAGTTTATGGAAACATGAAAAGTTTTCAAATGACCTCTGAAATTAGCTTGTAACCTACGTAGTTGATCATAATTTTCTGTTCCCTGAGCCAGCAGTGCTTAAGGATTCATAATTCAGTATTTCAAAAATTGTCAGTGGCTTCACTATATGAAATTTTAAATATTCTGAATGTACTTCTGGCATTCAGTGGTTGCATTTGCTCATTCAAATGTAATGGATATTCAATAGCACCTATTATCAGCTTGATACAGAAAATATACTTGGGTAATTACATATGCCTACACTTGATATAAATTTAAATCATTTTCTGCCAAGAGGTCTGGTAAAAAATAACACAATTTTTTCCCATTTTATAAAGATTCAGTTCAGAATTTTTGAATTCATGAAAGAGAGGTTTGTGGGCGAAAGAAGGATCCACCTTCCTGGTGCTGGTGCACAAAGCAGGGTGTCAGTTCTCTACTTCTAGCAATCCTTTCTGTGCTTTTTGAATCATCATCTGTATTTTACTGACTTGCAGAGATTGCAACCTCTGTTCATCATAAGAATCCGAGTGTTTTTCTGAAGTGGACACAGAAATGGATGATGTTGATAGTAACGTGTTCTTCACAGTTTTTTACATTTTAAGATTCCATATTTCACCTGCTTAACTGATCCAGTATAAAAAATTGGACAGGCTGACATGTCTGTGTGGGACTCTGGCGTTCTGGAGGACAGGAGCTCCCTGGTGTGAAAGCTGTGCAGTGCTGGGTGCTGTCTCTGCAGCGAGCTGGTTCTCTCACTGTGCTGGCCAGGCTCTAAGGATCAGGAGCTGCTGGAAGGAGGCTCTGTTTGGGTTTTCTATTTTCTGCAGCCCCAGCCTCTGAGCCAGGAACAAGCACGGTTCACTGACCTGGTGAAGGATATCAGGGAAGGGAGCAGTTTTGCTGAACTCACAGTATGCTTGAGATGGGTTGAAACTCCAGCGAACTTTATTTTTACAGTGGCCAAGCAGTTCCTTTAGGTCAAGAGTAGGAAACTGTGTTTGGTGTGAACGGAAGAATTTTCATCTGACTTTATTTCTCATTCTATGAATTAATACCTGGAAACAAGAATCGCATTTTGTGAGCTGACTGCATTCATAGGAACTGCTATAATATATCTTATGCTGCCATAGCAACATAGGAGTGCAATGAGTTAGAAATCTCCCAGTTATTAGAAAACCTGAATTAAGCCAAATATTGGACAAATTGTGTTTGCATAACACCTAAGGTTCTGCCTTCTCTCATGAGGTTTTGACCTCGTTTCAGGTAAAGGGGTATCCTTGATTCTCAAGAATCAGGCATGACTGAGAGAAACAGTTTATTTTATGGTGGAGAGTATGAGAATAGCTGTGCTGTGGTACTGTATGGCAAGTCAGATTTGTGAACATATATTTAGGCTGCTGACTGTGCTCAAAGCTGTCTTGAAGAATATTTTAAAAGGTTGTGAAGAATGGTAAGAAATACTAAATTCTGTACCTTATGTTCCCTTTTTGTGAAACGAAGATGCTTATATTTATTTCTACGTAATGACAGATGAAACAAAAAATTCTATGAAAAATGAGTTTTCTGAAAGGTAAGAAAATAGCAAGAAGGTAATATTAGCAAAGACTCCAATGAATTACTTGGTTTCCACCTAATATTTGAGAAGAGTACTGAGGCCAGTTTTGAAAATACTGTGAGGCCAAGAATTCTATATTGCTTTCTGTATGAAATACCTCTCCATTAGGATAAAAAAGAAGGACACTTCCTATGGAGTGTTAATGGGAAGAAATTTCTGGAAAATATTTATTGAGATAATTTCATTTGGGATGGAAATTTGCCAGGAAGAATCATTCTGTGAGCTCTCAGGGCATGTGGAAAAACCTCATCTTTCTTGTGTTGTCAGTGACAAAGTGAGAGGTGGAAGAAGGAAATGTGTTGTGGTATTGCTTTATTTTTAATCTTATTTTTGCCAGTCTTTCTTATTTTAAACTTTATTAATGTATCTATTGTAGTTTGATCTTTTGTCAGAGATTGCTATTATGTCTCCAGCCCATCTTTTCTGCTGTGATTTTATAAATACCTACTTGCAATATCCATAAAAAACATCTGTGGGCTTTAATAAAGTTTTATTGTTTATGAACTTACTTGCCTGAAGCACAGAGTTCTGAAAGTATACTTTTAGTGCTGCTTTTCAAAAGCTTTCAAAATACTTATGGTTGAGGGGATCAGGAAATTTTTTCCCTAATTTGCAGTGCTCCTAGCAGTTGTCAGTAATGTGTTTTTTAAAGATCCAGGTAATAGTACAAGTGCTTAAAAAGAAAAGGGGCAAGTGCAGCCGTTTCTAAAACTTCTGCTAAAGCACTGAGAAATCTGTTGGCTTCCAGTAACACTGCAGTGCCATTAGACTGAAATATTGATAATTGCAATTAAACTTAGATTATTTCCCGTACACTTTCTTCTTACAGTGCCTTTTGATGTACTCCCTTTCCTTTAACTTACTGGCCCTGAAGTAGTTTCTTTCTTTCTACAATTGACTCTTGGGCATTCCAGCTGGCTACACCACCTCTTTTTCTAGTAGAGAACTTTTTCCCAGAGCTGCTGCAAGGCTTGGGCCACCAGACGCTGATTTTCCTTTCTGAAGCAACTTGTGACCTCTCCACTCTGGCTTTATCGTGTCCTCATTGTACATGCTGTGTGTATTTGTCACATACACAGCGCATGCAATGTGGACATAATGGAGCTCAATGGCCGCCTGAAAATAGAAAAAATACCTGCAAGAAATGTTGTTGTAGGCCTGGTTATGCTTTGGTTGTTGTTGTTATTGTTGTTGTAGGGTTTTAAAACTTCCTTGGTGTGCATGTGTGCTGTTCTTGTGTATGAGATGGGGTTCAAAAATCATGTCGTAGATACAGGAAAATAAGGCATTAGACCTCACAGGGTCATTGCAGTTTTCCAATTCTCCACAAAAGAAATCTATTAGCAGGACTTAAATAATAGCAGGAATCTAATTTTGGCTCCTGGTAGCAAGGTGATTCACTTTAGGTACATGTGTTCTATGAGTGTTATTTTGTGGTGTGTAATTTTTTTTGCACATTCTGTGCTTTGTACTACCACTGAGAGTTTGGGGAAAAAGCTGCGTTTCTCATGTAGCAAGAAAATGTTGTGCAAATCTTGTATCAACATTTAAGTTTGGGGTTTGTTGTTTTTTGTTTTGCTTTTATTTTGGTTGGTTGGTTTATTTTAAAAACTAAAAGAGCAAAGCAAAACCAAATCTTCTGGTTTGTTTTAAATAAAAAAAACCACAAACCCTATCATTTATATCCTAGTATTTAAAAAATGTCATTCCATGAGAAGTTTTTTAATGCTGTTCTTTTTTTCAGACAGCTCTACTCACTCACCTACATTAGCAAACACAGAGCCACGTTCCATGTTTTCTCTGCCATGAATTAACACTTTTAAATGATGGGGTTTTTTTCACTAGGTGATTTTGACACACTGAACATTTGTGTGAATAGCAGTTACCCTGGTAAGTGCTAAAATACAAGGAATCAGATATTTAAAAGTGAAAATTATTGCAGGGCCAAAATATTGCACCTAAAATGACTTGTGGAGGCTGCAAAAATTGAAAGTCCATTCTCAACTGGATATAGCCTGAATCTGGAATGGGCCAAAATCTGCTTTCAGGAGCTGAAGCCCTGTGCAAGAACAGGAAGTGCTGTGCTCCTGTCACTGTGCTGAGATTAGATTTGAAAAGGAGGGGTGTGTGGTGGCGTGGGACAGGTTTTCAGGGACAGTGAGGATGTGCCAACAAACAGCTCTCTTGGGGGAACTGCACTGTGGGAGTATCATCTCAGGATCCTCATCCTGAGCCTGCATCAATACAATAAAGACCTGACACGAGACGATGAAAATTAGTTTCTGATGTTTAAAAAAAAAAGTGTACCCAGTGCAGAGGGTACCATGAAAGCAGTGCTTTGCTTCCAGGTGTTTTTCCAAGAGGAGCTGGGATGTGTCCCCTCAAAGCTCAGTTCTGCAGGTGTTGGTTGTGGCTGGTGGGAGCTGATGGAGCTCCCCTGACCTCGCTCTGTGTGTCCCACTGTAGTGAAGGACTCCTTGAGGGCTGGGACTCTCCTCTGCCAGGGTAGCTTTGCCTCCACTGGATTATTTTTTATTCCTCCCTATAAATCACTGTTTTTATTAATCCAATTGCTGGAAAAGGATTGTAGCCTCAGAATAAAATCCCGTCGTAATTAAAAATGTAAAAGCCGCTTATGTTTTTAGGCCAAAGTTATTAGAGGAAGGTATCAACCTACCAATATTAATACCCCAGCTCAGCTGGGAGGCTGTTATCATGATGAAAGTGCCTGATAATGGCCTGGTTACTGAATATTTTATTGCAGATAACTTCTACTTGTGTTTGCCTCTCATCTACGTGCACCATAAGCTGTCCACAGCAGCCTGCCTCTCACATGCCTTGTGGGTATACTGGTTTTTTTTCAAATTTCAGGAAAACTCTTTTTTTTTGGAGCTAATCTAGCAATATTATAAAAGCAAGAAGAGTTTGTGACAGATTGTTCAGGGCACAAGGGCTGTGGGAATCACCTCTGTAAGAGGATTGAGGCATATTCCAGTCTTCAACATCTGCATCTTAAGCCATCTTTTCATAATGAATACTCCCTTATCAAATATCCTCTCTGTGTTTGTAGTTACCATCAAACCCCTATCTGGATAAAGAAAAATGGCAAACTGGAACAGCTCTCAGCCATCCCATTATTCATGCCATGTGCCCAGCTTTCAGGCATGCAATTGTCTGGGTATTCAGTTTGCAAGCCTGCTTTGTCACTCTTTGAGTAGAGCACTTTTTAATTACCTCTTTATAATTAAAACTATTGAAGGGCTAGAGTTATCTACTATTATTTTTTAATCCAAATATTGAAACTTTCCTTGACCTTTGGTTTCTTCAAATGGGAGGTGTTTCATTTTGCCTCTGCTGTTTTGAATTAAATGAGTTTTCTGTGAAGGAAAGGATGCTGAAAGACTTATTCCCTGATGGAGGATTTAGATGAAAAATTACGGACCCGAGTGACTCTCAAACTGCATTATTCAGAATCTCCTCCACCTAGGCTGTGCTCAACTTCGCAGACTCCAGCATCCTTCACCTGACAGTCCGTGGTGTTTGGTCCTCTGATGGTAAATGAGCTTTGCATCTGAAGCAGTGAATGGAATCGTTTAGAGCATCAGTTCTAAGCTGCAAAAGGGATGGAAACAAATTACCTCCCAAATGTCCATTTATCAGCCTCTGAGCTACAGCGAGTTTTCAGTGAAGAAAGCTCTTTCTGATGTTCCTTTCTGGTTTAGGTATGTTTTTTGATGGTTTTTCTTTTTTCTCCTTCCTTGATTTGCCTTCCCAGTTCCTTTTCATGAAGATATTTTGATCTTTCCTTTCAGCAGCGGCATATTTGTGATCTTTGTTCTCCTCCAAGTGGCCCCATGTGGCTTGTGCTTCATTTTTTTGGGGTGTCAGAAGCAATGCTGACTTCCTTCTCTGATTTAGGGAAGCTTTCTGTTCTCTCTCCAGTGTTGCTGCTGTCCCAGGCAGAAGCTGAGGCACTGACTCCTGTTTCCCTTGGCTCTTCTTTCTCTTGCTCTGTGCTGGGGTTCGGCTGCTCGTGTTCAGCCTGGCAGTGGTGGTTGTATTCTGGGGTGCCTGATGGCAGCACCAGCTGCTAGTCCAAGTTATTTCAAAGTGCTTATTTACACAAAATAAATTTAGTCTCTAGGTTGCGCTGAGGAATTCTCTGTATCTCTAGTCTGTTCTAGCAAGAAAGATGCTGTGCCAGAAAAAGAGATTTCATAAGAGGCAGCATTAAAGGACTACATGTTTTTACTGCTGTGCACAGCTGAGGAATTCCAAATTTAGTATTGTCTGCATGTGGTGGAAAAATACAAACTTGGAGAAAAAAAGGCTAAAAAAAGAGAAATGCAAAGATTCAGCAGAGTTTTCCTTCATGTGTTTCCACTGTAGAAGTCTTGAACCTCGGTGAAGTGCTGATTTTTCCGCTGCTAACACGCTTGCAGCTCTACTGGGTACAGCACGAAATTTGTTTCTCGCTGTCAACAGCCTTGCTCGACTCTTGTTTTTGGGAGCAGGAGCCTTTCACATGTGCAGGGCTGGTGGAGGGGAATGAGCGATGGGGACTCTGTAACACAGAGAGAACTTGAAACTTTGCCTGTTGCCCATAATAACCAGTAAAGAACAGCACTGCAAATCTCTACCTTCCACACATGCTGGTCCCCTTCCCTAAAACTGGGTGAGGAGCAGGAATCTGGACTACCGAGCCCCTTGCGTTTGCATTATCTGCATGGGTCACTGATGCCAGGGTGAGATGTGCTGCCCTGCGCCCCGGCTCCAGGCAGCTGCAGCAGCAGGTCTCGCTTTCTGCCAGTGCCCTGGCAGCTCTGCTGCTGCCAGCAAACCCTCTGCAGAGAGGGAGCTGCTCAAACCTCCCCAGGTTTGCCGTGCCGAGTTGTTGGTGAGTGTGCACTGGCGTTGGGAGCCCTTCATTCGGCACCCTTCTAATTGTTTTCTCTTGCTGGGGATCAGCTGGATCGGCAGCGCGGAGCTGAAGAAGGTGGGTGTGTGTAAGAACAGTCTGGTGCTTGTGTGGTGCTGGTTCCTGCCCTGGTGGTGTTTGGGAAAACAGCAATGGAGTGGTGTGGTGGCGTGCTGGGAGGAGGGGATGTGTTTCACCTCTATAACGCTGTACCTCTTTTTTTGACAAAGCCCAGCTCCGGAGTAGATATAGGATCCCAGAAGCATTTAGGGTGGAAAACTCCCTTAAGATCACCGAGTCCAAGCGTGTGCTGTAAACCTTCATTCTGCACCATTTCCTGGGCAGTAACTTATCGCCGTGTGGGTGGTCGATGGAGAAGCTGCTGCTTATTCCAGGGGGTGCCCGGAGCTGTGGGACCCCCGGCGGTGCTTCTCTGGCACCTCGCAAGCCAGCCCCCTCACCTGTGCAATAGAATACACGCAGCCACTCTCACACTGAGCCGGCCGGCCCAGGCGATGCTAGAGATGAATGAGAAAGAGGCAGCCCTCTGTACAGGCATCGAGGGTTTATTCAGACCCCAATGAGTCCGAGACGAGAAGGGGTCCACTTCCGTTCCACACAGAGTTATCAAGGGTATCGGAGGGAGGCAGGGCATACAGGAACAACCAGAGGGAATACAGAGGGGGCCGGGTCACTTCCAATTAAGGGCTACCAGGGGGCAGCTGGCTGCTGGCCAGTCACACAGACCCGAGCTCCCTAGGGTCACATCATCAATGGATGAGGCTTGTCCCACTGAGAACAGGTACACCTTTAAGCTCTGAAGCTTGTCCACCAGCGGCTTTTGTTTATATCTGGGGTTTTAGGCCCTTCAGCCTCAGCTGCTGCTCGTGCAGGCGATGCAGCAGTAACTCCTACCTCCGGTAGCGCAAAGCCCCGCTCTGCTGCCGAGTCCTGCCTGCAGCAAACCAAACCTCTGCAGGTCTGGGCTGTGGCGCAGGATGTGCCCAGGGGAACGGCCCTGCCTCTCCTCTGCCTCCTTGGACTGCGGGCTGCGAGGGCTGAAGCTGCCTGTCATAGGAAGGCTGGAAAGAAATGAGCTGTCTGGGCAGCTGCTGAGGCTGACCTTGTCTAGAAATTCTCATCTCCCCAGGAGAGTCTCCGGGCAGTGTGGTCTCCTCAAAGCAATCCTCCTTTCCTGCCCTGGTGGCTTAGGAAGGACTGGGGCTGCTTGTGGAGGCTGAGGGACAGGGTCCAGGGAGAAGGCGGCTTCCAGGGCACATTCCCGCAGCTCTGTTCAGGGCAGAGCTCTGCATTTGTTTCATTCTTGTTGATTAATGGCTTTCAGATAATTTCTCATTATTTTCTGTATTTTTCTTACAGTCTGTTTTNCCCACTGAGAACAGGTACACCTTTAAGCTCTGAAGCTTGTCCACCAGCGGCTTTTGTTTATATCTGGGGTTTTAGGCCCTTCAGCCTCAGCTGCTGCTCGTGCAGGCGATGCAGCAGTAACTCCTACCTCCGGTAGCGCAAAGCCCCGCTCTGCTGCCGAGTCCTGCCTGCAGCAAACCAAACCTCTGCAGGTCTGGGCTGTGGCGCAGGATGTGCCCAGGGGAACGGCCCTGCCTCTCCTCTGCCTCCTTGGACTGCGGGCTGGGAGGGCTGAAGCTGCCTGTCATAGGAAGGCTGGAAAGAAATGAGCTGTCTGGGCAGCTGCTGAGGCTGACCTTGTCTAGAAATTCTCATCTCCCCAGGAGAGTCTCCGGGCAGTGTGGTCTCCTCAAAGCAATCCTCCTTTCCTGCCCTGGTGGCTTAGGAAGGACTGGGGCTGCTTGTGGAGGCTGAGGGACAGGGTCCAGGGAGAAGGCGGCTTCCAGGGCACATTCCCGCAGCTCTGTTCAGGGCAGAGCTCTGCATTTGTTTCATTCTTGTTGATTAATGGCTTTCAGATAATTTCTCATTATTTTCTGTATTTTTCTTACAGTTTGTTTTCTTCCCTCTGTTTTCTCCTTTCTCCATCGTTTCCTTCTCATTCTATAGGATTATGCTTTGCATGAGAAATATTGCTGTAGAACTACAAGATATTTTTGTTTTGAGCTTTTTCTTATCCCTCAATTAGAAAAGCTGTAGGGCTTTTTAATTACTCTGACAATGAGGAACAAAGTTTCTTTTGTATTTTTTTGTCATGCTTCCTTGAACAACTTTAAAATTGTAATATTCTAACTTTCACTGTGGGCTTTTTTGTATTATGCTGATAACATGGATTTGAAGTTGCATAGGTATATCCCCAAAGGCTGTGCACAAATGAATTCACTGCTATTGATGAGCATTCAAACTGACAAAAACACTGACACTGAGAGTTACGTGTTGAAAAAGGACAGAACACAAATAATTTAAATATTTTTCTCATGTTTGAGTATATTTGTGGTGTCTGATTGAGCTGGTTAGCAAAATAAAGACAGATGGCAACGAATTCATTCCAACATGTTTTCATTATGGTACAGCTATTCCGACTTCTTGCAGCCCCTGTGAAAATTCTTTTCTTGTTTAAATTACCCTTGCTGCTGCTGTCCACACCCTGTCCAGGAAATTCAGAGGTAGTGTGATTAGAATATGCATGGAGAATGATTTTTATTTGCAAAATAAAAATTAAAATAACTGAATGAGGAGCTGCCTTTAACCCATATATTTAGTGGTGCAGTGAGTAAGAATTGAACTCCTTCTCTTTTAAAGTTCATATGAAAACTTTTAACAGGATTAGAACAGAGTTTATCACAATTGAATTTTAGTCAGGCACCCTTCAAATTTCGAAGATGACAGAGTAATTTTCAGTCCTGCCTTCATTAGGAAGAGTGAGAACAGTGCTGTTAACACAAGAAATGAGCAGCAAGGGCAGGCACCTGCCCTGGCCTGCCTGTGCATCCTCCAGCAGCACACCTGTTTGTCTGGACACCGCCAGGGTGATGGGACCATCCTTTCTGTGTGTGGGAATGGTCAGCAAATATGTTCTGATGGAAAGTTTTAACAGTTTATAGGCCCCAGCAGAAAGAGGGGAGGAGAGGAAATGCCCTGCAAGGACTGTAACTACTTGTAACTGTTGCTTTGTCCAACGACTCCAGTGTTCTTGCAGATTCTGCCCTAAATAAATATAACCTTTAATGTTTTTACCTTAAAGCAATAATTGTATTATCTAGTTATTTAATCTATAGCTTTAAAGGAATACTTGAATTTTCAAGGATTGCACTAACCCATCCTTGCCTCATTCCTTTGACATATTTCAAAAGTGCCCATTATCTTGGTACTTTCCATTTGCAGATGATACTAAAATCCATGTATATTGCTGGAAACACAGCACTCAAGGTCTGTGTGGAAAAGTGTGCAGAAAACACAACAGTGAAGTAGTATTCACTGTAGTATAAATTGTTGGGGGGATTTTGAGACATCTGCACAGTATTTGCAGAACTGCTTAGTTGGTTTGGTTCTTCTATGTAAGACTTGCTACAGAATTTATAGATATGAGGAAACATATGTCTTGAATATAGATTATTCTTGTTTTCCTTTGCTGTTGAGCATCCCAGCAGTGACTGGAGCGTGGATGTGCTCTGCCATTATCCCTCCCAGGCCACTTCTCTATTTTTCCCTCTGCCTGCCAGGGGCGTGTGCATGGGCAGAGTGAGGAAGGGCAGGTCAAACTCAGCACTCCTCACCTTTCCCTCCCTCCCATGCTCCTGGGGAATGCTGTCCTGTCTCCTGCTGACAGAAACTGCCAGCCCCTGCAAGGGAAGAATGCCCACAGGATATAGGAGTACTGTTTAGTAGGGCTGCTCATGACCAGGGGTAATGCCCTGTGCCCATCATAAAGCTTTGGAGCTGTGGGTGAGGAGGTGTTGAAGGAGAAGGATATTTATCTGTCCGTGCTGACAACCTCCTGCAGCTCGAGGAGGCTGAAATCCTGGCAGCCACGGTTGGTTTTGCCTCTCCCCTGTTACTGCTTGTTCCTCCCCTGGCAGAGCTCTGGGAGTGCCTGGGATTTCTGCAGCAGCTGCCCTGTAGCTGGGTCTGGCCTGCCACAGTCACAGTCACAGCCTGTCCCGAGCCAAAGTGATGCTCAGACTGCTCTCGAGTGAAGCTGGCTGTGGGATTGTGGTCAGGAGGCTCCAACTGAGGCAGCTGCAAGATCTAACATTTTCTGACTCTGAATTGACACCATGTCCATTAATGGAAATGTTTTCTCCCTGGATGTAATAGACCAAACAAAAAGAAAAGCATAAATAGCGAGGTTAAATACTGCGTGCTAAAAATGTAGTGCTGGTCTGTGCTGGAGGTGGTGAGAGGACCAGACGTACTTTGGTAGAAGGAAAGAGGTGGAAATTTGAGGGAGGAAAAAAAAGTAAGGGCTTGTGCATATGCATCATTCTGTGGAGAAGAAGGTAGGAGGGAATATATTGACATCTGTAGATGCAAGCTAGGATTACAAGGAGCTAAGAGAAGCATGCTTAGGCTCCAGCAGGTATTTTGGGAGAGAGGAACAAAGTAGTAGCAGTTCAGGGTGAGGCCAAGTCCATCCAGCAGCCCTGTCCATATGGATTTACCTAGAGACAGTGTAGGAAAAGCCCCTTGAGACCTTGGGGACAGGAACTGGCAGAAGCACCAGCCCCACTTCTGTCTCCTTTTGCTAATTAGATCAACCTGGTTCTCCAAATGAAACTGTCAGGATGGCCAGGAGTTAGAAACCACCAATAAACCCAGGAATCTAAGGGAATGTCCGCCCTTGGAGAGGCGGTGAGTTTGTAATCTCTAAACATACTTCAGAGGGAAGAGCTGGTTTTGTGGGAATATGAGGGTCTTCTCATGGGCTGCTGCTGCCCTGAGGGCTCTGTTGCAGGGCTGGTTTGTTGGCTGTGTGGTGTCTGTCCTGAGGGCAGTTTGTCCAGCTGCGTGGCTGCAAGCAGCTCCTGACCAGGCATCCCTGTCCCTCCTCAGCACTCATAACAAACACTGCCAGTTCAGCGTGCAGCTCTCCCCAGCGCTGTGTGCTGGGCAAAGGCAGCTGTGGAAGAAGCAGCATGACAATGACAGGTTCTGATGTGCTCCCTGTTTCTCTGGAGGGCGCTGCCGTGGCTCAGGAGTGCCAACACCTTTAACTCCGACAAACCGAAGGACCTGGCTTTTATCACAAGTCTAGTTTATGCAAGAAGTGAATATTTCATTTTTATTCTTTCTTTGATTGCCACCAAAATACCATGCAGTTGAGGGGAACGTGCTGGATCCTTCGTGTCTGTCACATATTTTGGTATTTGCTGTAGAGCTGTAGCACGTTCAGCATGTGGTGTAGGCTCATTCAGTCCCATCTCTTTTGCATTTCCTACAGTGAAATTCTACCGTTCCCTGTTTGTCTCTCTTTTCTCTCCCTTCCTGTGTTCCTGTTTTGCTTTCCATTCCAGATACCCATTCTTAGGAACTTTTGAGAAAAGGCTTTCACAGAGGCATGTGTCCTGTGTTTTGGTTGGAATTTATTTAGCTCATCACAGCCTGACTTGTTCGTAGGAAGAAATTGTGTTGCCAGGTCCTAGCACTGACAGCATGAGAGAACATTTTCACAGGATAGAGATGGGAGTATGTCTGTGGCAAATAAAACCTACATTAAACTTGTTCATGCCTTGAACAGAGTAGCAGAGTCCCATTTCACCATGTGAAGATAACCAAACCACCGTGCTCAGGCAACAACTCCAACCCAGGGGATCAAGCATCTCCCATTGCACTCTGTCACTACGACGCTGCTGTCACCTGACATTTGCCCTGTTAGAGCTCACCCAGGGCTGCTAAAATGTGCCACACTCATGACTCTCTTACTGCAGGTGGTTCTGATCCCTGTGTCTCTTTGCTAATTGTCATTTTTGTAAGTGGAGTGAAGACTCTCGAGTCGTTTGAGTGTGACCTCTGAAATGTCATTGCTAATTTATTCTCCCTCCATCACTGATCATGGGAAGACTCGGCCATGTGTTCTTTTAACTCACTAATTTGTAAGTTCACAGATCGTGACATTTCTAGCTTCTTTTGAATACCATCTGCTTTTAGGGCAGTTTAGTGTTAATGTAAAGCTCCAGAGATGGTATTGCCCTGGTTCATGTGATTCTGTTGTGATATTGAGTTAGTCCGAGGAATGTTGTTCTTACTGTTTCATCTGCGGAGAAACATCAGGTATTTCAAAGTATCTTAGCTGTGCTGCATCATTTCCCTTGCAAAGGTTATGTGTTTTAGCTAAGTAGAGTGTCTGAGTGTTTACTTGGAACGTGCGAAAGATTTCGGAGAAGCACGACCTTGCTGCACAGCAGATTTCTCAGTGGAAGTGCTTTCACATCGAACAGCAAAGAGAGACAAGAACTTTGTCTGAGGGCCAAATGTGTGATTCATACCATTAAGGTGAAGCTGGGCACTTCATATCATCATCTCATGTCTGAGAATGAGCTTATGCTTCTGCTTTAGACGCGTGATTTAGGTTTTTTTCCTGGCCTCTTCTTTGACCTGCTGGCCAAAGATTCCCGATGCTGCTGAGGGTTGATGGGTGTGCACAGAGAAGAAGCCCCAGAGCTGTAGTGTCACCCTCGGGTGGCTGTGGCCTTTGAGGATGGTAAGAGCCAGAGCCAGAATTTGTGCCTGAGAAGGTTTGCTTTTGGCTTCATTTCTTCCTCTCCAAAACTTTCTATTTTTGATTGTTTGAGGGGGTGGGCTGGAGCACGAGGGGAACTGGATGTCTGATTAGAAGTGTGATTTCAGAATATTATGCATGATAAAAGTAAAGGCTGGGGGCATACAAATGTAAAGGGTGCAAAAGTCCTGCTGAGCTGCTTGTATAGGAGAGAGCCTGTAAAGGGTTGTGCTCGAGATCTTCGGTCTTCAGTCACTTTTGAAGAGTTGAAATCTTCTTGGTACCTAAGCAAGCAAAGCAAATATTCTTTTTAGTACCCAATTATTGGAGCTGAGTGAAGCTGTAGAAAACTTGCCATCACAGGCATGTTTTCAATGAAATTTCACATTTTCATAGGTGGATGTTTGTGAGAAATCTTGTTTTATTTCATATTAATGCAATTCTGAACTGAAACAGACAAAAGAGTATTTTTGTAGAAATGCTTACAAAAATACTGCTCTGTGTCTGGACCAGATCTATGTAACAGTTGCTAGGAGCCAAAAATGAGTGTGGCACTTCAGAATCTGACTTGATGTGTGGGAACTAATTTTTATTTAGCAAAAGTAAGATCACATGGATGCATAGATATTTTCTTTGCTTTTTTCCCCCCCAGTTCACCTTGCCAACTTGGGCTGAAATTAGAACCATGTAAGTCACTAAATAGCTTCAAGAAACCCTGCTTTTTTAATAGCTCTGACTTAGCAACCTAGAATTAAAGTTCATGTGTATCAGATGGCATCTAAATTATTGAGGATACCTTTTTTTTGTTCTTCAGCAAAACAAAACTTCTAATTTTCAGGGCAGCCTGTTGCTCCCACTTGTGTGTGTTATTTTTGCTGGCTGGTGCTTGCCTGGGCTAGCAGACTTTTCAGCAGTTTGCTTTCTTGCTTTCCCTGTGAAGGTAACCAGTTACCAAGCACTTTGCCCCAAACTGTTTTCATTGACTGCTCTGAATTCCAAGATTAAAATTATAGAATGTGCAAATTGTTTATTCTTTATCACCAGATGTGGTATTGAGCATTCACACTTTCCTTGTGCATGTCAGAACATGTAATTTTCTGATTATGGATTGTTTAATTAACCACGGTAATTGTTTCTCTGAGTTGCAGGAGACATTATGTTTCAAATTCTTCTGGAGAAGAGATGTTGCTTGCTTGGAGAATCATATTTTTTGTGGGGATTTGTAATGAGTGTGACTGCACGGGGGAGGCCCTGCTTTCCCCTTGATTCAGTGGGCTTTTTTTCCTTCCTGCTGTAATGTTCCATGCTTGCCAGAGGGTGGGTGGGGATGCTGATGGGCACAGCAACACTGGGGGATAATGTGCTAGCAAGGTCTGCTCTCTCTGGAGGCAGGGGATGCAGATCCATGTGGCAGCAAAGGTTATTGATGTGTTAAGACCCACAGATCCACCTGAGAACGGTCACAAAGGAATTACTGTCTTCTTCCCCCAAAGGAATTACTGTCTTCTTCCCCCAAAAGGGTGGCAGGATCAGTAGCACAACTGAGGTGCACCTGCACCAATGCACACAGCACGGGCAACAAACAGGAGGGTGTGAGAGCCATTGTGGATCAGCAAAACCACGGAACATGGGGAAAAAAGAGAGTTTATGACTTTTGCAGGAAGAGGTGGGCAACTCAGGGGACTACAAGGATGTCATGAGTTCACACAGGGAGGAAATTAGAAGGGCCAAAACCCAACTAGAACCTAATCTGGCTATTGCTGTAAAAAACCAATTAAAAATGTTTCTATAATTACATAAGTGACAACAGGAGGGCTATGGAGAACATCCATCTTTACTGGATGCAAGGGGAAAAGTGACAGAGGGTGAGAAAAAGGCTGAGGTACTTAATGCCCTCTTTGCCTCAGTCTTTCAGAGTTGTTCCCTGGGTTCCCAGCCCCCTGAGGGGGAAGACAGAGATGGGGAGCAGAATGAATCCCCCATAATCTGAGAGGTCAGTGACCTGCTGCAGCACTTAGACATGCACAAGTACCTGGGGCAGGTGGGATTGTCTCAGTTTGAAAAGACAGGAGTCTGCTAAGGAAGGCAGGAGCCTCCCTTGGAAGAGAAAATGCACCCCCCTTCCCTCCGAATTAATATAATTCTGGAATTAAGGAGCTTTTAGGCAATGATATGAGAAAAAAGAATAACAGTTCTTTATTAATATAAACAACAACAGTACCCACTGACAGAGTCAGAATACAACCTGACACCCTGTTCAGGGTGATGGTAGCCATCCAGATGAAAATGGTTCTCTGAAGCGCTGATCGGGTAGAAAGAAAGGTCCTGATGGTCCAGTGAAGGCTCTTGTCCTCTGGAGATCCAGGAGCAGGAGCTACTGTACAGTCCCAGAGTCCAGCTTATATCCAGGTGGGAATGCTTGGCTCCTCCCCCCTGGGTGGAGCCTCTTACAATGGGATGAGATGACTCATGAGTCATGTGGTGAGTTCTTAATGGCCCATTAGCAGAGACAATGGCCCCCGGATAGCAGGAGATAACAGTGCCCCAGCTGTTTTAACCACTGTGGAGGTGGTGATAGAATAAACCTATTTTTAACCTAGGACAGGGATCCACCCAAGGGTGCTGAGGGAGCTGCTGGAAGAGCTCTCTGAGCCACTGTCCATCCCCTCCCTCCCAGCAGTGCTGGCCAGCTGGGAAGGTGCCCCTTGACTGGAAGTGAGCAGCTGTGATGCCCATCTCCAGGAAGGGCTGGAAGGAGCATCTGGAGAGCTACAAGCCCTCTGTAAGAGGGATTTTCCATGAGATGGTAAAGATTTTCTGTGTGATCCCAGTTTTGTTTTTCTTTCGATAGTAATTTCTAGCTGCTGATCTCTGTTGTTTAGCTCCACTGCTCTCTGCCTCAAGGGTTTGTATTAGTGGGCTTCTCACATCTCTGCACTAAACTTCAGAGTGCCAGAGGCCATTTCCACAACTGCAGCAGTGCAGTGGGACCCCAGAGAGGAAATGCTGCCCCATTAGGATTACACTGGGACTGTTTATCCCAGTCCACTACAGGAGTGAGGGCTGAGGGCTGCCTGTGTTGAGCTACACCCAAATTACAACTTTTTGGCAGTGCATCCCCTCTAGCTGGCAATGTTGCAAGTGCAGTAAGTTCACATCCCCATCAGGACTCATTCTTCCTTCTGGGCCAAACAAACCAAGGGCCCACAGCCTCTTTTTACACTAAGAGTAGCACCCCGAGCTGGCTCAGACTCTCCAGGAGCTCCAGAATCTCTATCATTAAAGAAGTGCTTTGCAAGCTAAAGATTAAGAATAGAAATCTTCCTTCTAACCTATGTACAGGGTTGAAGGATTAGATTTTACTTTTTAAAATCAAAGATGAAAATTCAATTTTCAGAATTTCGAGATGGATCCAGTGAGCCCTTGTGCAGAAGTAAAGTGTTTGGATTCTCCTGAGTAAGATGAGAAGCCTGGCTAGGACACCAGTGGTAATTGATAAAGTGATTCAGCACTGCTGTAGCATTTATTTCCATAATGCTTTTTGTGTACAAGAGCTGAGTAGGTTCTGTTAAGCCTAAGTGGGATATGGAAAACCCCTGTTTTGTGCATTTTATTTCAATGTATCGCTGAACCCACTAAGAGCAAAAGTAAAGGCACAAAATGAGGTTACAGGAGTGTGCTGCAGATGCAATGACAGCTTTTAAAGTCCTTGTTCCCACAAGTCTTTGTTTTTCCTAATGTTGGACCGTCTGGTGGTGTCTCCTGCTATGATGCCTCAATAAAATAAAATAACTTGTTTCTGGGTATTTCAGGCATGCTCAAATATTGTGGGTTTGTATTGAAATCCTTTATAAAGCTTTCAGTTCCACAGGGACTTACACTGGTGAGACCTGTATAAGCTCACAGCTTTTGTAGCTCTAATCTTGTTAGTTAAAAGGTGGCATGCTGATAGTTTCATTTCACAGTTGAATTTTTTTAATTATCTCTGAAGATGGATTTTGGCTTCTCAATTTTGGCCATGAGGTAGCATAACCTAAAACGCAGTGTGGAGAAAGAAACCTCAAATTGAATGTGCTTCAGGTCGTTTTTTAGCTCTGAATCTATATTTATCTGCACAAGAAAGTTTTAACTTGACCTAAGGAAAAAAGAACAAATCAATAAATCCAATGAGGGTTTGCAATGTAGCACTGATATAAAATATGATTTATTAAGTCTGTAATCACAAAAATCTGTTGTATACTGCTGCCACTGGGGGAATATAAGAGCTGAATAGATAAACACAACTTGGTTTAAATGTTTTGTGTTTTGGCTCCACCATAGGTAAAGGATGATATTGAAATTGATAGTTTTTGCTCGGATATTCCAGTTTCAAGTTTCGTGGATTTTTAAAATATCCATCCATCCATAATATGTATATATTTTTATTTAAATATGTGAGATATATTTTACCACCCATATATATAAGTATGTATATATGTATGCAAGTATGTGTCCAGTGCTCCCTCTATACCTGTCACTGGAGAATTCCTCCAGGACAGACCTGATCTCCTGGATATTCAACACTCCCCTCACTTTATTTGAGGTACTCTTACCTTCAGCCAAACACTTCCATTCACAGGTTAGCCCTTAGCAGGACTAAAAGACTTTTAATTTGACTAATTAGTTTTGACCTCTATGAACTAGATCATCTTGCAAAATCGGAAAATTTCTGTTCTCATTTGTGTCTTCCTTAGATAGAGAGAAAATTATGTTCTTTTTCAATCCCATCTCCTTAGCCAGGTTGGTCATTCTCCAGAAATTCCTTCTTGACCCTGAAATGGCCCTGGAATGACCCTGGAATTAAATGCTCCCCATAACTGAGAATGACTTCTTGTGTTTCTGGGCACAATAAATACGGTGCGTGAGTGTTCTGCCTGGGAATGATCTGTTGCCAGGCACATAAGGTCGTCAGAAATCATAGGAGAAGAATGCATTTGGATGGCAAGCTGTGTAGGAATTTTCCACCATGTCCGTGTGCTTTGAACCAAGTTTTCAAATGGTTCAGTAGGTGGCTTTCCATGTCATATGCTAATTTAGAAACCACAGATTTTCCAGAGTGTGCTGTGTTCTCTTTAGTGTTCAAAGCCTGTGCACTGTATACAATGTTTAGGGTTGAGTGCAGAGTTCATGTTGTTGAGTAAATGAGGTGTTGAGAGCTCCTGAGAAGCTTCTATTTGCCTTTCTGGCTGACCTGAAATGCAGAATATGCAATTCTATGGCTTTTACATACACTTTGATTTTCAACTTCAGGACTGAAACCTTTGCAGCTCTCCAAGCTGCTTCCACCAATTTACCAGCATTGGGCAGGTACTTGATACCTTATCAGCCAAAGGCAGTGCCTGGGTGTTCCTGGGCAGCTTTACCCCTGCCCCTCTGCACTTCACTTTCAGAAAGGGTACATTTAATTAAAGCCCCAGCCAAGGGTTTCAAGCTCTTGGCTGAAACAGAACAAAAAAGCAGTGTCATTGTTTTTCCTTCAGGCTGTAAGAAAGTCTTATTCTAGGTGATATATATGAATACACATAAAAAAGAGCTGTTTGGGGAGGTGGTATATGCCATTCCAGAAAAGCTGGATCAGGGTGTGATCTCTGGAAATAGCTGGTACCCACAATTTATTATAGAACCATCTAATTCTGAATTTTATGAAATTTTTGAAGACAAAGATCATATGGATTAGGTTGAATGTGTGGGTAAGAGAACATTGTTGAGCACACAATGAGAACAGGGCCATATTTCCAAACTGTTGGTGAGGATTTTTTTGTTGTTGTTTTTGCATTGTTTTTGCCAAATTCTGGGACACTGCTGGGTTTTAGGAATATCTTCACAGAACAGCAGTGTGACTTTACAGAGATAAATGTTACTTTTAGACTTCCTTGGAAGAAAAACTGAATAAAAAAATCTGTAGTGAAATAACAACTCGTTCTCTTTGCTGTTCTTCTGCCTGCTCTTTGTCATGTCTCTTCTTTTTTTCCCCGACTTAATGTCTCACTTACACAGTCTGCTGCAGGGGAAGTACTTGAGCAGCAAGTGAACTGGGTAGGCAGAAGCTTGATTTTTCTAGATGTTTATTGCCTTACACCCTACTGGCACTTGACAGCTTGGACTCTCCAAACTCATGAAAGCCATGGCACTTGCATTTTCAGGTCTATTTTTACTGAAATGCTATTTTGCTCCCTATTGTCGGTGTCATGCAAGCTTAGGCAAAGTGGGCTGAGAACTGTGCCTGCTCTGGTTCACAGACTGCCAAGCTTGGTACAAGGAGTCAGTAAATAACATTTTCACCTATTAGTTAAACAAGCTTTTGAAGAACTGTGAATCTGCTCTGATTGGTGGGAAAATAATGGGCTGCATAAATAATACTGAGGAAAGGGCAACGATTCTAAGATGGGCAGTAATGAGGAGAAATGAAGGAAACATCAGCACTATGTAGTGCCTGTCATTTGGGATTATGATTAAATGAATAGTTTACTATTCAATAGAATTGAAGTCCAAAATATTTTGTAGAAAATCTGGGGAAATGGCTTTTTGGCGGTTGTTCTTGTAAAAGATGGAAGGTGAACCATGCACTCTGCTGTTCCTGGTGCTTTGTCTGCTGACAGAGGTGTTTAACTCTTGCCTGGCTTGTCACCAGTTGTGAGATTTTGGTTTTAGTCTCTTCTCCAGTTTCGAGGAGAGAACATAAAAATACCTTCACAGTTTGCACAAGTCTAGTTGTTTCTGGAGTAGTTTGGGGGATCTGAACTTGCAGCTTGGCAACATTTGGATGCAGTTTCATAATCTGTTAATCACCATTCTGACCAGGTGAACAATGAGAATTTTTAAAGTATTTTTGAGCCACTGTCCATTATCCTAGATTATTTTAAGATTTTTGTGTGTGTTTGTTCCTGCCTGGGTCTATCACTGAAAATAATTTATTATCTTGTCATTCTAATATTCAGAAAGATGTGTTCTGTTCTGTCAGTTATCTGGACGGTTTCTTGGCTTTGGTTTTAATTTATATATTATTTACAGTTGCAAGATATTTGCATCTTGGAGATTTTTCAGTCATCTCTGAAAATGTGTGGTTTTTCCCATGTCCTGGAGAGTCATTTCAGAATGCACAGCACGTAAGAACTCCTGCACGTTGATCACCACCTCGTAGGGTGTGTTTCCCACTGCAGTAACTCCTAACTGGTTAAATGGCAAGCCCTGGAGAATTCCTCAATTATTCGTAAGGATTTCTAAACATCATTGATATGTACAGAGTTAATGACTTATTTCTGCTCCTGAATATTTAAGAAAATGCCCTCTTGTGACTTACAGGACCTTGCTTTGATAACTGAAATTGAAATGTATTCAAAACAGAGTTGTTGTTTTCAGTCCTGGGCTTACACTGTTTTTACTCTGTTTTTCTGTTATTCCTCTTCTGGATCAGGGCAATTAAATGCAAAATCATACGTCTGAATTCTCTGGGAGGGTTTCTGGACAACTGCTGTGGAGTCTGTGGGCATACCTGTAGCTAGCACTGGCTGTGGCCTCCTCTGGATTAATGTCCATAAAATGCTTCAGCAACTTCAGCTGTGTGGAAAAGAGGATGTTCTGTTCACTTGTAAGGTGATTTGAAGGGAGTTCCAATAACATAATCTTTTTTTTTTTCCCTGATGCTGGTATGTCCCTTGATCTAAAAGAGTGAGCAAACAGTGCTGTATCAAAAGTGACAGATTATAGTAGAGTAGATGACTCTCTAAATGCCAAGGAAAAAAAAATTCAAAGTTATCTAGAGACATCCCAAGTGCAGCCAAAAAAACTCCTTTGAGATGCAATCCATGAAAGGACAAGCTAATGAATTTAGGGCTTGTAATCCAAGATAAATAAATCAGAGCTGAGAGGGGGAATGCTAGTAAAGCTCTGGGAGATGTAAGGGTAATAAAGGACTGACAAATAGGCAAGACTGTGTGACATGATGAAGCAGCAGAAATGACAACTATAATAATGTGTCAGTGCTGAGTCCTGCAAGAAAGAAGCAGAAACCACTGTTGTCTGTGATAGCAAGGATCTGGAATAGCAATTTCATTCAACATCAGAAAAGCACTAGGGGAGATGTGGGGGTTAAGAGGAGTTGATTACTCTGGGACAGAGGCATTTCTGGTGTTGGTAGGTGTGAGTGAATGCACAGATAAAGGCAGAGCCAAGGGAAGTACCTTAAACAGAGAGGAAAAGTCACGTTAGAGAAGGTAAAAAATATACGTTGAAAAGAAGTCAATAAAAAATGAGTTACTTACCAGAAGGCATTCTAGCATTTGGAAATCCTTTCAGAAGGTGTAAGGGCAGGTGTTCCCTGCCTCAGTACTGAGCTCTGGAAAACGTGCTGCACGATGGGGAACTCCATTTTGATTGTCATCTGGGAGAGGAATTGACTGGATGCTCTTGTGGGACTCTTCAGTCCCAGCCAGAGTATCACATAAAAGGCAAGGAAGGAGCAAGTGTGGGTACTGTGGCAATGTGATAGAATTTGCTGTTACCATAGATACCTGTGACTGTATATAAGCACTAAACTGCTGTGGCTTTCCTCTGTGTGAAAAGCTGCTGTGGCTTGATTTTCTCCTCATGCAAACAGCTTGGAATATTTGGAAATTATTATGATAACTTCTTATCCATGTATACCCCTACAATCATCTCATGAAATGAAGGATTGCAGTTAAAAGCAAAATCCCAGAAGAGACAGAGGGCATTTGAGCACTAAAACTAAAGATCAGATTTGCCAGGTACATGCAAGCAAAAAATTACTAAAGTAGGCAGCCCTGTATTCTTGAAATTCCCCATGTTTTACCTCCTTGTGACAGACAAGTCTCTTCTTTCTTTGAGCCATCATTATCTTGTTGATGTGGACCTTTTTTTTTGTAAATTGCTTTGAAATTAGCTAATGAAGAATGGTAGTCAAGAGATTATAAATTCTGTCAAAAAATATGTGTTGTAGCTCTCCTGTTACTCTTCTTCAGAGGAGCCCAGAACTGCTGATCTTACTGGAGTGGGGTGAGCTGGAGAAAGGTGTCTGATTTAGACACTGAAAACCATTTTTAAAATCTAAACCTTTGTATTTCTGTATTGCTTGTAATCATGGTAGCTTGTCCTCTTGTTCAAGTACGCTTTTGAGGAAAGCGAGCTCCTTCCTTTTCATAGCCATAGCAACGAGTCATTTTTGTGGGTGCTCAGACTCAGCTGTAATCTCTTTTGGTCCAGAAGATGGACCTGAGCTTGCACTGGAAGTCACCTTCCTGTCAGTCAGACCATTTGGTGGCACCTCTGATAATATCTCTCTCTCCTCTCTTTAGGTCATTGCTTTTTATTTCTTTTATGTCCTCAGAGATGGCTGCTAATGAGTGGTAACCATGTGTTATTATCCTCCTTTTCAAGGTGCATACTTTGAAAACTCTGCTGTTAGAAGAGAACAGAGTAGAATAGAATATAATATCCCAAGTTGGATGAATCCATAAGGATCATCAAGGTCCAGCTGCTGGCCCTGCACGGGACAGCCCCAAGAGTCACGCCATGTGTCTCAGAGTATTGTCCAAGTTCTTGAGCTCCGTCAGGCTGGTGCTGTGACCACTGCCCTGGGGAGCCTGTTCAGTGCCCACCCACCCCCTGGGGGAAGAACCTGTTCCTGAATTCCAACCTAAACCTCCCCTGACACAACTTCAGGCCATTCCCTTGGGTCCTCTTTTAGCAGCAGGATGTGAGTGCTTATGAGCATAACCTGGAGCTTCAGTCTGCACTGGCTGAGCACAGGGCAGGTACAAAATTTCTCCTGCCCTTTATTTCACTTACCTGATTCCTGGAGAAGTTATGATCTGATATAGTACACTAACTCTGTTCCAATAAAAATAATTTAAAAATAATATTGGATTTACTACAGGACAAGGCTTTGTTTCTCAGAGCATGACTTTTATACTCCTGCTTTTCACAAGTTACACAGGCAGTGCGTATTCTCTGACTTTTTCATTATTTTCTATTTTCTTCTCAGTCCCCTGGCGCTGCCCTTCAGGAGTTCAGACAGGTGCTGGGCTTCTGTCTTTGGTGGCCTGGTGTGAGATGGAGCTCAGACCCCCAGTTTTTCCTTTAGAAAGGCAAGCCTGGTTTACTTTTTTCTAAACAGCTCCTTGAAGTTTGACTCAGCAGTTAATGAACACTGATGCCTTTAGCTCAGAGCATGTGGAGGACAAAGGCCTCTGTGACCTTGTGGTTCCAAGCCCAGGCATCTGTTGAAATGATGAATCGAAGTTATGTGTGTATATAATAAATGTTGAAATATTTACTCATACTCTTTATTTAGAAGTTTTGCTAGTCACACTAATTGTAGACGTTTCAAAAGTTTTTGTTAATATTTTTAATGTCTTGTAAGAATAAGTCCCAAGGGGAGAAGGATGGTTATGATGCCTAATGTAATACCTACACTTGAATAAAGAGCACCAAAGAACAAAACAAAACCCAGTAGTACTCAAACTGCAAAGTACAATCTGCTTAAAATTATCACCATTTTGACATGCTGAAGGGAAACTCATTTAAAAGAAGTCCCATCTTCATGGCTGTGTTTTGATTAGCTTCCACCTCATGTGAAATGTTGAAAGTTGCTTTTTCCACCTTCTTTTCATTCAGTATTAGCCCTTCTTTAGCAAAAGAATGTGTGACTCTGTTCTCCATGACATTTTTGATGACACTTTTGTAATTAATTTCCCCAGGTTTATGTCAGTTCTTCAACCATTTCATTTTTGCTCCTCAACACCATTTGCTTTCCTCTTTTCTGCTTCTCAGTCCCATTGGGAACTAGCTGACACATCAAGGAATTTGCAGAAATTAAGGCGAAAAAGGTAAATCAAAGCACAAGTCAGTGAAACAAGAAATCAGTATTTTCATTGCCAGGAGATACCTGAGGACCATGGTTCCTCAGCCACCCTAAATCCATGAGCCCCACTGGGCTGGTTTTTCTTGCGTGCTGCTGAGGCCCAGCTACAATAATTATCCTTTTACTTATTTGCTCCATTTGGAAGGTAAAGCTCTTTTTAGGCTCCCCGAGACAGTTTTCTCTGCAGCTCTGAATGAAAGGTGGTTTTATCCCTGCCCACTGCCCACGGAGAAGGCTGAGGGTGGTGAGCTGCCCTTGGTCAGTGTGTAACTGGGTTTACTCTGGGGTCTGGGTGCTGACTCAGTGCTGCAGTGAAGGAAGAGCATTTCCATCCAGTCATCTCCCAAAATTATTAATCACATGCTTCAGCTGAAGGAAAAATAAGTCCAAAAGAGATGCAGGACTTGTGTCAGAACACTCTTCTTGCTGGGCTCCCTGTACTTTATGGGGTTATGATTTTCAAGAAGACTTTCTAGTCCCTTTTGTAGCTTTAAGAAGTGCAGAAAAGAATGAGGTGAGATTTAAGAACTATCTAGCCAGCAGAGCAGCTACCTTTCATTTACTTCCTGCTCTACAGGCCTCAGAACTGTCAGCTAGGTTTAAGAGCTTATAATTTATTTCAGCTGGAAGGTAAGTAATTATATTTTTCAACGTGCCACCTTTTACTTCGCCTTGTTCTAAGAGACAGAGTTGGCAGATTAAGGGCTTTTTCTTTAATTTATGTTCATCAACAAGTCTCTCATCAGTTTCTCTATAATTTTCTCTCCTGCACTGATAACTCTGAGCATGCATTTCACCCTTTGGTGAGCAATGAGGGGACCTAAATCTCTGCAGCATGAGCAATGCTGGGTCCCTGAGAAGCTCCAGAGCTGTTCTGCAGAAATTTGGCCTCTTCTACACCCAGGAGGTGTTCTTGGAGGAGAGCTGGCTGAAAACTGAGCTGACTTGGAGGACAGTCCCATTTCCACTGAAATGTCAGTGTTTTTTCTGAAGGTGTCAAAACATTTACCATGTTTTAAGTACAGGTTTAAGAGGGAGAAGATGATTAGAAATAGAAGTTACCTTAGTGTCGACTAAGGACAGGTAGCCCTGAACACCAGAATGTTCAGGTTGCTTATTTTTCTAGTCCTTGTTGGCTGCCTTCTTCCTTTGCCTTGTCCTTTGCTTCTGCTTTGTCCCTGGCATGTTTTCAGGTGTGATTTTGCTGTACATGTATGGGTGGTGCAATCTGTGTATACATTTAACTGCCAAATATAATCTGAGAAATGTTCAAGTGTGTTGTTCAATTCCAGATTGTGGAATTCCTGGTGTGAAAGCCAGGTGACCTTGCCTAATTTTCTAGTTTAAAAAATATTATCTTTCCCTAAATAAGAGCTTCACAAAACTCACTTGTTGAAACCTCAGATAAAAAAAGATCTTCCCAAGTGTGCAAACTGCTGCCATTGATTTGTTTAGTATGTCAATTTAAAAATTATTTTTACCCCTGAAGTGGCCTGGTTTTGTAGCTAAATAATAACTCCAACTGGTTTTAAAGTGACACAAGATCATCTTTCTCCATCCTAGGAATGTCTGCTTTTTACCAGTGCTTCCCATTCCTTTGGATACTACAGCAACTGTGTGTGTAAATTTTGTGTGTAAACCAGGAAATGAAGCTTTATATTATTGTGTGACAAGGGAACAGTTGTTTCACCTGGATCTCTGTGTATTTGGTGCTAGGATTTTATACCATGAAAACACCTTTTCCTGGGAAGCAAATAAAGCTTCGTCTTGTTCATCTACTGAAGCTGTTTTAGTGAAGGTGGAACGCCTTTTTATTTTTACCTAAAATTCCTTGACTTCATTCAGTTGAGGACTGTCTGACTTTGGGAACAGCTGTGGCAAATGGGCTCTTGGGGTTAGTGTGTGCAGGTTGAAGAGGAAGAGCATTTTAACAGAGCTCTGGAATATATATCTATATATATATATATATCTTTTGTGGTACTGTAGATGCCCTTACAAATCTGTATCTTAAAATTTATTGAGGCAGAAGGTGCAGTGATGTAATTGGATTCCCTGCACCTTAGGGGGACATCTGTAAAGATCTCTATTGTAGCACATAAGGCTTGGAGTGCCATGAAAATTTTGTGTGCATTAAAAGGAGCTGTAAACGCAGCAGGAGCTCGCAGTGGGGAATCTGCCGATGGCAGCTGCATCGACTGCCCAGCATGGGGCTCCCCTAAGCAGAGACTTTACTGATTAGACTGAAAAACCCTTTGGTTTTGGGTCCACTGACATTGTAAATGGTATGCAGATATAAATAAACCGCCTCATGTTGCCACTAAAAAGCTTAGAGTGGTGATGGCAAAGGTTTGGGTGTTATCCTAAAGAGGTACATTACATGCTTCATCTTTTGGGAATCTGCCGATAAATGGAAGTGCTCAAAGGGTGGAAAGAAAGAGAGAGACAGAATATGTGACTGGCGAAGACAGGCTGAGTGAACTGTGAGTTTTTTTAGAATAAAAAGGGCTCCTGAGACTTTGCAATGTATGAAAGTTTGTTGTGAAGAAAATTTTCATGAATTATTATCTGGCTGTTGCAGAAA
Organism: Melanocharis versteri; assembly: GCA_013397845.1. Taxonomy (NCBI): domain Eukaryota; kingdom Metazoa; phylum Chordata; class Aves; order Passeriformes; family Melanocharitidae; genus Melanocharis; species Melanocharis versteri. Next base: position 194,302 of record VZTG01004530.1, on the reverse strand, counting down.
AAAGAGAAGTGAATAATGCATTTTGACTGAGGAAATACTCTTAAATTACAGAGACTGTGAAGCATTAGAGCTGGTTGCTTGTGGAAGTCATGAAATGTGCTTCACTGATTAATTCACTGTGGGTTAAAGTCCAGTTGGATGATTTATAGTAAAGGAGGATAATATATGCTTTTTATCCTGCCTCAGAACAGGGGAAAGGGAAACAGCCACTCGAAGTCACTGTCAGCTCTTTCAACTCATCTCCATCTGCATGTTAAGATGAGGAACAGATATTTGCAGAGCTGCTGTAGGTTTAATTAACACTACAGAGGGTATCATTTTCTTGCCCATCTGTGTGAGAGCACCCAAAGATGACACCACTGCTGCTCCAGAAAAGCAAGCCAGTGTTAAACTTGGTAGTGAATACAGGACAAAATACCATTCTGCAAGCAAGACAGCTGTAGTCTTATCAGTGATGTCCTACAAAGATAAATGTAGTTGTTGTCTATGAATGTTCAAAACAGGAGAAAGTCAGAGAGTTTCAAGTATGAAGACCCTGACAAGTGTATATCAAATTTCTTATCTGAATCGAGGAAGAGGTAAATTGGGCAGAAACATAGTAGCTGGTGTTATCCAATGTTTGGGGACCAATGCACAGGGTCTCATTGGTCACTTAGATGGGCTGATCAAGTTGGGAGTGGAAGATTCCAGCTGTAGCCTAGAAGTAGACTTCAGATATATTAATGTCTCTTGATGTGTTTCCATACTTACTGAAGGAGCTAGATGCTAAAAAGAGATGAACATTTCACTGTGTTGAATTGAATGGAAATTTTGGAATCCCAGCAGAGATTGCTTGTTTTACCCAGTCCAGGCACTGTCTGCACTAAGCCAGGAAAGGAACTGTAGTGTTGGTCTACCTTTGTCAGAAACTGAGCTGTATCCCAGTGGAAAAATGTTTTCTAAACTGATTAAAAGTCCTGAAAAATGAAAGTTATGTATTGAATTTGTTTACTGTTTTAAAACTTTCAAACAGAAAAAGCAATTTAAATCACTGAGCACTTTAAAGATAATTATATCAACATGAAGAGAGGCTTTACTTTAGGATTTCTTGTTAGAAAAACCAAAACCAACCCTCAAAAGATTTTTGTTCTATAAATGTAAGATTAGTTGTGCATTGCAGCACCAGATAAAATTGAACAGCTGCATTTAAAGATACCCAATTATTTGTGCATTATGTAGGATTAATACAACCCTTGTGACAGGCCTCCAGCTATACCACCAGTAAAACACTGCTGGGAGAGTGAACTACTTCTGGCAAACTGCACAGGGAAAGGAATTTATGGAAATGTAACTCTCCAGCTTAATCTCACGTAAACATCTGATATTGACACTTCCATTTCATAAAATAGTTATTCATTGCATTAGCATTTTCTTTGTACTTTTACTTTTCCTGATGGCCTGTTTGGAGTGAAAAGGTGATGTCAGAGATGGTGACAATGTGTTTCTTCCCCATCTCTTTCATAACACACAGGTTAATTATTCTTCAGTGTTTAGGCATATAGCATGTACTGCCCCAAACTGGGGGTAATTTCACCAGATCTGTGACAGGCATAAACCTGGTCTTCCAAATGGCACATCTGTACAAAACCTGAAAAAATTAATTAAATAATAGGCAAGGTCTCTGTTTAAAAAGGACGTATAAGGTTTTATTTCATCGGGAATACCCCTTTCAATCTCACTTTCTCCTGCTAGGTTTGTTTTATATTTGATTAGTTCTAGGAGATGGATTTTGACATTTAAAGTATGTGTAATAGAAAGAGAATAATGACATAGCTGGGATTACAGAAAAATATTTGCCCTTGAAAATGGTAATGCATTGTTAAATACCGGTTGCATCATATCTGAGTATAATAAAATCAAAGTGGAAATTGAATGATTGTGTGGGGAATGAATAGTCTCAGTATGTGACAGAGGAAGGCAGAAGAGGGGACCTTGGCAATTCTAGCAGTGCAGCACAGCTGAAAATGGATTTTGTAGCATGGGCTCATTGGGTTTCCAAACCTATATATTTTTTTAAGTCCAACATTAAAAACCAAAATAATACCTGTATTNAAACAAAATAGTACCTGTATTAAAATAAAAAAATTAGAAGTACTTGAATTAAAAATAACCGGTGACCTTCCAGTCAGTTCAGACCTCACACAAACCTTTGGATAAGCTCCTCCCAGAGCCATGATGTGTTGATTCCTCACCCAAACGAGGGGTGCATTTACCCTGTTAGTGCTGCTGGGGGGTTGAAAGTCACGTTTAGCTGTGTTTAGGAAATTGGAAGTTATTTGCAGGGTGGAGCATAGCTGATTTGCAGTGTGGCTCTTGAGAGAGCTGGGTTGAGCCGAGGGCTGGGACAGGAGTCCAGTGCATGGGAGAAAGAGGGGAGAGTGTTTAACCTCTGTTTTCCATGGCAGCCATCTGCAGTGCCTGCAGCTTGGGGTGCGTTGGAGCATACAGGTTTTTCCTCAACTCCTCTCTTTCCTGCACAGTGGTGTGCAGATATGTTTATTCCCAGTTTTCTGGTCAGGAATAAACTGTGTGAGACTGGAGAAACGGGTGAGGAGTCCTCTGGGGCCGGTAGGATCGGTCACAGTTGTTTGGGTAGTTGTTTTTGTAGGTGGTTGGGCTGTTTTGTTGTTTTAATCCAAGCCACTGAAGTAATCTCTCTGGAGAATTTCTGGCAGGGTGTTAGTTTTCAAATCAGAGTGAAGTGATGGCAACCACCTGCTGTAGCTGGTGCCCGTGCTGGGGCAGCAGTTTAGTGGCTGATAATACGAGACTGGAAAGGTTGGTTTTGCCTGTGTGTTTACTCCCATTAATGGCTCTCACCCTTCCACATAAGCCATGCACTGGTGCCCCAGCTGTTGTTCTGAGGGTTTGTGAATGGGCTGGGTCCTCTTGGGCTGAGCTCTCTTCCAAATTGTCACTCTTCCCTACCTGGGAAGAAAAATTTACAATGTGAGTGCATGAAGAAAGATACAGAGATAGGGAGCAGCATGTTTACTCATGATCTGTGTATTTTTGCTCAGTTTATTATAGTAGACACCAGGATTATATTTTTCTTGCAAATGTACCTTTTTTTTTTTTTCCTGTCTCTATCCTTTATGTTTTTCAGCTGTCCTTAATTCCTATTGACAGTAACAGAACTGGGTTTTGCCCTAGTTGTGTTTAACAAGGAGAAAACCCAGCCCTGGGAGCAGGGAATTGCAGGCGATGGAGCCTCCTCCAGGCCTCCATTCTCCACAGCTCAGCTCTCTGTGTTAAGGGTGGCTCTCAGAATACTATATCATCAATAAAGTGTATTGGCTGGAAGGGAAATTCAGGAGTCCTTTTAAAATAATTTTTCATCAAACTGGAGGAAATTTGGGCTTGATTCTTGGATCTAAGCACTTGGTTAACTTACCTACCTTGTTTATCTACCCTTGGCTTTTCTCTGCCCTCTGCCACTCTGGTACCTGTGCGCTGCTGGAATTTGCCCAGCACCTCTGCACTGCTGGATTTCTGCTCCTGGCAGAGACATCCCTGGGGCTCATCTGACTCCAGCTGGGGACAGGTTTGTTGTGCTTCTGGCATGTTTAGGTTATAATAAATGCAATGCATTTAAAGAAAAGATTCCCTGTTTGTTGTGCTGGAGGCTTCCACTCCCATTTTTGAAGACGTTCTTCCTTGTTGCTGTGGGCTTCATCCTTGGAAGTCAGAGCAGGAGCTGGTTTTCAGGGAATGGGACACAGCTACCACCAGGATGTGTGTGATGTGCTCCCCATCTCTAACTGGCAAAATATGTTAAAAAACTCCATTGTTCTTTTCCTTTGTGTCAGAATTAGGGGGTTACCCATGGCAGAAGAGGCTGTAGCCCAGTTGGGCCCCTTCCCTGTGTGGACACAGCAAGCAGCTGTGCCTGGATCTGTGCCCCCATCCTGGGCACTTCCTGAACCTGGGAACTGTTCTACCTCAAATCCAAACAGAGGTGAGACTTGATGCAGACCTTTTGTAATCCCTTCAGAAAGGGACTTTGGGAGCTCAGCTGCTGTAGGTTGCAAGTCTTGGAGCATTCCTTGTGCTCTGACTGTGCTGTGACATCTTGTGTCAGGGAGACAATGTATTTTCCTGGCCCCCTAGAACAGGTGTTCCTCACTATGGACAAATGCACACAGGCAGCTGTTTGCCTTTCCCCTGACCCACAGGCGTGTCTGCTCTGCAGTGCTCTCTGTGATTTCCTCTCACATTTCCAAACACACTGATCTTACGGCGTGTTGTGTGCCAGCTGACTTCATTTTAAAATACAGAAGTGCCCCTTCTTATTCATATTTCTCTCTTGTCGCACTTGTGGCTGGTATCATTCAACTGTGGAGAATTCTTCAACAGCTTTCAGTGTTCTTTCAGTTCCTGTTTGCACATGTCTGATATTGAAAAGTTTCTGTTATTTAAACATGCAGGCCTTTGCAGGGAAACTGGTGTTCCTGATTGATGTGACTGCTCATTGTTCTGCTCCAGCAGTGGCTTTTTTTCTTGATGAAGAGGCAAAGTCCATAATTTCAGACAAAATGAATCATTTGCTCCCTAAGTGATCCATCAAGGAGTGTGCTGTCACATGTTTCTGGGACTGACGTCTCAGAGGCCTGTTCCAAGGTTGGTGCCTCAGAATTTCTGGGGGTAATTGTTGGAGAACTGCAGGCACATTTGTGGAAATAGGCAGGTTAATGTATACATGTACGTGTTATATGTGTTTATTAATAAATGTGTACATATATATTTTTATATATAAATATGTTTATTATATGCATATGTATGTCATGAATAGTCAAGGTTAGCATAAGGAATCTCTGGTGGGATGTGCCTCTAGAATAATCAAAAGAATAATCTTTACAGAATAGAGAATTGGTTGGAAGGTGCTTGAGGCTGTTAGAAAATGAAGATTGTAGGATGGACTGAGTGAGAAAAGAAGTTAAATCACACAGCAACTGAGTGGATGGTGATGCCAGAGAAAAGCCTGAACACTGGAATTAAGTGGCTCTGGTCTGTGAGATGGTTCTCTCAAACACACATTGGAAAACAAGAGTTAAAGGACACGTTTAGCATCAGGGCTGGCAAGAATGCAAAGTGATAGTAACAGCTATATTGGCTAAATGTGGGCAAAAAATATTGTGCAGCAGTAAAAGGTGGATTGTTAGACTAATAAATGAATACATGCTGTAAGGGGACACCTAGAATGGGTTGAATGTGTTAAATATGAATAAGCAAAACAGTATTGCCTCCAGTTTTGTAGATGTTCCAGCTCTTCTGGGCTGTTTATTTTTGTGTAAGGACTCACAGTGGGATGTTAATCAGCATATCCAGCCATTAATCTGTTTTATAGGTACAACATCACTGTTGTTGATGTCAAAAAGTACATCTCTAGAAGTGGTAATGAGTCATAGCTGGGACTATGCAGTTACCAGTGGATACTTTTCCATGAGTTCAAAAGACCTCCTGCAGAAAATCAGATGTACTGCAAAAGTTGCTGATGATGGTGATACTGGTTTAGAATATGGTGTGGTCAAAGTGATAAAATTGACAAACTGCAGAGAAAATGCAGACAACTTATTCCCTCGTTTTCCTCCAGCATACATTCTGTGCTGTTCCAAAAATTCATGCAAATGTCAGTAATATAGAAAATAATCTGTCCAAAGTAGTTCTAGTTTTTTTTTTTTAGTGAGGTTGGTTAGTTTTTGCCCCTTATGGATTCACTTATGCTTGAAAATTCAGGGAAATGAACCACATGCAAGATGACTATCATGTATTTTCTAGATTTGTGCTTTCTCAATGGGTCACAAAGGAGCTGTTCTGCAGAAATCTTGATCCTAAAGAGTGACTGTTTTTCTAAGGCTCTTCAAACAGAAGTTGTGCTTCACGGAAAATATTTCCATTTTCATAATTCTCCCACTCCTGTCCCTTTTCCTCAGTTAATTAAACTTTTATTAAATGTTTATAAAACCAAAACCATTTGACTGTTTGGAAACTATTTGTTCAAACTATAAAGAGGAACTTGGGGAGGAGAGCTTGGCACAAGCATTAAAGCTGTAGTTTCCTGAAACTTGTCCCGCTTGTCTTTAGCCAGCTTATGAGTTAGAGTGGGTCTGTGTAAGATGGAGAGAGAGAAAGCAGAATGCAAAATGACAAAAAGGAATAAACTGGCAGTGAACCAGGCTGGATGCTCCAAGAGGGAATAGCTAATTGGGGATCATTAGTACCTTCATATACTGGTATTCACACACCTGAAAAACACTGGCCGCCCTTTACAGCAGTCCTGGCTCGTGCTGCCTCATGTCCTGGGGCAGTGGTTCCTCCTGTCTGAAGCCCAGGTTTGCTTTCAGACCCGTTGCCCACCCTACAGGGTGCCCTTGCTCAGTACTTTGCCATCAGGCACAGAGAGAGCCCTTGCCCTGGGCAGTTTAGGTTTGTAAGCAGGCTCTCTGGTTCACTTAGGGGGTGATTTAGTCCAGTTCCTTGTAGTAAAAAATATCCCTGATATAGAAAATTAATAAAATAATCCTCCACCATACCAGAGGAACTGTGGGAGAAAGACTGGATCTAAGAGGAAGGCCTTTGAAGCCAACACTTAATTATATTTGTGGCTTTTGAATGCAATGCTCTAAAGTGGGAAAGGGAAAACTGTTTCCCTCTTAGTTTTTCAATAATAAAGGAATAAAATGTCTCCTGTGTGCAGTGAGTGTGCTCATATGGGAATCCTAGAGGCATTGCTGGAGTCTTGCCTGAGTAAGAACAGCAGGATGAGAGCCCCGTGGAGCAGCACTGATGTGCACTGAAAGAGATAATGGAGGAGTGGAAAGTACCATCATTTAGAGGACATGTCATGAAGCAGTGTCAGGAGGAGTTTCTACAGATGAAGATAAATTGCCATATGCAGTCATCCCATCAGCCAAGAGGAAAAATAAATTTTACTTGTGAAAAATAATAGACCTGCCTTTGTAGGAATGGTGCAATGCAGAGTGCAAAGTGGTCCTGATGGACTTTCCCCAAACCAGAACGTCACTGCGAGTTTTGAGTTTATAAGGGCAGCCAGGAAGATGCTTTGCAATCTCAGTTTCTGTTTTGCAGTTGTTTCTCTTTACTGTGCGACACAGTCATAATTCAGATTTGCCATAAGTTTTCGAAGAGGGTTGGTCTTCACTGCCCTTGTTTTTCAACAACTAATTAATGGGCATTTTGGACTTGCACCACTAAGGTTATTTTAGCTGTTGGATATGGCATGAGTTCAGCCCTGCCCTCAGCTGAACATCTTTGGGCTCCTGTGCCAGTGCACCTCAGTGGGGCTGGAAAATGAGGCAGATTTTGGTAGTACTGTGTTGCAGGTCTCACCCCGTTGTTTTCCCTCAGTTCTGCTCTGTCATTTCTCCACCTTGGCAGGCACTGCACTTTCTGCTACACCCCACTTCTTTTACTGGCACTGCACCCTTGTTCTTTAGTCAGTCCTATGGAAGGGGATTTTCGGAAATGTGAAGAAAGCTTAACTTGAATTTTAACTGGGTCTTAACTCAAATGTTTTTATTATGTCAATGAATGGAAATCTGGGAGCCATTAGAAAAGCAGTGGCACTGAAATGGCCTCAGATTCACCCTTGATCCTGTAATTATGCTTTCCAAGATACCATCTCATTATCTAAAACTCAACTGTGTCATTAGTTATATCTCATTTTTGTAATTACAAGCTATATATTTGTCATATCTGTGGAAGCAGAAAACATTGCCATTATAAATCTATGGTTTATGCAGCTTCAGCAGGAATTGCTAATGAGCAAATCTTCCTTTCTGTCTAATTTTTTTTTTCCAAAAAGCTTTTCCAAACAAACTCCTGCAAATGGAGACTGAGCCTGAAAATTCAAATGGTGAAGTGCCTCCCTTGGCCCCTCTTCTTGCTTTGCTCTTGAGATATCTGCCTATGTTAATAGAGCATGATAATAAATTCCCTGCATTTGTTTTGTTTTTCTGTTCTTAAAGATGTCGTTCTTCTTTCTTCCACAAATAATAGTGTGAATGCAAATCTCAGAGAAGATTAGTGCAGCTACAAAAACAATAATCTTAGCAAACATCTGTCGTCATAGGAAAACTTTGCATTCTGGAGGAAAGCAAAGCTCAAATTCAGAGTCTCTCTTCTTATCTTACAATATCTGTGTTTTTGTAGTCACCAAACTGAACTGTCCTGCCTGAGTGGTGAGAGGAGACCATTTAGGATATGCTTTTTCCAGATCAACATGTTGAGTTTGGTGATTTGGGTTTTTCTTTTCAACTGTGTTCTTCTTTCCTATCTGAATTAAACATTATAAAATCACTGTAGGTGTCTCCATGGAACCATAACCAAATGTCAGTGACAGGGGAGTCTTATGGATGGCCTTCCTTACCCTAAAAGAAGGGTTTCTCTGTGCTTCTGGTGCCCTCCTAAATTATGTTTTCTCAGTCTTTCCTCTTATCCTGTGTGCTCTCCGTGGATTGTTCTCTTGTTGGCTGGTTTTTCCCCCAATCGACCTGTTGATTTTGATTGCTCTGCTGCTATTTTCAGTTTAATATAGTTCTCACTGCTTGCCTGGGTCTTCATGCCCACAATATGGTCTCAGCTCCTCACTGGACATCCATATATGAGTAATCTTTGCTTTCCAATAGGTCACAATTCTTGTTTAAGATCACTTTTCCCTTCTTCTCTCTGAAATGCAAAGTAGGACATTTCTTGTTTATTTGCACTTTTTTCTTTGCTCCTGTTGTTGCTAAAAAGCCAGCCAGATGAATAAATATTTGGAGTGGGGCGACAGTGGGAAAGGCACAGTTTGAGTCCAGGATACAGTAATGAACTGTAATACAACACTTCTTTTGCAATGGTGTAAAAACATGCAGCAAACATACAGAAAACTTTTAAACTACTGCTGAGTATCAGTAGCATAAGAATTGAAATTCATAATCCTTTTTCTCAAGTTCATGCTGTCTGTGAAGATTAATGCTTAGATCACTTTTTATACAAATACGGCACTGACTTTCAAGACTTGGTAGATTTGTTTTTTATGGAAGTGATGATGTGTTTCATTTTTGCTTGGCAAAACGGTGACGGCAATTTACTGGATTTGTTGCTTTTATGACCTGTAGATGCAGAGTGTGTGTGTGTGCCAGCATGCATAATCCCAGTTTTATTCCTTTATGCGGTTAGAGTAAGAAAAAAGATTTAATACTGTGATGTCATTCACACTATGAAGCCTTGCAATGAATGGTAGGAAAACAGCTGTAGTCACCTTACGGGAACAAGAAACTTCAATGCAGCAGCAATTGCACATGAGTGTAGCATTGTGCTGCTGCAGAGGAGCCCTTTGGGAGTGTGCCAATGGATATCACAGGTCCTGAAGCACAACTTGAGCAGTCATCTGTTGATTTCCTAAGGTGCCATGAAAATACGCTGCATTTTTTGGGGTTTCCATTTTGAGTATTGCCACGGTTAGTTTTTGAGTATTGCCACGGATATTTCCCTTCCAATCAATCTTTTCTTCTGGCTGGCTGAATGATGGTTTTCCCTGTCATCATAATCATCAGTGCTGAAGTCATTGATTTAATTTTGAGGTAATATTTTGTCGTTTTCACAGCTTACCTCCCAATCTTATTCTGCAGTGTGTTTTGGGTATGGAGGGAAAACCAATATTATTCCAAGGGAGTTCTAATGAAATGACAAAACATTTCAGTATTTCTGTTTGCCTGAGGCAGACAGATTTTCTATATCCATAGCACTGGACTTAAGTTTGTTTCTTTAGAATTGAACTTAAGTTTGTATTTATGTAAAACTAAAGTTCTATTCAAATAATATATTAAATTGTTCCAGATGCACAGTGTTGCTTTGTTGACAACAGATGTCTGTTCTGGAAACAACAATATTGGTGTCTAATTAGAGCTTACGTTGTGGAAATTGTGTCTAGACTTTATAGAAGATATTGTGATTTCTGCAGAACTAGAAAAAAAGACTTAGAGGATATTGGCACTGCTCCACAGGGCTGAAAAAACCCAGACATTGTTTCAATTTATAGTTATTAAGTAAAAAACTATAAAAACCATATCTTTTGTAGTCTACAGGCCCCCACTGGGCTGTGGGTTGTTTCTAGAGCCCTGCCATGCTCACAGTCTGTCCATGGCCCTGGGAAAAGCAGAGCATGAAGAGAAAGATTTACTTTGCCAGGCTCATTCAATTTCCTATCGCCCATCTCGTGTCTTTTTAGAAAGAAATCTGCTAAAATAACTGTGTAGATCTATGGGAACAAGGTCGCTTTATGAAGATCCTTTTGTATATTTTAATTCAAATTAAATTCATATTTAAACTGTTCTGTTTAGCTAAAATGTAAATTCAGATGCTAAACTGAACCAATCTGTCTGCTGCATATGCTTTATCATCGAACTGTCTTGACAACCCTTGTTAACATTTGCATAAACTGTACAGGCTAATAATAATGATGATGATGGAATTAGCCTGTTAGTATCTTATTTTTGTTGTATAATTTTAATCTCTGTAGGAAGGAAAACCACTATATCTTTTGAATTAGTCAATGACTCTGCTTTACTATTATTAGCTATTTGTATGTATTTGTCTCCCTAGATAGCACAGCAAAGCCTGCTGGTTTCCTTGTGGGGAATCTTGAAAGCTTGTCTGTTGTGCTTGTCATCTCAATTATTATATCATTTAATGGTAATATTTTAGCATGTTTAACTGACCTTCCTCTGAAATTTATTCAGTGCTGAATCTGGTTGGCAGTAATTTGCAAAGTAATTGTGGACAACATGATCATGCATCTCATCTGCTCTGTACAAATCCTTTAGAAGTCACGTCATGGACTTGGAGGGAGAAGTTGGTGTTGAGCTGCTGAGCAGCCAGCAGGGCAAGGGAACAGGGACAGGAGTCACACTACAGCCTTTGAGGTCCTGAGTTTTTTCAGTTCCACTGATCTTTGTTCTTTTATAAGATGTCTGCGTTTGGTGGTTAACATATTTCTGTATTTTTCTATACTGGTATACAGTTTTTTTTCCCCGTCTGTTTCTTATATCAGTAATGCATCAGGGCAAATACAGGTAATTTTACTGTTTTGTATTTTGAATATGAACTGTTTAAGATCTCTAGAATGCAATTGATGTATTTTTTAAAAAAGAGATGTAATTGTGTTTGTTAACCAATGTCCAAGAAAGGAAAAATCAATTCTAAGTGGTTATATGAAATATATACATATACTCAAGAGCATAGTTTCATCATGTAAAATGGTTTTTTAAGCTAGTTTTAACTTTCTGTTAGGATTTTCACATGAACAAATAGCAGCATATAGTTTTTCCAAAACCCCCTCATTTGACTGGTTTGACTTCAGTTTTCATTTCTCTTCTAAACTGATCCTTTTTTAGATAATGTGAGGGAGCAAGACATGTGACTGACTGAAGTTTGAAATATCTGCTTTATAATTATAGCTTTTAAATTGTAGGAAAAAGGAGAGATTCCCTTTAATTTTAAACTTTATTTTTATGTGTAGGGAGCAAAAGTCAGTGGTTTTAAAGCATAAAATTATAGCAATATATTACTAATACCCTGATGTGGTATTGTCACAGAGGGATTTAAAAAAAGGAGAAAAAAAATAAGAAGATTGAAAAACTCCACTGGCCATTTTGAATGATGTGAAAGAGATTTTCATGCTGTAAATCCTTGCCTACCAGACTGGCTGGTTTTGATCTGTGCTCTCAAGGTTGTGTTGGCCACGCTCATTCTTCTCATCCTTGCTGTTGTTGAGGACCTTCAAAGTCACGAGCAGCCCCCAGCCTGCTCCTGCTGCCCCGTGTCCCAGCCTCCAGCTGGCTCCTTCCTGCACGCCTGCTCCCCTTTCCACGCGCTCTGGCACCAGCCTGGGCACCCAATCCAAAACCATTGCATAAGGAGTGTGACTTGTACAGAGCACAAGTGGTGTGTGGGTGAAGGCACATCTTGGGGAGCGCGGAGCGATGGGCTGGGTAAAAATAGGCATTGCAGTGCGTGCCAAAATGAGTGAGTTACACTGCCGGCTGAACAACGAAACCTAATCCCCCTTCTCCTGCCCACTTTCCTCCCCCAGCTCCTAATAACTGTAATCCAATAAAATAAATGACATGAGCTGAAAGGAAGTAGAAGCTGGCTTATTTTCTGTCGCTTGTCAAATATTCAGTCATTTCACCTCGTGTGAAGTTTTCAAGCTTGTTAAACATTTTAATGGGCAGACAGAAGCCAATGGTCAGTTCTCTGTGTGTGTGTGTGTGTGTATATATACACACACACACAAACAAATAAAAATCTACATGGAGAACCATTATTCACTGGCTTTCTTAAGGATCATGGAACTGCTTTAAAAAATATGTTAAATAGCCAACAGCGTGGAAGCTTCATATAGATTTGTTATCTGTGATGAACTAGTGTCAGAATGTGAATTTGATGAGTCATTTTGTATTAGTTGTAATTATGGAACATTAGTGCATATAAATCATGTACACTGCGATATACCAAAAGGTAATGTTATTGATTGCACCTGACATTTTGATAATAAGCTCCTGTTGAAATAATACAAAAGGTAATTTTAAATCTTATATCTTTGTCAGAGTTATAGCTTTATGGTCAAAACATTAATTAGTTTTATCCTACAGCCATGATGCAGTTTAATTTTCCAGTGTTGGAAAGACAGCTCTACGTATGGGAGGCTAAGTTAAAAATATTTCTCGTGGGGCACTGATGTGGACAGTTGCCAAGCCGGACCTTCAGATCCTTCCAGGGTTCCCAGGTGCAAATATCTACCTCTTAATATTGCACTGATTGGCAAAATGCCTTTAAAAATCCAGTCTGTAGGGACTTCCATCTTGCACCTATCTATAAACCACTGGTCTGTGCTTCAGCTTTGGGATTTGTGACACATTTTCTGTATGCATTTGACTTGGAGCCAAAGGAGAGCTGGAACTTTGCAAACCAGCTCTCATGTTACCAGCTTTGGCTCAGCCTTGGAGTCTGTACACAGAAAGAGGCTCCCGTGTGTCAGAAGTTATCAGGATGAGTGTGGGTTGACTGGGAGAAGTTCACAGTGTTAAGAAAGGGGCAAGGAGCTTGGTTTTCTCCTTAAAAAGGGTTATTTGCTATGATGGGTAACACCACCCCATTAAAGTGCCTGATGGTCCTCGAGTCCTGGGCAGCCCAGAGGAAATCTCTTACTGGCTCTGCAGAGGGAACAGCTTTATTCTGTCCGAGCAGCCCCCGATGGGCACTGGAGGCAGTTGGGCAGCACCCCTTGTTTTATAGCTCTGCTTTCCTTTGCTTCTGTGTTGCAGGGAAAGGCCAGGAAACTCGGAGAAAACAGGGGAGCTGGCAGGTCTGAGCTTTCAGCAGCTCGTGAGGTGTCCCCACCTCAGGAACAGCTTTGAGGCAGGTGATAAAGGGATGTGTGGTGTGTCCACTTTGTGAAAACAGCTCTTTCAGGTCTGTGCAGTGCTGTTGTGCTGCCTGTTTTCCCTTGTGCTGCCGACCTGCAGGGTTGTTGTTGTGATGGGTGAGCTTTGTTTCTCTAGCAATTAGAGAAATCTGCTATTTGCTAATTAGAAGTGCGATAGTGAAAGGTTTGGTTTGAGTTTTTTTTCTGAGAGATTTAGCAGTGGAGGTTAATTGTGCTCAATAGACCTGTGGATGATTATATAAACTATAAATTATTTAAAATGATGCTTGTGATTCCATGAACTTGACTACTGAGCATCTTGTGGGAGGGAGGAAAACTTTTAATGGTTTGTTTGGTGCAAAAAAACTTAACTTGAATGCTTTGCTGTTCATGTTTGTAATGCGTTCGCCTTGGTCCCTGTTTGCAAAATCAGTCAGTGGGCCAACACTTCAAATCTTTGAGATCCAGGCAAGCTGTTTTGACTTTATGAAATCTTAGCCTGGGAGAGATAAAAAGGCTGCATGTAAACAAATACAGGAGTTATTTAACTGGAGTTTACAGATGGATGGGCAGCCTGGCCAGAGCCCAGCACGTACCTTAAAGGCATTAGAGAAAACATCTCATACCAACCTGAACTTGTCAGCAGAGGAGAAAACTCACATGTGGTATTAACTCACATGTGACTTCTTATTGTAAATATTGTGGTCATACTGGGATATTTTTTCTTAACTCCTCTCAATGCTGTCTCGGTTAGAAGCACACGACTGACTCATTCCTGCATCTGGGTATTGACGTCATTGTGATGCACTTTTCATTTCTAGCATGAGTGTTCCAGTCTCTCCAGTATGGAATTTAAACGAAAACATGATGCCCTTTATTATTACTGAGAAGTAAATGAACTAGAAAAATTACATTCATGGGCTTTCCAACTCATTCTCTATTGCACTGAACATATTGGACATCAGAGCCTGTCAACACAGTCATCTGAAACTGTCTCCTTCAGTGTTTCACTCCTAAGAGCCTGAATTATTCATCAGAGATTTTACTATGTTAACATATTCTTATGATCACGTTGACTTTAATTCCAGTGCATGAAAAAGGAAGTTTGCTGTTTCTCTTTGCATAAAAACAGATAAATGTATTAATGCTTTATCAGACACCCTTCTAAATCCTTTGTAGCAAGTCAGAGCAAAACAAAGCACAAAGTAATGTCAGATCACATCAAATTAAAGTGTTTATAACAGCCAAGGTGTGATGGTGAAAGTAGCTAGAAGTAGTGAAGATGTTTCTAGATGTCTGGATGGAGAAAGTTGAAGTGTTTTATTCTTCACGATGGGGAGTCTGCAGCAGGATGCCTTCCATAATCCACATGTGCCATCCATGTCCCAGCACTGGGGCATGGGGAGTCAGAAATGCCCTGGGCAAANCCTCCCTCCCTCCTTCCCTCCCCAACATAAATGCATCCTAGAGAGTTTCTCTGCACTGACACTCAAGGGTTTCTTTATGACCAGCACCATGACAAGGGACAAAGCAAATTGATGTTTTAGGAGGAGAAATTGCATTCTGTGGTGTCAGAGGACAAAAAGGCTCTGATGACTTTTTCTGAGACCTTTTTGAAAGCGTGATAGTTATAGGGCTATTTAGAAGCTTGAAAATCAGTTTTCAGACTGAACATCTACATGTGTACTTAACATACATGATGACATCACAGTTTCAGCTTTGCCAATGTAAGTGAAGGTCAGCATCCTGGAGCAGAGCTCTGAGCCAGAACCCGTGCAATTCTTCTGCTTCGAGTGCTCACTTGGAGAGAAGGACAACTGTGGGTTTATGTGTTCAAAATGTTTGTTTTCATGGAGCCATAAAGCATCATGAGGGCATTTCCAGGTCAGTTCAGAATGACAGCTCTTGTCGAGGGGATGTGTTCCTGCTGCGGGAGCTCACAGGGTGGTGACAGAGAACAAGAAGAGTGTTCCTGACTGTTCACGTGCTCTTACATTTGGGGAGAGGCCCAGTGCTGTGCACAAAGCTAAATAAACTTAGTATGAACAGAACCCAGTAAATGCATGTGGAGCTCCAAGTGCCTTTTAAACAACTGAACATTAGNGGTTTCTTTACGACCAGCACCATGACAAGGGACAAAGCAAATTGATGTTTTAGGAGGAGAAATTGCATTCTGTGGTGTCAGAGGACAAAAAGGCTCTGATGACTTTTTCTGAGACCTTATTGAAAGTGTGATAGTTACAGGGCTATTTAGAAGCTTGAAAATCAGTTTTCAGACTGAACATCTACATGTGTACTTAAGATACATAATGACATCACAGTTTTAGCTTTGCCAATGTAAGTGAAGGTCAGCATCCTGGAGCAGAGCTCTGAGCCAGAACACGTGCAATTCTGCTTTGAGTGCTCACTTGGAGAGAAGGACAACTGTGGGTTTATGTGTTCAAAATGTTTGTTTTCATGGAGCCATAAAGCATCATGAGGGCATTTCCAGGTCAGTTCAGAATGACAGCTCTTGTCGAGGGGATGTGTTCCTGCTGCGGGAGCTCACAGGGTGGTGACAGAGAACAAGAATAGTGTTCCTGACTGTTCATGTGCTCTTACATTTGGGGAGAGGCCCAGTGCTGTGCACAAAGCTAAATAAACTTAGTATGAACAGAACCCAGTAAATGCATGTGGAGCTCCAAGTGCCTTTTAAACAACTGAACATTAGTGCTTATGCAAAAAAAATCTCCTAAAAATACTGGCGTCATTTAAATGTGGGTCGAGTATGAATTTCTTAGATACTAAATTTAAGCATAAGCATAAAGTAGGCCAAATAGCAGGATTGTGGGTTGTGGTTTTTTGGTTTGGGTTTTGGTTTTGGGGGGGTTTCACTTTTTCCCCTCTCTGATTTCTTTCTTTCTCTTGGGTTTTGGTCTGAATTGGATTGAACCCTATTTTTTAAAAACTTCCATGATTTGGAATTGCTTAGAAGAGCTTGTTTAAGAAACCCCAGTTCACAGACCTTCTAGAATGAGTTGTATCCAGTGATTTGTCACTGACAGGTTAGAGGATGTCAGCAGGGGGAAGATGGGATGTGTTGAGCACGAGTTGTCTGATGCCATGAGGAGCTCTTGTCCACCCGTCTCTTCCCTGGCCAGTTTTAAAGGCAGTGATCAGATTTAAAGGCAGTGACCTGGGTGAAGTCTGGGCTTTCCAGTTCACAGGCAGCAGGGTTTCCTTGGCTGCTGGCTGTCCAGGAGCCATGGGAAAGGGCTGTCTGTGTTTCCTCATCTGAAGGCAGTGGGGGAGCCCTGCCAGAGCCTCCAGAAGCTGGGGAAAACTGAGCTGTCTGTGTTCTCCAGGGGGAAGCCCTGGAAGCAGAACAGTGTCTTTTCCCACTGACTTTTGCTACATGAAGCAAATCAGCAGTCTGGTAATTATAATCTGTCTGTTTTGAAAACTATTACTCTCAAGCACCCAGCAAGCACAGGCTTTTGCTATGTATATTGACAATATGTGTCTAAAGTACTGCCATTTCTTTTGGATTATTAAAGGAAAAACTATTTTAAAATTCACTGCCTAGGGATATGTATTTTTTTGTAGCAGGCACATTTATGTACAACCAACTTAATTTCCAATATTTGTGTTTTGTGAATGTAAGTTCAATATATATATTTAATTATAGTCCTGTATTGTGCTGATTGGTATTGCATTTCATTGGTAACAGTCATGACAGGAACACATGCCTGAAAGTTTGTATGCTGCATATTTTCACCTGAGGTTTGAAAATACCATCCTATCAACTATTTTGCATAGAAATTAGTAAGTAATGCTGAATATGACACCTTTTTACTCTACTCCTACATATTTTGCAAGCAGAAAAAAAGAAAGCTAAATTCAGTAACAAAATATTCATTGCTAATTGATACTTAAACCTCTATGACCTTAGATTTTCTCTGGTGTTTAGCTTTGAATAAATTATTTTTAAAAGCCCTCAATGGGTGCCTAAAGTTACTGTTTTTAGCATATTTCCGTGAAGTATTGAGAGCCGTGTACAGACCATGAATGTATGTGGTGTGAAAGAGGTGGAGGAAAGGTGGTAGCAGATTTCATGAGGCTGTTCTGTGAGGAAGGAAGGCAGTAGGCAGTTCTGAAGCCTTTATATTAAATAGAAGCATCAAAGTTTCGAGCCCTGTGTGGTGTGGCCGCTGCCAAAAGAAATATGACAATTCTCAAAACAAAGCCACCCCCCTGCCACCCCCGTATGCTCTGGATGTGAATATCACCTCCCTGGTGCATGCTGATTTGTGAAGCTCACTGAGAAACACTCTCTTTTTCATTTCATTGAATGTTTTTTGGCTTTGTGTTTTCTGGTTTTGCGTTTGGGAATGGTTAGTGTTCAGCTCTGCCCTGTTCACACCTGACTCGTGGTTTGCTCGCAGACTTTCGTAGTTTGAACTGCCCTGCCATTCCAGCATTTCAGACAGTTTTCAAAGTGTGGTTTAAAGAAAATTGTTCAGATTTGATCCGTTCATGAGGATTTGCTCCTTGTCTGTAGAATTTCTTGTAATATGTTCTTGGAAAAGAAGGAGAACCAGCAATACCTCCCCTTGAAATCTGCTCATGTATGGAGGGTGAAGAACTGGAGACACCAGCACCCATCCCCTTCCCAAGGGCCAGGGTTTTCCTGAGGATGGGAAGAGCACTTAGAACAATCTACATGTGAGGGCAGTCAAGGGATGTAAAAGCAAAAAAGATCAAACCCAAATTCAAAATAAATTAGCAAAATGTCCCCTGTTCTTAGCTTTCTTATCAGCATTTTGCTTTCTAGGAACTTCATCTTCTGCACTTTGCTTTGTAAAATAATAACTAAGTCCTGCAGTTTTTTCCTTTATATGTTGATTTAAACTGCAAGTTTAATATTTAACTACTAGATAAAATATTCTAGGAATATGGTGTTATGCTAAAATAAGATTGAGAACTTTAGTTTGATGCATAACATCTATTTAAAGTAGTCACGTAATTTATTGGAGCCGAGGTTGTGCTGAAATAGTTCTGCAGTTTCATTATCACTTTTGTAGGCAGACCTCTGATCTAGATAACCAGGGGAATGATATTTTGGAAGAAAATATTCTGAATGCCTTCCTCTTTCTGAATTACAAGGGGATAAAAGGAGAATACTTCCCTTTTGAATCAAAGGATGATATTTATGAAGAATTCCAGAGCTTGCTTTTCTTGAACCTTAAAATAGAACATTGAGAGTTCTTCACCTTAACAAAATGCTAGGTTTCTAAAAACTGAAAGATTTCTGATCCATATATTCTGTCAGTTTTTAAAATAGGGGTTTTTTTGTCCAAACTGTGAGCTAGGTTTAGCAGTTCTGAACAAAGTGCGTGTCTGTAGGCTCTGCGTTGTGGTAGTCCTTCAAATCATCCTGATATCTTAAAAGCTGAGATCCATCTCTGGAATACCAAATTGCTGGGGTTTTTTATAGAGAGACTTTTAGAACTGATTCGAAGTAGCTATAAATCAAAGCTGCAGCCTCTGTGTTTCCCTCTCAAAGGTGGCTTTGGAAAGCACTTGCTTGTGACCCCAACCTTTCCGGCTCCTGAATCTGCAGCAAATTATTGAGAGTGGAAAAGAGTCGTGAACACCTTGTCTCTGCAGTGTAGCAGCAGGCCAGTGATGCATGCAATGCAGGTGGGTTCTGCATTAGTCTCTGGACAGCTCTTGGCTGTCTCTGTTCTGTGACTGTGTCTGCAGGGCTCTGAATGTGCAGGGGCAGGGGAGCAGAGAGGTGCAGGGAGAGCTGCTCTATGAAACCCCCCCCTGTGGTGAGGGATAGAGATCAGATCTTGGAGCACATACAGCCAGGTTCCTGTGTTTCAGAGAACTGCTGAAACTTCTGCAAAGAGTTTTGTCCACGTGTTTGGGTTGTTTGTTTTATTTTGTTTTATTTTGTTTTGTTTTGTTTGTTTTTTTTCTCAGCACTTCATATGCTGCCAATAACAGGAGCCAGGAAGCTGCTGTGATCTGCAGCATGATTTTGGCAGTTTTTCTTCATAGAGGTTGAAAAAGCTTGAACCCTACTAGGCCTCTCCTTCCCTCGATAGCAGAAAGGCAGTTAGCCTCTTTTATCTGTAAATGCTTTAGTAAGAAGTAGTTGGGGAGTTTGCCTAAAGCTCCAAGCCATGAGAAAGCTCCATTGGGCAAAGTCATCCAGTGTGTGCAGGGAAGGAAATAGCTCAGACTGTGACCAAGGACAGCTGCAAGTCCAGTCCTGGCTCTTACTAAAGACAAAGCTTTCATTGCACGATTATTTTTTTCTCCAGAAAGAAAAGCCTGATTGCTGATCTCTCTGGCATGTTTCCTAAATATCCATCGCATTTATCTGATCTGCTGATTTTGGGGAGATATATTCTAAAAAGCTTCATTTTTGTGCTAACAAACTTTCTGATGACAACTCTTCTACAGAAAGATGGTTGCTGGGAGTTCTTGTATTGGGGAAGAAGGGAATAATCATTGTATATGGTATTTAAATAAACTGAGAAGAGAAGACAAGATCATTGAGAGTCTTCACTGAGAGTGTAAGACTCTCACCATGTTATTGTGAGGACCACGGGGCACTGACCATGAAGGTTTCATGAATCATCAGACCAAACCATTATCTCTGCGAATTAAACTAAATATATGTAGGTAGTGCTAGAATTGCCTACCTTTGTTTTTTTTTAAGGCTATTTCTTCTTGGTACCATGGGAACATTTAGTCCCCCATTTTCTTTTGAGACTCTCCAAGCAATAGATGGCAATTTATCTGTGGTACTCTGTTCAGTAAACTAAATGTTCATTTTGGCTAACTGCTCCAGTGCTGCTAGCTTTGTAGCCTGAGAGAAATTGAAAAGCTAGAGAAGGCTATTCATAACAACCCAGTAGAGCTCTAAATATTTTTATTTCAATACTAAGATGGGATCTTTTGGACAGTTCTTAGGAAATAAATTCTGTA
The DNA here is from genome assembly GCA_013397845.1 of Melanocharis versteri. Taxonomy (NCBI): domain Eukaryota; kingdom Metazoa; phylum Chordata; class Aves; order Passeriformes; family Melanocharitidae; genus Melanocharis; species Melanocharis versteri. The sequence continues at coordinate 173,847 of VZTG01004530.1, read as the reverse complement.
GTTCATAGCTGGTTAAAAAGGATCTGGAAAGGAGAGGGCAGGGAGCTGCAAGGCCATTTGATTGTGCTATAGGCTTTAATATCTCCCTGGTCTTATTTCAGATGCTCAGCGTCACTCTTTGCTTGCTCAGCTAATAGTACACAAAGTGATCATTAATCAAAGTAAATAATGTGGCTGTAGCAGGAAACATAAGGCACTGAATGCAGAGAGAGTTTGCATTGATTCCAGGGGATTTTGGACAGATGGGTATCATCACTGCAATGTAAATAGATACGGTTTCAGGTTCATGATTAGTTTTACAGATCACCTGAGCTGTGGTAACAGTATATGAGCCCTTAGCCTCTGGTAATGTTGCTGTTTTTCAAATATAACTTTAACTATCTTTTCCCTTTGCTGCAGGCCAGGCTCAGGCATCCACACAGCTGCCAGTGCTCAGCCCTGGTGGGCTGCAGGATGTTGGGCTGCTGCAGCTTCAGTGCATATGGGAAGGGTTCCCAGGAGGAGTCTGTAGAGCCAAGGCTGGGAAAGGGAGGTGCTGCCACACAGAGTTGCCACACACACTTGTCAGCTTTGCCAGATCATCCTCCAGTTTTGTGTCACACTTCTGGCAAAATATTAATGAAGAATCTAATGAGATGATCGTACATTTAATATTTTGTACATGATGCGTGAATTTTACGTGTTGTCTTTGGGAGGCTGCAGCAGAAACAGGTGATTTGAAGGAGAGGCTGTGGTAATCAGCCAGCAATTTGTAAAGAGGTGTGCAGGAGGGCAAGCAGGCTTGTTGTGTGCTGGACCAGGGCAGGTACTGCAGTGCCAGCCACGGCGGAGGAGGAAGCCCTGCTAAGCCAGCCTGTTTCATGCTTGAGCTGAGAGCATTGGCACCTTCACAAAGAAATCCTGTTTTACCTCAGTAGCAGCAGTTTTCACTTACCCACAGAGAGAGAGGGCTATGAGCTAGTTGCTTTAGCACTGGAGGAGGAATTTTTTGTTGTTATTCTGCATCAATAATGTTTTGTCATTTCCTCTCTTTACAACTTTAGGGGAAAAAAAGAGTTTGAAGCGATGTCTTTTTTTTTTTTTT
>VZTG01004530.1:66681-172744 GCA_013397845.1 Melanocharis versteri | reverse complement strand
TTTTTTTTTTTTTTTTGTCTGGTGATGGAGTTGGTGGGAATTGCAGCTGCTAGGCACTTCTCACTCTAGCCTCTGATAATTCATGAACTTGGGATAGGTTTATCCTATCTATAGGTCATCTTAACTCTCCAGCTTCTGAGCTCTAGGGTGGGAAGCAGGTAGTGCAGTCAGACTGGATGGGCTGGCACAGGAGCTGCCTTTGCAGTGAGGAGAGGAAGGCAGTGAATGCTGGTGATGGATTATAGGTAGGAAAGCTCTGCTTTGCTACCTGGAGTGGGAAATTCTCTCCCAAGCAAGTTTATAGCATACTTGGATTTAAACCCAGAATCAATAAAGTCCAGGCTCTAGGAGCCATAAACACTTATGGAGTAGCTTACACCAGAGAGGGCCTCTGGAGATATCTGGTTGAATTTTGGATTTTGGCCAAAGCGACAGGATTTCATCCTTCACGTTTTCATTTTTATATTGTCTAATTAAAGAATCTTCCCTTCCCCAATTGTGGAAGTCACAGAATGGGATTTTACACAAACAGCAAAATAACATGGGTGGGATTTGATTATTAAGTAGCATATTAATATAGAAAGCTGCCCAAATAAGTGTCATTTTACTGCCTCAGGGTTGTACACCTGGTGAACTGAGCTGCTGACCTGATCACAGCCTGTGTGGGGCACTAAGTGTTCATTGAATTGCATGACTGGAAGATGATACACTGGGGGCTCCCACTGCCATGGGGACAAAACCAAGACTAGTAAGGTTACAGCCCAGAGAGAATGATTTATATTTCCCCCTTTCTAGTCCTGGCATCAGCCTTTTATTTTATTTTTCTTTTTTCTTCTGGGTAGAAGATAATTCTTTAATCAAGGTTTTTCACCTGAAGAGTGAAGTCAGCACCCAAGGGCTGGGTAGATGTGAAAGAGAACAACAAGTATTAGATGACACACTGGGACACCAAAAAGCACAAGTAAGAGGAATACTTGGGGCTTCTTTTGTCCTCTTTTTCTAATCATCAAAAAAATTGTATTTTTTAATGTTTTTCTTAAAGTAGACATGTATTTTTATAAACATACATTTTTTAACAAGAATTTGGGGCTTTTTCCCAACAAAAAAGCATCTTAACTATTACCTGTATAAAGGTGCATCATTACATAGCTTGTAAAGATTTTGAAGGGCTTGGAGAATGTTCCCTTTGTAACTTGCACTGCATTTTGTCCAAAGATTTATAACTTTCTGGAACTGTGCATCTTAGCAAGTATTATAAAATAACATTTCTGTGAGCTTTTTGCTTTATGGAAGCATTGCAGATCTGACCTGATAATCTTTCTTGTAACACCCTACAACATAAACTCTTGTGCACCTGATAATCAAAAGTTACCTGGTAATGTGGCACTAAACTTGATGGGGGTTGGTGAACCTCTAACAGTTGAACTCCTGGAAGACTTTTCAATTAGGTGGATCACTGTGGTAATTTCATTATCCACAGATCCTGTCTTTGTTCTGTTGTATGGCATCTTGGTTTAGCTGAAGCAGCATCTCCTCTGCAGTTTCTCCCTGTGGTCTGGTTTGTCTCCCTGTCTCTGAGGCTGGCATAGTGCAATGCTGAGCAGGATGTTTAATTTTTTTCCGTGCTGTTGTTTCCTTCCCTGTGACTCTGAAGTAAATCTCCACCGTTTGCAGAGGATTTTGAAAATGTCGGTATGTTAATGTTGGCTGGTTCAGATCCCTTTGCAGGAGAACCCATGGAAGGATTTATACAGAAGTTTTAGAAGGCTGAAGCTGGTAGGACTCTGTATTGGGTCCAAAAGGTCTTTTGGCACAGGCCAGGATCAGAATGAGGAGGAAGGGCCTGTACAGTAGGAAATGGTTACAAGCCATGGAAGCTGATCTTCTCCCTGGGCAGTGCTGATGGGTGGATGAAACACTCTTGCCCTTTCCTCATGTAAATCAACAGCTGATGCCCTCCTTCCTGAGCCTCAGATGCACTGAAAATCGATTGGATAGTATGGGTGGTCAGCTGAAAAATCATTGGGTTTGGGTCGAGGGTTTGCTGTTGTGTGTTTGTTTGATGCTCTATAGTGCAGCAGTGTTGACTGATGAAAACAGCTTCAGACTTCAGTGCATGCAGCTGCAGAAGGCCAGTGCTCTGCAGGGCTGTGCAGAAGTGCCAGCAGGATGCTCTGGGAGCACAGCACTGTTCACATGCAGACGCTCTTGGTCTTACCACACTGCTACACTGGAACCTGGCCCTGAAGTAAGGGGAGCAAAAAATTTTGGCATGCCTTATGTTACACCAGTAGAAATTGAAAAAACTGCTTGTTTGTGTAAAAGTTGAGGTACTATCAACCGGTGTGAATTCAGAATATAATAAATGCACTGAAGAGGAATATCTAATGACTGATTTCTACATTCCAGGCCTGAGACAATGTAAATATGAACTCATTCGTAACACAGACTTCCTCCTGGCAATGTACCCGTGTTAAAACACAGCCCTGAATTCTGGAGAGTATGAATAAACAGATAACAGAATAGACTGGTGTCATCTCTCCCAGAACAGTAAGAAGATCTCAGGATCTGATGTGGCCGTTTGCCTTGGTGCCATAGAAATCAACAGAATAAATTGCAGAGATTTCAGAGAGAGAGACTCTGATCGCAAAAAGACATTTTCCCTCCTCACCTGTAACTCAAAAGTCCTTTGTTTTGGAAGTTGTTGAGTGTGGCAGCGTGCTGGTGAAAGAAACTGTAGTAGTAGGACAAATAGCAGTAAGGAGGTAGGAATAAAACAAAACCTGAGATCAAAGGGGACATTCATGTGCCAGCCTGTCAAATTCATAGCAGAGACAAAAGGTAATGCAGAGCACTAAAGAGCAGATTTTGTGCATCTGAAGTGCCCTGGTTTACACGTAGTGCCATGCAAAGTGACTTTGGAAATTATGTAATTTTTCACTGTCCACGCATGGGGTCTTGAAAATAGCACAAATACTGGAGTAGATTTGCTTAAAACCATGAATATTTTCCCTTCTGTGAGAGCTCCTTTGGTTGTTGTGCTTTAAAATAAATCACGTTTCCATGCATTTCGACTTCCTTGAGCATTCTGGGAGATAATAAACTGCTTCATTTGCAGGGTGATATTTCATATGTGGGTGTATGGGACCCTCACATCCATTTTGCAGCTATTTGCTTTATCACTTACTTCATCTGTGCCCGACCCATCTCCATCAGTGGAGCTTGACATGTTCTGCAGAGTTCCTGCTGGCTCTGGTTTGCAGGGAAGATCTATTTCTTCCTTAAACTATAAATATGTGGGTGCTATCGCTCAGCTTCTCTGCAGTGGCTCTCTAGGCTATGAACAGTTTTTTGGGCTCTTTGATCCCAAACCGCTTGGCGATTCTTGCACAGCTGATGGCAGCTGCAGTTTGAGCCAGCCCTCAAACCAAAGATGCTGGATGGGATTCCCTCAGAGGTCACAGGGCATTAAGCATGAGCCCTGTAGTAGCATCCAAGAGGTTTTTAGGGTCAGGGCTGTTTTAGTGGCTCTGGGATAGCTGAGGGTTTCCTGAGGAAGGTAAACAGTGAGCTCAACCATTTTGGGGTGCCTTTGTGGCGTTGTAAGATGCATCTCGTAGGGTGTGTGATTCATCTTGCTGGGCGGGGCCTGGGAAAAGAGAAAAATGACCGAAGGAGTAAAGCAGAAAGGCTGAAAGGGAAAATGAGAGAATTTTCTCCCATGGGACCAGGTATCAGAACTATGCAGCTGGAGATGGCCCTTGCTTGTGAAGTAACACCAAAAATCTCCCAGCTGTGGCTCTGACAGTGCCTGGCAGCAGGGAGATGTGTTATTATTAGAAGTTGTGTGTGTAAAGAAACGCTGAGCCCCTGCAGATGATGCTGGCTCCAGAATGCCCCTATGTGCAGCTGGTTTTTTGCAAATAAACCTGCTGATCCTCCAGGTAACAGTCAGTCATGGAGCAACACCTGGAAACTGGTTAAATGTCACAGAAACTGTGAGCCACAGCCAGGACACCTTGGTCGATCTCAAATCTGTGCTATGTTGGGGTTGGCCTTTCCTGAGGTGGGGATAATCAGACCAAGAACACACTTTACTCTTGTGGGAAGTGATCACAGCTATTACCCAGTATGGGAATTAACAGCAGGTCTGACAGCCTGTCTGATTCTGGCATTGAGCTTAGCACAATTCGTTTTCACCCGTGAGAAACTTAGTAGAAGGAATCCAAACAAGAGGGAGAGAAAACAGCAACAAGCTGCACCTGATGTTTTTCTGAATGCCTGGACGCTTATGCTATAAATGACCAATAGTGGTGTGTTGTAGTTAATAATAGCCAGTAGATGTATTGTGGTAGTTAAAGACACAATGAACATGTAGCCTGATTGATAAACATACAGAAGTGTATAAATTACACTGATTTTTGCAATAAATGGCTTTTTCTGCCTGAACTTGTGAATAAGTCCTTTATGTCGTGTCCGCCTCGACAGCGACAACCCGGTCGTGGAGACTTGTCCCCAGAGGCAATATTCAATGTGTGTATTGATAGAATTCCAACTTCAATCAAAAGACAAGGTGACATTTCTGTGTCTTTTCTCAAGAAGTTTTACTCGCCTACCACTTCTCATCAATGGCACTATTGTGTAATTTTAAACAAATAATTTGCTTACTGCTATCGGGGGCTTCTTACTGAGAAGTTTTTTTCCTCAGGGTACTGTGAAAGATATTTCTTTGATATTGTTAACCTCAGCGAAACTCTGCAAACTAGGAACTGAAAAGCTTTCCGGTACTTCTAGTGAAAGATATAATTTAAAAAAAAAAATTGAAATTTTGACAAAAATACCGTAAAATACAGTTGAAAGCAATGAGTGGTAGCTGCATACATGCAGTATGGATCCTGTTTTCTTGTTTGAAGAAGTTATTTATTTAGTCATGCACTCAAAAACAGCTCAATTATAAAAACAAGCCCTAGCAGAACTTTTTTTCTCCAAGTGCTTTAAACTGGGGAACTGCCTGAGTAATTTTCTTCTGAGTATGAGTAATTACACAGGTTTGCACTCAGTGACTTTGTTTTTGTTAAGGTTTAGAAACAATACAGTGTTTTGAATCCCATTATTCTTTTCATCCCTAGCATTAAGCAGAACATTAGTGAGCCAGCTAAGGGGCATAGGGTGAACACAAAAATATTTTCTTTGTTTGGGGAGGGAAATCGTGATTGACATTTATCAGTGGTTAATAAATTCTGTGGCTATAGTCAGTTTGTAGAAGCAGCAAATATTGTTTTATAATGCTATTTCCTCAGTAAACGACATTTTAAAATTTCCTTGATTATTAATCTTTCTGGCTTTGAAAATTTCTAATTTGTTTTGGAAGCTGGGTTATAATGAGCTTGCAGGCAGCTTATCACATAATTTCCAAGAGGCATCAACACTGGTCTGTGGTTGTATTTTTGCTTCTGATAGTGTGTGTTTTCTTTATGCTTTGCTAGGCATTAAGATAAAAAATACACTTTATGGTAATCGGGAGCCCTGCCCGTGCTCCTCTGGAGGGAAGATGGTGTCAGGGGTGCCTTATCTATCAATATACTCCTGAAAACAGGTGTGGGTGTCTTTGTGAACACCGTGTAGTGGGAGATGGCAGTGGGGAGGTGACTGTGCAGCTGCTGTGCATGACTCTATGATGATGAATTCCCATCGGTGGCAAAGGAATTGTCTTCATCCTGTGCAATATTTCTTTTCCCATATCAAATGAGTTTAGAAAGCAAACACCATGTTCCCTTATCCTCCAGAGGCTGAGACTCCAGAACCTGAAGAACTGGATTTGGGCCATGAAAATTTGTCTTCTGGGGCACAGGGACTTTCCTTCCTGGGGTCACAGGCTGATAAATCCAGCGAGGAAATTGTGGTGGTGACCCTGAGCCTGCACACCAGGAAATGTGGCCAGGGCTCCCTGAGCTGCAGGAGGTTCCCTGCCTGGCTCGGGGGGTTTGCAGCCCCCTTTGCTGAGAGGAGCCCGTGGTCTGACCATGGCCATTCCCCTGCTGCAGTCAGACAATGTGTCTCTACAAATGAGCACCTCCAATGTTCCCAGATGGTGTGTGCTAAATGAAATGCATTGTTTTGTTGACTTAGCTTTTATCTTACGAGTAGGGCTTTCAAATAATCATCCATCAGAGCCCATCATATTTTGGGAAGTGTTACACTCCATAAAATAGGCAACTGAAATATCATCTTCCAGTAGTCTCACAGCAAGTACGTTTAAAATTCAGGTTGTGTTGGGGGACAACACAGCAATGAATACACGGAGACAGGATTGAGAATAGATTTTTCCAAGTCAGAAGGATTAATCCCAACTCTCACAGAAGATTTAGCTCTTTCCATGTGGGATGCAAGCCCTGTGGCTCTGAAATAATTATCATGCAGACCACAGACTTAGTGTGTGTTACACAAGATAAAAATTGACTTTCTTTAAAAATCATGATGAGTACAAAAAATATTATTTTGAAAACTTAAGAGAAGTAATATAACAGCTTATATCCATTTTTTATGAGCTCATAGAGGAGATACAAAGATGACTACACAGCTCTGCAGTTTTAGAGTTGGGGTCAGTGGTTAACTTGGCTTCCTTCTCACAAAAAAGTCTTTACTGCCAACAATCAATAGCCAATAAATGGACTTTTTCATACACCTGCCTTTGCTGGGGATGAGAGGTGCACATACGGAGTTGTCTCATGCTGAATGCCAGAGCAGGTGCTTTTTTCCCAAAATTAAAGCCTCAAGCCTGAAGATGTTGCACCATGAGGGTGTTGTGGGTTTCCTTGAGCCTTAGGTTACAGATGAAGAAAAGTTTGATTTATTTGGTCTGGATCTTTGTAGAGATTTATTTACGTAAATTACACTGAATTACCTGTGGTAAATTGACTATTTTCCCCCCATCTCTGGCCCAGGGATTGCACCAGGACCATGACACCTTGCAGCAGGTATGGATGCAGGCTTTTCTCCTCTATTTCCCAACATGACAAATAACTTTGAAATAACAGCAAAAAGATCTTTCAGTTATAGAGTAAAGAGATTAAGAAAGGGGGGAATGGGTCTGTATAGAAATATGCATCTCTATGTATTAAAATATTGAATGTGATGAAGTGAATTCAGTCTCATAAAATGAATTCAGCCTTGTTTTTAGTGCTCTAAAGTGGTAATGTAGAGGAAAACCTATTCCAGACATTTCTTCAGGCATTGCAGTTACTTCATTAGCCTTTATTTCTTCTCACTTCTGCTCTCTTGACAGCTTTTCAAGTCTCAGGTTCTTTTTTTTGAAATGCTTTGATGTGCTCATCTGTTTGACAAACTGTTTAAGGTCTTGATCTTAATTTAACATTTGTAGATACCCACAGAGGGTTTTGTTAATGAAGTCTTTAAAATACTAAGTGAAGTTCTAGTTTTCTTCAGGAACAAAGTTTAACCTTGACATTATTTTTCCTTTGGAATGATATTCCTATTTAACATCTAGGAAATTTTTAGTCTTACAAAGCAGCAATGGGCTAGTAAGGCTAGGGATGTAATTAAATGAGGATTTTATATTTCTTTGGGGTGCCTTTTGTTAAAAGATTAGGAATACATCATAATTGAAAATGTCTTTTCAATGACAGAAGCCTTTGATACCACAAAGGCATGAGAGTAAGTGGTCGCCCAACCTCAGATTAGGAATATTCTTATACTTTGATGGATAATACTCTGTTTTCTGGATTGAAGCCATGGTTTTTGCTAGTTCATTTGGTGTAAGGTATTTAAATTGAACTAAGGGTTACGCATAAACTATATTCATGAATTTTAGCAGTACTGACAGTGGCAGCAGTCTGAATTCCTGAGTCTGTGATATGGACTGACGGGAATAATTCATTGCCCTGTTGTAGCTGGATCTAGCATTTCGGATCTCCAATACCAGATGCAGTGGCTATAAAAGCCTCCTTGAGGCAAAAGGAAGAGCTGTGTATAAGAGGGAAAGGTTGACATGAAGAGGAAGGAAACGTTTCCAAGAGGTCTGTGAAATTAGGAAGTCACGTGTGTTTTATTGTTAAAAATTGGATCTATTTTGGGAGCCCGTCTGGTGCTCAGGGACCTGCTGCAGCCCAGGGAGGTCCAGAGGAGCACATCCACACTGTCCTCTGTGGCTTCACTTCCTCTGGAACTGTTTTCTACTTGAATCACACAAAATGTTTCTTTGCTATAGTAATGTTTGCATTTAAATAATTTACAGAATTGGGTAACCGTTTCCTGGCAGTGTGAACAGCATAAACGTACTGTTGGTTCTAAGGTATCTGCCATGACCTTGGTCATAGCAAAGCAGTCAAAATGTGATCTCTTGTTGAAAAGACAAAACAATTTTCTTGTTTTCAAGGGGAAACTTTAGGGAAAACTTACTTATGAAATGTGGAATTTGCTGTTGCTTTTAATGTGCCAACAACTAGCAGAGTTTTGGCTGGTTGGGGTTTTTTATTTCTTCTTCTTCCTTAGTACTTTCCCTCATAAATGAAATAATGTAAATAAACTACACACATTATCTAAAATAATGTAAAATAATTCCATTAGCTAATTCCATTTGGCTAATTTTTAAAAGAAAAATATTTTGCCTCTGGTTAAAGCTAAGGCTCAACATGCACAGCCCTGCTGCCTTTAAATGCTAATGCAGGCTCATTCTTTAGATAAGGACCAAGTGATCCTTAGAAGTGAGAAAGCTGCATCAAGGGGTTTGACAAGGCTCATTAAAGTTCAATTAGAAAATTCGTTTTAACACCAGGCATCCTACCCCTTTTATTTCCCAAACACAAACAATAAAATTTTCATCACATACAAGTACATACTTAAAATGTGCTATGGAAATAAATAATCTTCATGTTTAATTCATCTGATATAATAATTGATGTCCATTAGGGATTTGGATCAGGCATTAGGTATACAGCTACACAGTGTGGCATTGGATGTGTGAGTCCCAACTGTCCCTACTGGGAAGTTTGTCAAGTGAATTGAAATAAAAATTATTTTCAGAAGAGTTATGATAGATCTTTTCTAAAGAGTTCATCTGTTTTCTGAGCAGTGCAGTTTTGGCACACACTCAAAAAAACTTGACTCAGCACCTTTAAATTGAGGGATTTCGTGGTTCTTTTAACTACTTCTGTAAGTTTTATTCATTTAGCATCACACTGTTTTCAGTTATTGGTTCTCAGCCATGGGGAATAATCCCCTCCTCCTGCCCCCAATATTACAAAGATTTAAATTTTCATTTGGCTGTTTGATTACAGGATATGACTTTTGTGAGACTCATGACGTGGACATTTACAACATCGGTAAATCCAGATGTGAAATTCGAGCATTAGGCAGCTCCCATGTGCTGTGGCTCTTCAGGCTGCTCTTAATTCCTTTTTTGCAGCAATAAACCTGCCAAGAATGCAGTGCTTGTTATGCCATGATGGATGTCTTGTGGAGTCAGTCCTTGTCCCCAGTGCCTGCCCTTTCCCCGCCTTTGTTTCCTCTGCAGTACTGCTTATCTGGGAGACATTGTGCAGCCTTCTGAAATGGTGCAAACCTTTAAATAAATGTGGTATTTTTGGCTGAATGCAGACATGGGGACTGGTGTGATCACTTTCTAAAGTGCTGGGTTGTGGCTGTTCAAACCCTGCCTTTGAGGGGCCCGTTCTATGGAGTGGACACTGTCTGCATGTAAAATTATTCACTAGAAAATGGTTGGGAAAAGTAAATGAGTCCTGTGATGGTTTTTTATTGCATTTATTCCTTACTCGCATTAATGCAATTAATGTAAAAGTGTTTGGGGAATCTTAAAGCATAGAAAGCAAATCATACAGGAGGTAATGACTCATGTCAAGGAAAGAGATGCCCTTTGTGCTGTCCCTGCAAGTCTTGGCTATAATCAGTTTAGGAGGGTTTTTAATTCCCAAGTTGGCGGTCAAAACTTTGCTGGCAGTTACAGCTGCTTGGTTCTTAGTCCTGTGGCACAGGTCATTAGGGACTGCAGCATTTTGGCTGCCCCACAGGACATGTATTTCCATGAGTTTTAAATACTATTCAATGGTACTGACCTTGCAGGAACAGTGTGTTCCAGAGGAAGCTGAAATATTAAGTCTTCATAATTTTCACTGTAAATCACTTTGGAACCTTGCATTAAAAGGGAAAAACCCTCTTAAGATATTTATTTCCCAACTTTAGTTATAAAAATAATGTTCTAATAAAAAAAAATTTAAAATACTAATAAATGGGAAAATCCACAGAGAACCCCTTGACATCTAAAACCAAGCCAGCCCAATAACTCAGATATTATTAATTGTTATTACTCGGTGTTCTTAAAGAACCTTCCTGGAGTCTTTTTTTGAAAGACTAATAACTGATTTAAATAAGCTGCACTTTTCCCATCCTAGGTAGGCTAGGTCTTAAAGCTGACAGTGCAAAGTGTAACCTCACAGCCCTTAAATATTAAATAGGCATTTTGTGAAGGCAGTGCTGTAGCAAAGACCCTGGTGTGTGTTTCCTCCCCTCCTTGTGAGCACTTGGCAGATTATTTTGTTGAGTCCCCCCTGAAGGGACAGAAAAAAACCACACCCTTTTTGGTAGGAATGGCTCAGTAAATTTTGGTGACAAAATTCACTTGCTATGACCTCTGGGGTCAGCACATTTGGTCATTCCTAAACAGTTGTCTTCACTTTGATCCAAATGTTTCCTGCTGATAGAAACGCTACTTCCTTCATCATGCATATATTCCGAATCAGCACTCTGTGTGATGTCTGCAGCTTGGCCAGTGCATGTCATTGTGTGGAGACAGTGAGCTGACATGGGATTCTTTCTTCCCCGTGATACTTTCTGGAGGATCAGCTCTCTTTTTGCTGCCTGTACTTCTGTCACCCAGGATTAAAAGCTGTAGATACCCCAGGGCTGCAGCGTGGGCTTTCAGTGACTTGGATGAGAACTGCACAGATGCATCAGAACAGCATGGGCAGCGACTTCTGGGAAGATCATGAAAAACTCAAGTCTGGCTAATGGAGCCCAGTTCCTCTCCCTTCCCTTTTGGCAGCTGTTCATGGTAACACAAAGTGAGTACAAAGCCTGGCGCCAAGACAAAACGCTAGTGATTTGTGCTGTAAGTGTTCCTAAAGGCAAGAGGGATCTTTAAGGGCTTCCCTGAATTGATTCCTGTTTGAACTAAAGCCAGAGCTTAAGCCAGACTTTGCAGAACTGCAGCTGCCTGCCCCATGGGGGCCCCACTGGGGAGCTGAGGTCCCAGAGCAGCTTTGCCGCAGGCTCTGGGCTGAGTTGGGCACATGAGGAGCCTTCCAGAAGGTGTGTGGGGTGTTTGGCCAGCTCAGCCCTGAGCAGGGGCAGCTTTCCCAGGTGGAAAGACAGCCTGGTGTGGGGATGAATCTTGCTGAGCGTCTGGACCGTCCTGGGACCAGCATGGCTTATGTTTGTGATGCTGAGTAAAACTGACATGACAAATCCACCATCACAAACAGCACACAGAGAGTTTTCCCACCTTGGCAAGGGGGTCAGTGGGATCCAGTGAAAAACAGAGACTGAAGGAGTGGGTGTTTGAGCCTTGTGATGAGCTGAGATGATGTACCTGACATCCTGCTCAGCCCAGGCGCTGTCTCCTATTTTGGATAAGACCGCTTTGCTCCTGTGAACTGGTTATGTGGGGGTGCTGGACTACATTTCCTGTCCCATCTGCTTTGGTTCTGATGAGAATTAAGTTCTGAAGCTGCCCTGTGCTCTTTCTTGTTGATGGCATCCTTCAAATCTGTTCCATCTCCGGGGAATGTGAAGTTTTGGGCGTGGGGGGAGGCTTGGTGGTGGTTTCGTTTGGGTCGGTTTTGTCTTTTAAACTTAAACCTTGTATGTCTTCTTGAAATAAAAATGTTTGAAATATACCCCTTCAGAATTAAAATGACAGTGCATAATTTCTATATTAAGATTTAAACCCATCATAATATCTCAAGTTCACATAAACCAAATATTTAAACCTAAGATGTTTCCTATTAACATGTAAAGAAAGCTACAACCCAGGGAATTCTCTGGCTAAACACGTGAATTAGGCTTAATTGCAAACCGCTGTAGTTCATAAAAGCAGCAGCTATCATCAATACTTTCTTAGGTACAGGTGAGGTGAGGTCTTTTCTAATCTTTTGCTCATATTATGATTAGCCACAATTGGCTCAAGTAACTCATTATGTAGATAATTTTCTTCATGTGCTGAGTCTTTTTAAAATGCAAGCTCAATGGTTTCTTTTGTAGCCACTGCACCTATTAAAATACTTTTCTTCCTGCGTTGTGAATTGAATTCTGACTTTGATTGAAAAGTAGTTTGACATAAGTTGGAAGTAAAATTAATTATCTAAACAATAATAAATGTAAAAAATAGGGAAAATTATAGTTGCTAACATGGCATGCTATTAGCATAAAGATATTTGAAGTTACTGTAATGCCACAAGCAGTGGTAACTGTTACCAGGCAATCAGAATTAGTTTTTTTCTTTGGGGAAAGATTAACAGGCAACTAGGATTATCCAATAAGATTAGCAACATTTACTTAAATGGAAATATTTTGGCTGCAGTCGGCAGCTCCTAGGTCAAACTCCTATTTAGATCATCCCTCTTGTTTGCGTTGTGTTCCCTCTAATATTTTCTGCTCTTTGAATGCATGAGTTGGGTTTCACATGCATTGTTTTGGAGGTGAAGCAGGGACCTGACGTTGCTGTCACCCTTCCTGGCTCCAGAGCAGCAGGACTCCCTCCCTGTGCCCGGGCTGGGCTGGAGTGTGGTCCATGAGCTGAGTATCTGGTCTGGAAGGGAGAGGACACTCCCAGCAGTGCACCACTGCAAACACCTTTGTCACTGGTGCATTTGGCTCCATTTTCAAGGGACAATTCTTTGCTCTGTTACAGAGAAGGATCTAGGCTAAGGCCACTTCTCTGTTGGCCTCAGGGTACAAAAGTGTCTGGGCAGAAAGCACCTCCTGGCTTTTTTTGGGTTTTTGGGTTTTACAAAACGTGGGCAGTCCAGCTGAAGGTCAGTGATGAAGAAGGGACATCTCCTGCTCTGAGGCATCACAGGAGAAAAATGTTGTCTCTTGTTATTTAAAATCCACTCCCTCTCTTGTGCAAAGCATACAGTAACAGGAAGCGTCATTAACCTTCCTCTCATTTGGGGAGGAACTCTTTGACTGCACTAAAATTATTATGGGTGATACACTGGATATAAAACAGGAATGCTAATTGGAAATTAAGCCAGAAGAGAGGTGTCTGAGGGACAGAGCGAAAGGTGACGCTGGCATATGTCTCATTCTCGGTGCAAAGGACTGCAGGAAAAGGGAGAATGGCAGAGGGCAAAGCTGAAGCCATGAAGAATTGCTGTGGGTTTAATGTGTTTGCTGTACCCTACCCTGCTGGCAGAGACCCTGCTCCTGGGCACCCAGTGCCAAACTTCCACAAAATGAAAATTCTGCTGTGGTGGAAAATATTATTGCTGGCTTTTTCTGGCTGTGAAAATTGTACCCTCTTTGCTTTGCTCTTTTTAATTTTCTTTCCTAAGAGTGTTCTAAAATACCTAAATATGCAATATTGCCTATGCTGATTCTTTAGTGGGGAAAGAACAATGTGCTCATGCCTTGGGGCTTTGAAGGTCACCAGCTGAATCGGTAGAACAGATGGAAATTAGATGGATGGCAGTTTGAAAATCCTCTCTCGGTCTGTGCTACTCCGAGTTCTTTGGTGTCCACTGGAGAAAATGCAATTTTGTGTCAAAACTGTGCTCTTTCTCATCAAAAGATCAAAATGAGAGTTAATCTTCTGCCCTCTTGTGATTGTGTCTGTGTGTGTTGCTCTTTTGTGGGCTGCTGAGTTGGGGTTTTGTGGTGGGCTGTTTATTTCTAGATCAGCAAGTGGCTGTTGGTTATGAATTAAAGATTTTAAATCAGGCCTCCAAAGATATAGAGCTATCTTCTTACATGCCACGAAGCCATTCAAAGGAAAACTGAAAGCTATTCTCTGCAAAATACCAAATTTCTTTTGCTTTAGTTAGTAACATTCATAATTACCAAAACTGAGTTTAAATATTTCTTTTCTTGTATGTGGTTTTTTCTTTTTTTTTTTTCCTTTGGTTTTTTGTTTGTTTGTGGGGGGTTTTTGTTTTTGTTTTTTTGTTGTTTGGGTATTTTTGTTTGTTTGTGTGTGGGGCTGTTTGTGTGTGTGTTTTTTTGTTTGTTTGTTTGTTTGTTTGAGGATTTTTGGGTTCTATTTGCTGGTTCCCAGTTCTGGGGTAATGGGGTCTGGCCCTCCCACCTCTGACTTTGTCCGTTAAACCAAAGAAAAATGTGTCCAGTACAGTGCCCATGTTGTGATAAAAATGCAACTAAAGTCTATGCAGGCATAATTTCAGAGACTGGAACAAATAGAAGAAATATTTTTACTTGTTTGTAGACTGTGAGGCTTTTTGGCTTGCAGCTGACTGTGAGATCCATAACCTGTGCAGGTTCCCTGTGCTGGGGACGTGCTCTGGGGTGGGTGGGATTCTCTTTGGTCTTCTTGGATTTATTTAATACAAGGGAGCCCCTGGATCAGATTCAGATTTTGTAACCCTCATGCAAGGAATAAATCTTTGTCTTAAATAGGATTGTCACTCTTGTTTGAAAAGAATAGTGTGAAGCCAGCACAGGTGACTTTTCTTCCTAAAGCCACATAAATCTCCATGAGACTCACACCCAGTGGGCTCAGGGAGGGAGTCCTGAAGAATTGAAACTTAAAATAGAAATAAAAACATGGAGGAAAATTTGAGTAAGACACTCCTCTGTGCCTCAGTCACAGCAGTTCAAAATTGAGTTAAGTTTTCAAATTTTTTGTATTTTTTTTTGAAAGATAATTCTGAGCAGTTTTATAGCAGCATCAACTACAGTGCTAAACTCAGCCTGCAATACACTGAAAAATATATTGATAATCGTAAAGAGTCTTAAATGCCCTAAAATTATTCTTCTATTGCACTGGCTTTAAACACACTTTTCAAGGGAGCAGCAACTTAATTCTTCATTAAAATCACTAAGCAAGTGCAGATTGTATTTAATTTAAACATTTATTGACTTTTTTAAGCTTTCAAAACTTTGAACAGCAAAACTGTTAATATCTGAAGGATAATTTTACTTCTGAGCCAATCAAGAAGCTAGTCAGGAATATAGCAGAGAAGTTGCTGTGTTTGAGGAAATGCTTTGATAAAGTACGTATGGAGGGCCTTTAAAAATGAGTGCTCTTCAGTTAAGAAAACTTTTGTTGATAGTATTTTAAAATCTTGCATTTTCTCTTCGCTTTCTGGGAATTGCAGTTCTTCCTGTAGCCCTAAGTACAACTGCAAAAAATACACAGAACCAAAGACAGATAAAAACATACCAACGTGCTAATCCACTTGCTTTTTATAACGCTAAACATGTTAAATTGAAGCCCATGATTATCCCAGCTGATTTAACTAGCCAACACATACAAAGTTAAGCATGTATGTAAATGTTTCCAGAGTAGAAATATAAACCTTGCACAAAGAAAATTTTCACAGTTTTAAGGATGTCCCTATCTGTAAAGAAGTTATTTGCATTAAAACATTCCCCCCAGCAGTATTTGGTAACCCAGAACCTCCTCTGGCCCAGCATTTTCTCCAGTATGGCTCAGCCACAGTACCAGACCATCAAGGCTTTTTCAAGGACCAGTTCAAACTCTTGGCTTCTCATTCCTGTTCTCCTCTAGGCCAGTTTTATTCCCTGCTATACCCTTTCATTCTGAGAAACAGCTCCTCTCTTGCATTTATCTGTCTCATGCCTAAAGGCTGTCAGATCCTGCAAGATTTAGGATGATTTAATGTAACTTGTAGGTTTAATTTTGCGAAAATGCTCATGTCGCCCTAATAACACAATATATAGGAAATCTTTCAGGACTGAGTTTGAACCTTCTGGAAGTCTGTTTGGCAGTGTCTCACATTTTTCAGGGTGGCAAAAAGTGCTCCTGAGATTGACAGGCTCTTTCTGCATTTCTTACAGATGTTTCAACTAGCCTTACAGTCTTCCCTTGGTTTGTTCTCTGTATTGTGAAGTGTGAGAGCTACAAGATCTTTTCTGCTTTTTCTTTATACTGCTATGAAACATTATGTGAATTGTTTTAGATTGTGTTTCCTGTCTAATTGTACACTGCTGTTTAGGTTGGAATAGAGCATGTGTTTAATTTTTTCTTGGCCTCGTTACGTTTCATTCCCTGCTTCACGCATCGCCTCTCCTGTTAGTCCATAAATCTGATCTATTCTAATCACTGTGAATTCTCTCTTTCCGCTAGCTGTGTGTCACCAGCAACACTAGTCACTTTGGAAATTGCTTTCCTGAGAGGTCATTTTATAAAAGATAAAGGAGGAGGCATTGTGCAGTGTGTAAGGCTGGGGGTTTCTCACTCCTCTGAGCCTCAGAGCAGCTGCTGCAGTCTGTCCTCTGTTCAAAGGCTCATCCCAGCAGCTGTCACAAGCTGAGAGGGTCACCAAGGGGAGTGCCTTGGGCCTCAGGCTAAGCATGTACAGAGTCTTCACTGGGGTTTGTCATCTGTATGCAGGGTAAATTACATCATATTTGTTGGGTGGCCTGGTAAAGGAGTTACCAGTTTAGAGCCACTTCTGTTGTAAAAAGGACTTTTTAAAGACAGAGGTTTTGTGGTACTTGAAAACAGACAGTGATGCAGAGCCGAGAACCTGCATTGGATGGTCCATCACAGGATCCCCATCACATTGTGCAAATCTTCTGTGCCTCCTGCTTGGCTTCCTCTCCCCTTTGAAGAGCACTGATGGGCTGATATTTGGTGTATTGATATGACAGTAGGTGTGTGGGTTAGCTGAGATCGGTTACATCAGTAATTTTCCTGTTTTCCATGCTTAACAGATGTCAGTGCCTCCCCTAGGCTCTTGTTCCTGTGCTGATCCTGTTTTGGGGCTGTGCAGACACTGTGCTGCAGCCAACACGCATCTGCTCGTGGCCTTCGTTGTGCTGCTGCTGCTTTTCCTGCTCCTTCCCCCTCTCCTTTAGCACTTCTGTGCTGTGCTGGATATCACAGGAGACTCCTGGGAAGAGATTTTGATCTTCCTTGGGTTCCTGCACAGCCTCTGTGTGGAATCTTCCCTGGTGCTGCTCCGGGCTCTGTGAGTGTGTAGGGTGCACTGGGGAGTTTTGCCATTTTGTTTTCTTGGGCTGGGCAGTAGAGATGTTTTGGAGCAAGAGCTGTTCAGTTCCTTGGAGGGTCAGGCTTTTCCCTGCCCTGGGCTCTCGTGCTGGATGCCTCCCCTTGCCAGTGATGCTGTGTTCCATGATACATGGAGTGGTTTGTGGCTACAATTCACTCTTGCCATCCACTGTCTTGGATAAATGAGTTTAAGATTCATGAATGAAAAGAACACAATGAAATTTAAATACTAGTATTTATTTTTCCTGAATCCCTCCACCTTGTTTTTAATTTCCTTCTGATATTTCACTAATCAGGGAGAATAAGCGGGGATGGGAACATGCCAAATTTTGGTTGGATTATTGAAGGGCAGCTTCCACAGCCATGTGACATTACTACAGCAAAATTCAATTAGGATGCTTCATAGAGGTTTTAATTGATTAATGTATTTATTTGATTTTGTGAGGTTTAGTAGCTTTTTAATGACCTTTTGAATGTTTCTGGTTTTTGAGTGACTCGTATTACTTGCTTTTCTAGCCCTGGGGTGCTGCAACATCATGTGTCATGCTGTACTGGCTTTTTCCAGTCCACTGGTGACTGCTGAAGGTATAAATTCTCTCTGTTGCACAGAAATATGCCAATGTATTCCCTTCTGCTAATTTTTCAGACGTGCTACTTTAATTAACACAGCTAATGCTTAGGGATCTGATTGCTGAAAAGCTCTGGTGACAGATTAAACCTTCCTGTATGGAGCTGGTTTGTTGTGTTGGCAGAGGAGCCGTTCAAACCAGTTCAGGTTTGCATCAGTGGAACCCAAAGAAGAAATTCAGTGATGAACCAGACTAAATAAACAAGTGAAGTAGAGTGGAGGAGAGTGGTAGGAGCTCTTTCTGGTGTTTGTGTGATGAAAGCTGCTTGCACTTGAAGATGTTAATTATGGGCAATTTTTCCTTGGTGTTGTGAGGTTTGAATTACTCAGAATATGTTTAATGATAAAATACTAAAAGCAGAACAAATTCTGAGTAAGCCACAGCTGACCAAGCTGTCCAATTAATAGGATTTTTTCTAATGGACTGATTTAATTGGGATGTTTCAAACATATTCTAGAAAAGCCACAGACATTTAAATTTCAAGCATAAACATTGTTTTTCATTCATATCTCTCTCTCTCTCTCTCCATCTCTCTTCCCCAGAGGTCTCCCTGGCGTGTTTGAGTCTCCTCCCCAGTGAGCAGCTCAGCCCAGTGCCATCCAGAGGTTCAGAAGAGCCCGCTGAATTCCTGCTAGGAGGGCCCTGAGCCACAGGCACAGCAAAGCTGCCCAGCTCATCACCGTACAGCGGCCTCAAATCTCCTTTGGAGCAGCTTCCAGCGGGGCTGAACTTCCCTGTGTCCTGCTGTGCTGCCCAGGTCCTGTTCCATGTCATCAAAGGCTGGTGCAAACCTGCGTCTCGGTGGCTCTACCTGAGTGTGAGACCCTCGCCCCGCTCGCCCACGGCCTCTCCCTGCTGCAGTCCCTGCCAGCAGCTCTGCATCACCGCCCACCAGATGTGCAAGTGGCTGCAAAGAGCTCCCCTCCCTGAGCACAGGTGCTCTCTTGCAAGAAAAAAGTGAGTGTTGCTCAGTAAGTGCTGGGCAAATGTATTGCTGCATATTCAAATAAAGAACCTGCTGCTCCTTGGGGGCAGGCGAGGGGGACAGGGCACTCAGAATTCTGGCAGTGGCTGGGTTGGGGAAGTGCCAGTTCCAGCCCACTGCTCTCAATTTGCCTGGCAAAGGCAGCTCTCCCAGAAGAAGTGAGATGTGGTGAAGCCAAAATTCTCTTCAGGAAGCTTCATTTGGTTTAAAATGCTTTGTTATCAAATACTGCTTCTGACTTCTTCTAACTTTTAACTAGCCTCAGTTCACTTCTGTCTTTATTTTAAATTCAGTGGTACTTTACACAAAGTGTTCTCATCAGCCAAGCCACTGCTGGGTTTGTACACAGAGTAGTTTAGTGTTCATCTGTCTCATTTCTTTACTGTCCAAGATGAATCTCAGGGGACTGAAGCTCTAAACCAAGTGGCTTCAGGCTATTCATCTGGAAAACAGAGCCACTTAGACCTTTGTAAAGAAAATAATTTAGTAATCAGTGCAAGAGACCAGTCTCTAAGCCAACCCATTTGGAAGAATTGCCAGTGTAGTAACTACAGGCATTTTATGACAATAATACTGATTTTGTCGTTCCATTATTGCCAGAATTTCTTCTTCCCTGCACCTTCAGGACCGAGTTGGTTTTGCACCAACTTCTATGATCCTGTGCATTAGAAATGCTTTGTAGTTTGAGATTGGTGCTGCAGAGATGGACATTGGGCTGCTGCCCAATGCAGATGAAAGCACTGGGGAGTGAGGAAGACACTGCTGCCCTCCCAGCTCTGTCCATCCTCCCTCTGGAGCCGGGAAGGACCCTGATCTCTGCTCTTTTGTACAAAGGGGAAGAAGGGGCCAGCTGAGGATGCGTTTGCCTGCAGCCCCTGCCTGCCAGCCCACACAGCCCACAGCACACCCCAGGCTCAGGTGTCTCTGGGAGCACACCAGTGCCAGTGGGATGGCACTGGTTTCCTACCCTGCCCTCCAGGTGTGCCAGTTCAGGGCGTTCCCACCCAAACACAGGTTACCACTCTCTTGTACACTATGTTCTGCTAATTAGATAGGTATGGTAACTCTTAGAACTTTTATCTCATCTCAGACTTCAGGCCCATATCTTAGAGTTTTTCCGTATTCTCTTTGCAAGTGAGAAGATGCTTGTGGTCCTGAACACATTTAACAGTGTTGTTTATGTGNCACCCCAGGCTCAGGTGTCTCTGGGAGCACACCAGTGCCAGTGGAATGGCACTGGTTTCCTACCCTGCCCTCCAGGTGTGCCAGTTCAGGGCGTTCCCACCCAAACACAGAAGGTTACCACTCTCTTGTACACTCTGTTCTGCTAATTAGATATGTATGGTAACTCTTAGAACTTCTATCTCATCTCAGACTTCAGACCCTTATCTTAGAGTTTTTCCGTATTATCTTTGCAAGTGAGAGGATGCTTGTGGTCCTGAACATGTTTAACAGTGTTGTTTCTGTACCTTCCAACCAGCAAGGTCCCACAGTGCTGGATATCAACCAAACACAAAAGATACTGCTTTCATTTTGAAAAATCTTTCTGGCAAACATGAAGTTTGGGGTGAAATACAGCATAAAATAAAGTGAAGGGGAGACTGGTCTGTAGATATAATGTTAGTGCAAGGTTTTGGCTGTATTGTTTTAGTTTTGCTTTTGTTTAGATTACCCATGGTTTATAATATTTTGAAAGCATAAGGATTAGGGTAAAGGATCGGGTTCCTGTAGCTGTGCTAGTGAGATACTCACTGCTCCCTATCAACAGTTACATGTCATTAGGGAAAATTTCTGCAGAGGTTTGCTATCCTGACTTTTTTGCTGTGGGCTGCTACATGGAAAAGATGTGGGGCAAAACTTCCCACAGAGTGGGAGCAGGGGGCAATGGGCTCTCCCATTTCAGACCAGGGAATCTCCAGGCACCACTTCCCCCGGCAGTTCCCAGCAAGGCAGTCCAGACTCAGCACACAGATCAAATCTACTGTTTTGCCATCTTGGTTTCATGTGGTAAAGGTTACTGCCAAGTTCAATTAAATACATGGAAAAAATAAAAGGAGGAGCAGAAGTGATGTGCCTTGAGGCACAGAAGCCTTTATGGTGCCTTTCACAGGCTCAATTACATTGCTGGCAACTATTTTCAGCATTGTTTTTGAGCAATGTTAGTGAGGACAGAGCAGAAACAAAATAATTCTAAATTGATGTGCCCCAAAGGCTCAACTAGAAGATTTTCACTAGCTTCATAAAAGCTCTGTACCACTTAATCTAAAAAAAAATACAGCAAAATGGTTTATCTCCTTGGCATGGTCTTGTCTTTCAGCCTTTTGATTTTTATCGTACTATCCTCGTCCCTTAAAATTCAGAGAAGTGTTTTGAAGTTTACATGCTATAAAATTGGTAGTTACGGATCTTGAAGGATGTTTGTCATATCTCTTCAGCAGAAGGACGAGGTCTGCACACAAGGTCAAGACCCAGGGATGTCTCACTGTTGACTGGAAACTTGGGAAGTCTCAGATTGCTGCAGCACATCCTCCTCTGATGGGTGGGAATGATTTGTTGAGATTTGACCAAAAATTAGTGATAAAATAACTTTCTGGTTGGGTGACAGAAAAGCTTTAACATCACCAACCCCTTATTGCTTGTGGATTTTAACAGTGAAGAATTGTACTTTGGGAGAAGGTAACTATTTCCACGAAATATCCGTGGTTGCTGTCCAGCAGTAAAAACACTGTGAGGAACCACACAAGTTCTTTCTGGGGGAAGCATTTCTCAGTGAGAGCCACAGAAGAATTGCTTTGTGCTTTTCTCGGGAGAGAAAACACCGGTGTGCTCCACGTGATCATCTCCAGGATTCACCGCCTGCCCTGCTGATCACCTGGTGGGTGGAGGTGGGGATGTCCTGCTGTCAGTGTGCAGAGACCAAGAGGAGGGGAAGCCAGCTCCAGCTGGATTTTATACAGAGCTATTTGTTTCCAAAAGTGCCAGCAGATTTAAATTACTGCTGCAGTTGTCAACAAGTTCCCCCTGCGTATTCTGTAATGATTAAGGTCCTTGGAGGTTGTGGATTGCTTATGTTTCTCAGTGTGACTGCAGATTGTGAACATAAGGGTTGCATCAAGTAATTTAAATAATTAATTGAAAGGCAGAGGTTCCTTTCCTTCTGTGCACTTTGGGTAGGAACATTCCTGCTGACTCCACGTTTGAATTACAGAATATTCCGAGTTGGAAGGGACCCACCAGGATCATCGAGTCCAGCCCTTCAGTGAATGGCCCTACAGGGATCAGACCCTGATGGTGTTATTAGCACCAGGCTCTGGCCAAGTGAGCTGTGCCCCTGTCCTCCTGCTGCTGAAAAGGACAACCTGGTCAGGCAGCTGAATGTTAACTCAAAACTTGCCAGCTTTTGCACTTGACACACAGTTGCTCTCAGAAACAGCTGGTGCCTTGCTGCTACCAGCGCCAGTGCTTTGTTTGATGACTTAATCAACATGTTATTCTATTAGGAACCATTTGTGGATTCGAATACAGATGTAGGGTGACAATTCTTGTAATTAAAAAAAAAAAGCTGATTTCCTCAAATTCAAAACATGCCCATGATGAAACAGCCCATGTCCTATTCCTGATTTGCTCTGAAGCCAAGTCCAAGCAGGTTGTGCACCTTGTCTGAGCAATGCAGGGCAGTGACTTTGCTGTTATTTGACCAAGTCATTCAGAGCATCGAGAAGGTTCAGACTGATAATACACCGAGTGTTTACGGAGCTTTATTTCCAAAAGAGAGAGAAAAGGGTGAGTCCTTCTGCTCCATTACAAAGACTGTTGCTTTTTATGCTGAGCAGAGATGTGCTTGTTTATTTTCCCCCCCTGGAATTAATTGAAACTCTTTACTGCTGCATTGAATTAAAAGCTGCATTGAATTAAAAGCTTCTTTTCCCTATATTTTTATGATATTACAAGAAGCCATTATCTGGTGCATTCCAGAAGAGACTTTTCATCCAAATTTATCTTCTGCTGTTCTTGATTAGACACCTCAACAGATCCAGTATATTCAGGTTTTTTGGGCAATATAAAAAGGTACATTTAACATTATTGACCTTTGATTTGGGAGTGGATGTGGGTTAGGTTACATCTTACATTTTCTTTCAAAAGGGATTGCAATTTTTTCTTTTTGCAAAAATTCAGTTGCAACAAAATGAAGGTCAACTTTTCATGTGAACCTTTTATTACTTGGGCTTCCTTCTAATCTTGTTCTCTGTGGTTTTATTATGCTTATTCTGAAGACCTTGAGAGCAAGCTTGCTTTGCATGTCTCAAGAGAGTTAACAGTTGGTTTTGAATCCTGCATGTACAGTTTAAGTATTAATTTAGCTGCTAGACTGCCCTAAATTTAGCTGCTAGACTGCCCTAAAGCTTCAGCATTAATCAGGAGTTAAACAGTAATCCTGTGTTTCACAAACTTTTGTAAATTTACAGAATTATAGAGCTTTCTCTGGCAACAAGATTTCTTGATCTTGTTAACAAGGATAACAAGAAGCTTAAAGCTGACAAAAACATGGTGGTGTTGTTTGGATTTTGGTTTTGTTTTCCTAATTTCTAGGGTTTTTTTAAATTTCTGATTATAGCATGCTTCCTCAATTTGCAGGCAAGGACATGAAATGTATCTCATCCACAACAGCAGATTTGCCCCAGCCTCTGCTGGGGAGACTGGGTGTTCTCAGACAGTCATGTTCCTTATCTCCTTTCTCTTCTCCCTAATATCTTCCTCATTATGAAAATTGCGTCTTAATTGGCTTCTTTCTTTTAACTGACCATCTCTCCTTCTGAATGGCAGTCAGTGCTGACCTGCTTTCTCTGCTGGAGATGCACATTATTGTAGCTCGTTTGAGACAAGCCATTAAAAAAAAAAAAAAAAGAAGAAATTCTACTTTGTCTGGCTTGTGGGTAAGCAGGATCTTAAATGCTGCAATTTGCTTCACAACTCCATTCAATGGGCAGGAGGGGGCACCTATCTATTTCCTTAAGCTTAGCTGCTCTAATGTATCCCATATGAACAGGGAGGTGAGTATTTTTGCTAACATCTACCTTTCTGTGATGGTTTTAACACTTCATGGCCAGGTAAATCAGTAATTTGAAGTGCAATGTGTGATTATCACCTGTGATCACGCAGTAGAGGTCACCTAAGGCTGTGTTTTGAGCTGAAGCCAGGGTGTGCTCTCTGTACCTTGAGGGATGTTTCTTTCCGCTCACTGCTTAGCAGGCCTTTCCAGAGGCTTTTCCTGGTTTATTCTTAGCTTCTCCTGACACCCACAAATGACTGCAGGAAGATGGGTGATCTGCATTGCATAACAGCTGTCAGCAGGCAGGACTCCTTGCCTTCCTCGGGCCAATCCCAGCAGCAGAACAGCCGACCCTCGCCCGGATTTATTCCGAGGGATGAGACTGACTCACGGTGCTCTGTAAACTTGTGGGGGATTCTTCCGTAAAAGCAGCCATGTATTAATGTCATCCAAAACAAAAATAAAAAAAGCTTGTGCTCCTGTGAGATATTTCTGTCCATTTGGCAATCTGCTCTCTTCCTCAATTAACCACCACATCGCCCTGGTGTTCCGGCAGAATCGTTGCTGCCCAAACCAGATATGGAGTCAAAACTACTCTATTAAAGATGTGTGACCACACAAAAGGACTTAGGTGCTTATGGAGGTGACTGCTGCCATCTATTCTTAAATACACTGATTTTATAACTGGTAATTTGAGCAGCCTAGAGAGGCTGGGACCATATTCTGTCTGTCTGACCTCTTCCTGGGTTTAGGAGACTCTTTGCCTGAGTGTCTTCAGGGTTCATGCCTTGCCACTCTGCATGGTAGGAGGACACATTTGGAGATCCTACTTGATGCCAAAGCCGCTGATAGCTTCAAGAAAAATGACGTTAGAAAGCAGCTTGCTATTATAATGGGAGAGTAGTAAAGGCCCTATCTATCTTCAGACCTTGTAAAATGTCCTTGTGTTGGTGTTGTGAAGGTATGAGGTGATATCTGCAGTGATTTTCACGTGGTGGTTTTGGCTTTGAATTGCCACTCAGCAGAGAAGTGCTGAGAGCCCCAAGCCAGGTCGAGCATATTGTCACTGTGGCCTGGTCAGTGGCTCAGGGACCATCACAGACCAGGGATTTGGCCGAAATTGTGCAGATAAAATCACAGTATTTATGTAACTATCCATCACCCACCACCACTCTTCGACTCGCTATCAGGCCAGTGAGGTTTTCTTATCAAAATCCTTGTTGCTATTGTTGTGTTTTAGTAGGAAGCAAGATAGGACTCCTGAGCTAGGGACAGACAACTTCCTATGACTTTTGCCATGAGAACACCTGCACTGGAGTGCTCAGTACTTAAGGTTGTGTTTAATATCCTGCTCAGTGACCTTTTTAAGAGAGCTGAAAGTGCTAATGGACAGGATAGTCTGTGAAAGGATATGTGCTTTTAATCAGCTTCCCAATCGTAGGATAATAAAAGCAGTAATCCTTTCAGGATTCTGCTTCTGTGATCTCTATCTTTATTTTCCAAGGTCACTGAAAGAGTAAGTAGAAGGGAAGATAAGGAAAGATAACCTTCCAAGGAGTGGAACTGTAGAGAAGTGAAAAACATCACACCCACCAGATTGTTCTGCTTCCAACTCACAAGGAGGGAGTCAAACCATGTAGAGAACAGACTGAGTGGTTTCACAGGGAACTGGTCACAACAAATTTCCAGTGTAGCATGAGCTTCATCTTGTGGTCCCAAGCACTATTTGATACATTTAGACTGAGAATTTGGACTTTTTCTTCTTAACAAACTATTTGGCTTGGAGGAGGGGAGGAAATTATTTTTATAGTTGATGGCTCTGATTTGGTTTGGCTTCAATGAGTTTTTTTAGTTTCTTTAAAACCACTACAGAAAACACCCCACTAACCCTCCAAAAACTGTCACTCCCAAAAGCATCATCTGCTGCAGGTAAAAAAAAAACCCAAAAACCAACTATCAAACATTCTTGCTGAAATCTTTTAACATAATAGGTTGGATACAGTAGCATAAAGGTATAATTTAAATGCCCAAAGTTGTTTCTGTTTTCATCTGTGGTGAACTCTAGCCCTCAGTAGCAGCCATCCATTTTCCCTTGACTTCTCTAGGCTCTGTATACAAGAACCAAACCAGGCTCCTTTCAGTGGTGCCCGGTGACAGGACAAGGGCAATGGGCATGAACTGAAATGCGGGAAGTTCCATCAGAATAGAAGTGAAAAGTTCTGTACTGTGAGAGTGACAGAGCAGTGGAACAGGCTGCCCAGAGAGACTGGGGAGTCTCCTTCTGAGGGATTCAAAACCTGCCTGGATGCACTCCTGTGCAGCCTGCTCTGGGTGAAGCAGCCTGAGCAGGGGGGTTGGGCTGGGTGATCTCCAGAGGTCCCTTCCACCACCAGCCAGTCTGTGATTTTGTGGCCAAGCAACAAATTTTATTCTCCTGCATAGAAAATGCTCTGCATTTTTGTCTGGGCCTTGATTTTCCTTTCTTTAATATTGGTGTAAGTAGAACAAGCAAGTTTTGTCCTGGAATACTAAATAATTATTTATTGTAGACATTTTGGTTAATGAAAAGACGTAGCAAAGTCCCAGTTTGTAGTACAAGATTTATTTTGATTGCCAAAGCACAGGACTGCTGTGCTTTAGAGTTCAGAGCAGAACTCTTGTCCACACCCGGGTTCTGCTCCTCGTCCAGTTCACGTGGAGCTCTGCAGGCAGTTCTGGCTCGGCTGGTGGAAGGGCTCCCCGTGGGGGACAGGCTGTGCAGGAGGACAGCATTGATAAATACGTGCTCTGTGTGTGCAGAGGTGATGGAGAAATGGAGAGCAGGGGTACTAGATTATGGGCAGCAGGATTAAACAGTATTTTCGCATGCCAGAAGAAATCGTGAGATCTAATTGGAGCTTTTCACATCAAATAAACTACAAAATTCAATCCCTTATGTTTCCAACCTGGGAACTTTTTCCTGTGATTTGCTGGCCATGTACTTTTTCTCTCTAGAGCATTACTATCTGTGTTGAAGCCCAGTTTTGTTGCATACTATGGCACAGGAATGATTTTTTTTTTTGGCGTACCATGCTGTGAACATCCAAGCCAAATTGTTGACAGTCTTAATGTGTTTTGGAGCAAATGCATTTCCTGAGGTACAATGTGTTCCACCTTATCCTTCAGTTAATATATCAATTCTTCTGCCTCAGGCAGAGATACTTAGGCTCATGTCTCTTGTTTGCTGCTTTTAATTTGAATTCAGTTATGGGCATTGAAGAAACTGTCTCAGACATTATAATTGCTTTAAATTCACAACAGAAGTGGTCCATGAGCCATCAGACTGTTTTCAGATATTCACACTGAATGCTGAAATTCAGGCATCTAGCTCAGACTGTGCCAGGCAGCTGTAGGGTATTGCATAGGACAGCAAGGATATTCAAGTTACGTTGTAGTTGAATAAGATGGGTTGAACTCCTCTGCTCAATTAACTGCTGAGCATTTACCTGCTCTTGAAAAGAAGGGTCCTGTTCAGGTTTCCCCACCCTGCCTTCACTCATGGCTCCATGCTCCCAGCACATGCATTAGTTTTTGCCTTTGCTGAATCCATTAGTGACTATTTGAACTCATTAATTAGCTGGGATATTTCCCAGCTGAGAAAAAACAATAAAATAAAGACAAAAAATAAAAAAAACCCCTAGGCTAGTGAGCTGATATGGCTCACTCCAAAGTGCTGAATTTCAGGCATGATGAATAGCCAGTCCAAAACATGCCCAAAGTCATGTTTTCCCTCCGGTGTCTGATGGAACAGCACCGAAGCATGAAAGTTCTGTTTAATACAGTCATGACTATCTTAATTTTACCATCTCCCTCTATTTTCAGTCTTTCTGTTACTGCTTCTAGTCTGACACACAGAGTGGTTATCAAAGCGTTCCAGTTTGATAGAAGGGCATGCTTTGCTCTCGTGGCTGAGCTAAAAGCTTGAAAACCTCGAGTCTGCACAGTCCAGGTTTTCTGGATGAGAATCCGGGGTTGAACCCAGCTGGGGTATTGTGTCTGCTCTGCTGCTTCTCCCAGATTTTATTTCCAAGGTAGCAGGTCTTGATTCTTCTGCTTGTAAATGGAACATAAGTATGTTTACATGTTGTACAGATACCGTGTGACTGAAAGGTTGTCTTAGAACCTGAGATAATAGAAAAGCTGTGTAAGAACTTGTAAGGAAGGAATCCTGCTAAATTAGGTGTTAGGTTTCTGTAAAAGCATTTCTGTGAAGGTACGCCAATATATTGGTGTCATAAAGACACTTTGAAATATGGTCAGGTGAACTAGCTCACCTAAAGAAAGAACATGTCTAAAATGTAGCCCCATTTCCCTCTGTATCTAACACAAGCTGATTTCTAACATGCAAAGCCAAAAGAAACCCAGGTTGTGGTGTTCTCCATTTTGCTCTTTCTTTCCCATCCATTTTGACAGCTTGCATGGCTCCTGCCACTGGCCAGGTAGAAAAGTAGAAAGCTGGCTGTGTTAGTCACAGGACACCTTCAAGCCTGGCTTAAAGCAAGACTTGCAGAGGATTTTGTGGGGAGGCTTCTTCATCATGACCCTGCACGCGCTGTGCAGTTCACCAGAGTTGCTCTGTCCCTGTTGGATAGGTCCTGGGGCTGGTGAAAATCCATCAGTGTCATTAAGATGTGGAGCTGAGCAGATTAGTCATGCTGATTTACAGCAATGACTAATGGTTGGTGAACTTCTGGGTGCAATCTGAATTTTGGGCAAAGCTGTTTGCCCTGTGACACTTCCGTGGTTTTGCATATGATTGAAAGGGAGTGGCCTTTTATCTGTAGGTGAAGCAATTTTGGCTGCCCTCTGACAGCTTCTCACAAGGATACTGGGACTTGAGACAAACATGAATCAACTGGCTTCTGAGAAAAATTCTGAGAACTGGCTCTCTGCCACTCTGCCTGGAAGTGGGACAAAAGTAATGTCATCGCTCCATTCTCTTTCACTTTGCTGAAATTTTTTCTAGCCAAAATCCTCAGGCTAGAAAAACAGTCCATGAAACCAAAAAAACCTCAGCAATGTCTTTGTGTTGTCAATAATGACAGGATTTAGGGTGAGTGAAAAGCCCAAAGTACTTGGCTTTCTTTGGTGAACTGAAGCAGAGAAATATGGATTGAACAGTCAAGTGCTAACCTGTGAAGAGAAAGTGGTGTGATTTTTGCCTCGGGAAGGAACGATGGTGGGGTGTGAGTGATGCAGAGCAGGGGAGCAGGGCTGGGGCTCAGGAACCACAAGTGGCTCCTGCTTGTGCTGAGGAGCTTCTCTCCCCATCACTCCCCCCAGAACTTCCTCACCTGGGAAACCTGGGCGGGTGGGAAGACGTGGTTTCAGGTTGTTTAGTCTGCCCTTAGTCTGCATGTGTGAAAGAGAGGAAAAGGTAAGGGCGGATGGCAAATGCAGCAGGAGCCGTTGGGGAAAACAATCCCCAGTGGTTCAAGGCTGGGACAGCACCTGTGGACAGCAGAGGTTATTATTTGTCAGAGGGGAAGATAATTTGCTTTCAATGATACAAACACGCTTTTAAAAAGTTTTAAGAAGTTCTCCGATTCTAATTAAGAAAGTTTGTGCGATCAGCAGTGGGGCAGAGCCCTTCCTGGGGCCGGTGTGACACGTGGTGCAGTGTCACCTGCTGGGCTCTAATGCCAGAGCTGTGACATTCCCATCTCTGGAGTTAAACTCTGGCAGTCCAAGGTCTGTGCATCTTTCAGCACCTTAAATTTTGTCTAATTTATTGACAGGATTAATATGTTCATATTTCATAGCATTTTTGAAGATACAAAACCAGGCTGGTTTCAGCGTTATCTCTGCAATGTAAAAATGCATTTGTGCGATTTTGCAGGGTCTTTTATACTCAATTGCACATTTTTATTTTTCCATTCTCGTTTAATTCATTTTGGATTAAAAGGATATCTCTAGAGTTAAGTATGTTCTTGCCAGTTTAAAATCACTTATTAATAATATATTTGGACCTTGAGTGAAGATTAAATTTTATTGTATTATTTACTTTTAGGCAGCTTAAAATTTTTAATTGTGACGAAATTTTGCCTTGAGTAACTAAGTCTATAATTCTAAATGAAACTGATTTAGCTGATCTCATAAATAATTAGTGAAATTGGAAATCAGATAAATGCTGATTCATTAGCATCTGGTTTTAGATTGTGAATGTAAGAAAATATGAATGGGAAGAGGATGCTGGAAATGTATCTGTTGGTAAGTAATAATAAGAGAGGGTAAAAGTAATTTATTCAAGATTTAAGATGGCCTTAGCTCACAGTATTCAGTTTTTTCCCACAGTGAAACAGTGCTAAGGAAAGATTTCCACTGTTATAAAATGAAAGTGGGGGTCATGAAAACTTCTTTGAGGACCATGAACATATTGAATAAACTTAGATGAATCAGTAACTTGTATCCAGTAAGAAAAAATAAATTTATGTTATCGATTATTCTCTGGATTTTCATCTGGGAGTTTGGGGATTGCATCATAGAGCTGGTGAGAAAAAGATGAGGCAAGTGAATTGAAACACAGCAAAAAAAGAAGGAAAAGCTTGTCCCACCCGCTGCAGAGAAGAAACCTCAAACCAGCATTAATTTCTCGTAGTTTGGTATCTCAAGTACCACGTACACTGTGGTGGTGTAGCTGCCTGATATGAGCTGTTGGTAGATGCTGCCACGCTTCTTCCTCGTGCAGGGTTTTCTTCAGCTCGTTTGTGGGCAGCTGGTTGTCTGTGAAGGATTGGCTGTTGATGTGGCTTCTGATCCTAATTTTTAATCCTGAAAATGTATGAAGCACTTCCTTCATCTCACTCTTCTGCGCAGCAGAATCACCTCAAGGCGAAGCTCTCTCTCTGTCCTTAACTCCTGACTCTCTCTCTGTCCTTAACTCCTGACCCCTTTGTTATATTTTCTCTCCGCTGTCCAGCTGTGGAGGGGAGAGAGAGAGAGGCTCTGGAGGGTGTCTGGCATCCAGCCAGGGCCAGCCCACTACAACTCCATCTGTGAAGTGCAGGAACGACAGGATCCATGACATTGTGTGCCTGGCAGGGGTCAGTCTGTGCTGCGGAAATGTCAGTGAATCTTATGTGAAACACCAGAA
Organism: Melanocharis versteri; assembly: GCA_013397845.1. Lineage (NCBI taxonomy): Eukaryota > Metazoa > Chordata > Aves > Passeriformes > Melanocharitidae > Melanocharis > Melanocharis versteri. The sequence continues at coordinate 141,700 of VZTG01004530.1, read as the reverse complement.
GAAATCACATTGCTATAATGACTTTTAAAAAGTGTTGGATCTGTGAGAGACTCCCTGCAAACCAGCACCTCTGCTGTTTTTACAGTGCCTCTTTCCCACACGTTGTTGTGCCTCGGACAGCAGAGAAGGATGTTGCTCTCATCTGTTTGGAAACTTCATTCTTGTTCCTGGCAGTGGGGTAGGTCCCCAGGTATTTCACATGGATCCTCCCCACCCTCTCTGCTGTGCCTAAAACCCCTAAAATATTTTATCTGCACAGTGATTATTCTGTCCTCTGACCTGCATTTTGGTGAGCAAGCAGAGTTTGTGTGCAGGTGGAAGAACTGAGCTTTAAGTGCCAAAACAGACTTTAGAGAAGCTGAGATGAGTGCACTGGAGTCTCTGAGCCCAAGCTGGAGGTGAGAGATTGCAGGGTGTTGAGGTGAGAACTCAGTAATGCATCCTGAAAATCCTTGAAAAAAGGTGTCAGAGATACCATTGACTTAAGATCTGTGGGAAGCTGATTTTAGCTCTTGCTCATGATGTTGGCATAAGCTACAGATGGCTGAATTTTTTGTCCTCTGCTTTGTATGTGGTATGCAATGAGTAGTTTCCTCAGCCTGTAGTCAGACAGTGCTGTCACTGCAATGATTCACCACCTCACCATTGTTCTCTACACGATTTGTCAACCCAAACCCAACTTTAAGAAAATGCCCAGTATGTTTACAGGATGGGAAAAATAATATAGAAACGAGCTCTGTAGATAATTAGAGATTGTGGTCATGGGTAATACATTATGGAAATGGCCAGTTCTGTAAATATGTGGGTAAAATTCAGAAGTACTGAAAAGTAAATTAACAAATAGTAATGGACTAACCATTCAATTGGCCCCAGTGTAGCCCCTAAATCTCTGTGAGCAAATGTTTATGAGCAGAATGAGCCCATTTGGATATCCAGTCTATGCGTTGTGTACTTGCTTCCATTTGCAGTAAATATGCACAAACCCTCTACATTACAGCATTAGACATGCAAATCCATGCCCTGGGTCCATAGGCTGTTTGGTGATGCACAGTGTAGCTCGGTGCAGAGGCCAGACTTCAGACTAGTTCTTGAAAAGGTGACCCAACAAGTGAACTGCAAAGCTGTGCTCAAGTTCCACATTGTGGTTTTGAAAAGTCCCAGCTCTCTCCTTCTGATACCTACTTACTTTTTCAGTACCCTCATTGCAAAACGGGAAATGTTTGGAAAAAATTCAGACTGAGCATGCTTCTTTCTTTAAGGCTGTTCTTTTTTTTATTGGTCCTTTTAAGGCTAACTAAATACATCATAATATACTTTCAATAGCCCTCGGACAGAAATCTTTCTTTTGCCCTTCTTGCAATGTAGGTGGCCTTAATCATGTTTTTCAACATACTCAAGAAAAAAATGTTCACAAAGTTTGAGAAATCTGAAGCAATGTGGGTTTTCATTTTGCTGCTTCCTTCCTGCTCCCATCGTATCTGAAAATCAAGAGAGAGATGAAAAAACCCACACTTTCTAATTTCAGAAATTTATTTTGAAGATACCAGAAAAGGGATCCTACCAGGTCATGATTTTCTTCATGTGATTCACACAAGTCAGTTTTCCTGGCTGAGTGTTCTTGAGGATGATCTCTCTGTAGCAGCAAAATCTCAATTATTGCTTTCAGCAGAGGTTAACCAAGTTGCCATCTTGAGCAGCTTGGAGGTAGTAAACTGTTCTGAACGGAGCTCAGCTCCAGGCACGCATCCCACGCGAGGCTCTGGCCCTGGATGCATGCAAACTGCGAGCTGTATTCTTTATGCTCCAGGGACTATTAAGTTAAGAAACATTTCTCTTTGTACAAAAACTTTGTGAGTGATCTATGCCAAAATGACACGTGGATTGTCACATTTTTGGGGCTCTGGTATGTTCTGTTTGCCAGGGAAAGCGTCGCTCACAGGCGGAGTGACAGCCTGTGCACCTTGGGAACCCGTGTGTGTAATCCCAGTGCCACCACAGAATGAGGCTCGCAGAAAGGCAGCCCCAAATATCTGCAAGTTAAATAAACTTTTGGAAAGTTCAGAGGACTCTTAGTTGAACCATAACTAACAGCAACACGTTGAAAAAAAAAATTATCAGGTAATTATTAGAGAACAATAACGTTGTTAGGCTGATTGGGCTATGCACCAAAGGGCTGTCAGTCATGGTTGTTATGAAAAGCAGAGCATTTAGAGGCTGTCAATCATACCTGTTTGTAAAAGCCAAAGGACTTCAGAAACTGTTACGCCTGAATTTACCAACTGCAGCAATAATAAAAGCACCAGAGTCTCATGCAGATGGGTATTACAGTTTATGTAGAAGCTCTTGCGTAAGTTTATGCCTTTATTCATCTAAAAATATCTTATGGCACTGGGAATTTGGGAAGGTTTATTTTTTCGGCTAGCTCCTTTATAGCACTGATTGTTTGTTGTTTGGGTTTTTTTAAAGGCTGCTTAAGTGTGTCAAATCTGGTAAAAAAAAAGGTAACTTTTGTTACATTCCTTTGCTGTGAAGCAAAAATGTCTGAGTTAGTATCCAAACAGCAGAGAGCTGAAGGGAGCCCTTCAGCTTCCTGAGCAGGTTCACACACTACTGCATATCCAAAACACTGTAGCAAATACCAGCTGAAGAATCTAAAAGGACTCAGGAAATCCTTAACATGGAGGTGCTCACCCATAAATGCTGTGGGAAATAACCTGACAAAGACCTATGGAACCTTTACTTTTGAGAAAAGCGTTGAATGTACATACCCACGTGATTTAAACCAAAAGCAGAAGTTAGTTGTTGTCTCTGTGTGTGTGTGCTTATTGTCCTTCCCTTCCCTTCCCCTTTTACATTCAAACTGTGGAGCTTTTGTGAGGAAATTGCTTTCTGAAGATACTTTTCTGCATTTGAAAACCTGCACTGTTCATCACCCCACTGTGCCCTGGATTTGGAAGTCATCTCGTTTTATAACCGAGGCCAGGTGCAAGCATGTGTCTGCGTGTTCAGTGTTTACAACACTGCTTAAAACCTGTTTCTTACTGAATAAATCATGGGTTCCTATTACTATGAAAGGTTTCCATCAAGGAATCAGTGTAGTTTGGGTTTATCTCAGAACCCCTAGGGCTTTCAGCAGGTTTCTTGCTGCTCGGGGCCCTGCGGGAGCCCCAGCATGAATAACTGTGGCATTAAACACTACCTAGGCATGAAGTTTTTTATTTATTTTTTCTCATATTGGGAGCTTCACGTTACCAGACCCAGCATCAGGAGCTGAATACTGAGACCTTCCACCCTTGCTAGAATTTATTATTGCAATTATGACCTTAGTGTCCTTGTACTAGGCACTTTATTAATCCTGGAGGGAGTGAAGGAGGAAAAGTCACTGCTCATGGCTTGACTGTCTCAAACAGCTGTAGAAAGGAAAGGGAAAGAGGATAACCTGCCCAAAGCCATCCAGTGAGCTGATGGCAGACCCAGAGGCAGGAACTACATCTCTGTAACATTCAGAGGAGTTTCTTAGGTGGATGCCTCATTCTTAGGCACCAGACGTGGCCCACACCACCTCCCCGGTGGGGTGCCCACAGAGCATCATCCTGCCAAAGCAGGAGCTGCACTCACACAATGGGTAGTTAATTCAGTGAGTTATTAATGCAAATGTTAATAATTAAACTCAAGTGGTTAATGAGTTTCTAGAGAAATGATCAAATTATACTCTTCAGATGCGGAGTTAGAATTTTGCCTAATTAGAAGAAATATGTTTTTCCCGTGAGGGGCAGTTGCTGAAGTGACAGTTTGGAGTCTGTTGTGACAGCATTTGCAGAGATGAGTGCCAGCCAAAGAACAGAGCTTTTTTAGTATCTCTGATAGCATAGTAGTTTCTTTTGGAGGCATAATTATGTTGTGTTCTTTGCACAGTTCATTAGGGAAAGAAAAACAAAGAACTTGTGTTCCATGTGGTTGATGTTCACACATTTTTGTCTTAGTGTGATAGAAGAAGCTGTTGGATCCAGAGAGTAACATGGTGTCTCTCTCTTTCACTGCTAGCCTAATAACACAACCAGTGCTAGATGGAAAGAGCTCTTGTAGCCCACAGCTGCTTTTCAGGAGTCCGTCTGGTTTTTTTCCTCAGTGAAATCTCAGAATGTGTAAAAATGTTTGAAGGCTTATGTAAACTAGAAATCTCAACTAGGAATAAGTTATTGGACTATTCCCAACCAGCTACAGTAATAATTATTTCCTTCCTTGCATCTTACCATTTGCAAGCAAATGTGGTGAGCAGATCTGCGAGTGAGATGCTGGAGTGGTGCTGGCAGCCCTGAAACACAGCCTGTGCCAGGGCCCAGAGGAAGGTGATGTGCGAGAGCTGCTCCTTTCCTGACTCTTGTTTTATGAAATCTTCTGAACCTGCGACATACACTGCAGGGATTTTATGAGGTAATTTCTTAGAAAAGCCCAACCAAACCTTCCTGCAACTCTCTGTTGGTTTATTCACACTTGCAGAAGCCTTTTCCTCTGCCTAGGGCAAAAAGAAACTCTTCCTGCTGTAGAAGCTGGAAAACTCACCAAAATTAGGTATAGTCCTCCAAATTTTGTGGAGAAACATAAGTGGGTTTAGTCACTTGGTAGTGCTGCTCCAACCTTTTCAGGCAGTTTGCAGCATCCTCCCTGCAACTGAGGAAACTCTTCCAGCATGCAGGAGCACACAGTGGAAATGTTCCCTTGTTAAGTGTATTTTCTGTCTGTAACTCTAAGCTATGAGCTGTGAAGATAAGTCATAGCAGCTGTGCCACATTTGTTTTGGAAAGAACCTAGTGTTACCCCAGGATACAGCTGTCACTGGGAAAAGGAAGGGTGGAAGTTACTTTTTTAAAGTCACATAGGAAAATGGTGCTCAGCGTTGAATTCTTCCCAAACCCTTTTCCAGGTGGAAGGGTCCTTACACAGATAACAGGGATTTGAGGCAGAGATTGTGATAAGAAAAATGCCCCAAACCCAAACGCAGAAGTCTCATTCCTTTCTTTTTTCTTTTGCCCCCTAGATGTTCTTAGAAAAATAAATTATTACTGAGTTATTTATTAATGACAAGTGGATTTAGATCAAAATCATGCATGGATTATGTATATATTTGTGCAAATACATCTATATACATGTACAGAAAAGTTTATTACCTTCCAGCCTGAGCTGGATGGTGATAAACTGGGAAGAAATCTTAGTTTTACATGGCAAAGTGTTCTGGTAGGGCAGGCAGGCTCTGTTCTTAGGTAACAAAAAACAGTGCAGAGCTTGGTGTTCTGTGGAAAACCTCAAAAGCATCAAAGGAAAAAAAAACCCAACAACTCGTAAAATAATGGATATCCTGGCAGGAGGAATGGAAGAATTCAGGAATTCCCTGATGGTTTGTTGTTATCACTGTATCAGCTCTGCATGCTGAAGCATGGCAGGAAGAGAGGAAGATGGTTAAGTGCACAGCTGTTGTTGCTCAGAAATCAGGCTAAAGCTCCTAAAAATCATCACACCAGGCACACAGGGGTATGTATGGCTTTGCTTTTGATGGCTCTGTGTGAGCTACACCACAGCAAATGTGCTTCTTTTTGCCTGTATTGATAAAGATCTATTTCAAATAACATCCATCTAAGTAAGAAAATGTTTATTAAATTCTTGTCTTGTCCAGAATGGTTTGGCATTATAGCTTTGCTCATGTGTTCTTTGTGTACAGTTTGTATCATTGGGGGCCTCTGTTTTCTGGCTTCACAAAAAAAGTCAGAAAAATAATCATGCAATCAGGCGTTCACCTCTGAGTGAAGAGTGATCAGGGAGGTGCCTGTTGGGGTGAAATAGTGCAGTGCTGGTATTTGTCAGTGCAGCATTGGTGGTCCTAAATGCACGTTAGGACTGGGGGGTTGCCTTTTTTCCTGTGTCTCTCTAGTTTTTATTTTGGCTTCTTTAATTTCTGTTGTGATGCTGACAGCAGAGATTAATTTCTTCTCCAAAAGGATTCTAATCTGAGGTGATCTCACTAGTAAGGAAACGTTCAGCTGGCTGCTGACACAACATCTGTGGGCAAAAGGCTGGAGAATGTCAAACACACTCCTCTTTTTGGAGGGATAACCTGTGGGTGTACTCTATGGACTTTGGCTCATATGAGGTTTCTGTTATGCTTTGTAAATATATTTTAAAAAAGTGTTCTGGACGTGGAGCTTTTGAAAAATCTCTTGTTGAAGTTGTTGAGTGCAAAGTCACCGGCCTTAAGATAACTTTTAGAAACATGAGTCAAGTGCCCAAGATCAGAAAATTTAGAAGATAACACACCCTGCTTTATATATATATTTTGTTTTCTGTTTCTGAGGCCTTTAGGAGGTGTATTTTTCTTGTTTTGTCTGCAGCCCTGAGACCTTCTGTCTCGAAGGACTGGGATTTAAAAACCCAAGACACAAGACACTAAAGGACTTGCAAGGAAAACCTATGGCAGTTTGCAGTACTAGACTAGTTTCATTTTTCCCAAAGTAAAATGAAAGCAGGGATGGAATAACTCACACTGCTGTTAGCTCTCATAGCTGGTCTGTGCTTCTGCAGCTTAAAAGAAAGGAAGTAAAAAGAATTTGTTTGATATTAAATAGTAGCAAGTGGGAGCAAGAAGTATTTTAAGTTGTTTACAAGAATTCTTTATAATCTCTAAAAAATAAATTTATGATTGAAATTCAGCCTTGTCCTGTATTTCAGTCATTCCTGTAAAAAAGCTTATTCTGTGTTTTTCCTGTTATGTGTTAAGACTCAGATCTGTGAGGGGCTATCTCTGTTTCTCTCCTGGGAGCAAGCAGAATGGAGCATTTGGCTTTGATGTAAGCTCTTGCTTTTCCTTGGTCTTTTTTCATATGTTTTTTAAAGAAGTGTATTATTTTAACAAGCAAGCCACCAAAATATCTCTAGTTCTCAAGAACTAAGCCTTGTTTTTCCAGCTTTTCCTAGCCTGCCCTCCCAGCTGCGCTCGTAGATGTTGCTGTGGAGCCTCTCAGCTCTTCTGGAGCTGGTGAGAGGTGACCCTTTCTTTCCATGAGCTGTCGGGCAGGGGGGTTTCTCTCACTCTCCCCAGCAGCAGCAAATGTCTCTCTGCTGGCACTGAAGCTCGGGCAGGCTCGGGGTGGGGAGTGCAGCCCCCCAGTTTCTGAATGAACCGGGTGCTCTCATTCAGAGCTGGGTCTCGTGTTTCAGGGCTTCTGCTCTGCGACACCAGCTCGATATTTTTGGCAGAATAAAGCCCTTCTGCATCCAAATGACTACAATAGTGCTTTTATCTGGAAAGCACAACGTACAATCTACTTCGGTTTTCTAAATGAATTTAATGCTATAGAAGCAGCAAAGAGAAAAACTTCTGTTTGGCATTGTCATGCCTTATGAATCCTCAATGAAGTTACAATCTCTAGGTTTGGTAGTTGGTTTTTTTGGCTTTCGTCCTTGGTTCTGTGCTTGAACAATGTCTGTCCTCCCACACAGCTTTGCTGGGGAAGTGAAAGCAGGATTAAGTTAATGTTTCTTGACTTCCAGAGCTCTTCTCTGCCCAGGACAGAATTGTCTGAAGTTTTGTGGGGCTCGGGTCCCTGCATTTGGTGAATTTTCTGCGCCTTAGATCAGTGTATGCAATGGCAATAATATTCACACAATCCCTTGGTTTTCAGCAAATGTAAAGTCTCACAACTTGGCAGTAATGAAAGAGATTTAAGGTCATGTGTCTTAATTTGTGCTTGCCATCAGCTCAAACAGGATCCTCTTGTGTCCCATGCTTATTTTTGGTTGATACAAACTGCTGCAAGAGGATTTCTTGGTTTGCTTCAGCTCCGCATAGGTGACTTTCTCCAGTGTTTCAGGGATGTTTGGTTTCTGGCATCTTCTGTCTCAACAACTCTCACAGCCACAGATAAACACTGAGACTGCAGCTAGGTTCAAACCCCTCAGTTTTGCTCAGAAGCTGTAAATTGATATTTCTACCCACTGTGTTTAATGACTGGTTACCTGATCCATCCCTGAGGTTTGNCTTTCGTCCTTGGTTCTGTGCTTGAACAGTGTCTGTCCTCCCACACAGCTTTGCTGGGGAAGTGAAAGCAGGATTAAGTTAATGTTTCTTGGTTTCCAGAGCTCTTCTCTGCCCGGGACAGAGTTGTCTGAAGTTTTATGGGGCTTGGGTCCCTGCATTTGGTGAAGTTTCTGTGCCTTAGGCCAGTCCTTTCTGGTGCATTGATGGGTAATCCCAGGTTCTGGCAGTGGTCCGGAATTATGTTCAGGTGTCTGTTTTGCCAGATCTTCCTGCTTGCTTTGAAGCTCTTGTGTTGTGCAGTAGCACAGCACCACCAGCAGTTTTTTGCTATCCACCACTTACTGATGATGTTCTTGCCCAAAGGGGTTTTCCATCATAGGACATCATCCTGTTGTGTGTCAGTATCTGCACTGAACTCCTTGGTTTGCTGACAGCTCAGATTCGCAGAACAAAGTGCTTGAGTGAGATACTATTTTTAAGGACATTGAGAAGTCTGTTATAATTTGGAGTAGAACATAAGGCCTAGTTCTACCTAGGGGAATCTCGTGGAAATTTTAACTCTGTGACTGCAAACCTGGCTTGTGTCACACCCCACACAGGAATTTTCTTCCAGTGAGGTTCAGATATTCATGTAGCCCTGTGTTATGGGCTTCTGCATCCCACCTTCTTCAGCCTTAAGCAAGGGGCACGTATCAAAGGAGTGAATTTGGTTTTGCTTCTGGGAGCTCCTGAGAGAATTCACTAAAGGCCCTGTAAGCTGCAGTCACGAGTTCAAAACCATGCACCTCACACATCAGCCACATGATGGTCCAGTGACCCTTCCTCAAAATTGTCAAGGAGACAGCAAGGAGTGGTGGCAGCAGGGCGTTGTGCCATGTCCCCTTGCCTGAAGGGCACAATTTCAGCCCCACAGGCTGATTCCCAACATCAACAGGCTGGAAAATGCTCCTGTTGACCCATTTCAGCCTCACTGAGTAGTTACTACTTCTAATTTCTATGTGGGCTGCTTTAGCTTGATAAAACTGGGAACTGAAAAATGTGTTGGCTACTTTTTTGCCCTTTATATCCAAATCTTCCCTGAGGGTCAGATGTGTGTGAAAGAAAAACAATGCCAGTGTAATTTTTAAATTACATGGTGATATTTGTTAGGTCACCTGCACAGGGAAGTCTTTTATTGCCTGTTAATTAATGGAAGTAACAGAACTATTTCAATTTTAGACTACTACTATTTATCAAAGTGTGTTTGTAATGGTTACACTGCCTGGTGTAAGGTTGCTTAAAATATTGTTACTTGTCTTTAGATATTCCCATGATCATTTGTTTGTATTGGTAGTGGTTTTGGGAAATGAAAATGTAAGATATAATTTACTGTCACAGAACTTGAGAGGTATTTGTGTTATTGCACAAATATACCCAGGCCCCATTTCTGCAACTGTTCCAAGTGGCTGATACAGGGAAGATCTCCCTTCATCTGGGATGGGCAGGAAATGGGCAGAAAAATGAGAACAATACAGGAATCAGGGCTTTGAGCATTTGCTTCTTGGCTTTCCTGTTTGCTATTAGGTCAACAGGTCAGCATAGTTAATTAATGCAGCCTGCAGAGAAGTTGTATCTATTTGTCACAAGGCATGTGTGCATTGGGAATCCCAAGCTCCCCTTGGTGCAGCTCAGAGCTGACTCCCACACACAGCCTGGCTGGGGGGGTGTTATCCTCATCCCCACACTGACCAGAGAGGTAATTAATGGCCTCAGTGTCCCGGGAGATTTCTCTGCTGCTGATTCCCAGGCTTCCCACCTCATTTGATGTCTGTCTGTGCAGTGCTTGCTGTGTGCTGGAGTTGTACTTATGAACTAAAGCAATTTCTGCCTCAAACTGTTAGAATGTTTGAGCTTTGGCAAGAAAGGGACACGCTCCTTGCTCAAAGACGTCAGATCTTGCCTCCAAACACACTTCTGCTGGACTCACTGGACACAGCAAAACTGTCATTCACTTATAATCAATGGTGCCAGCACTGGTTTGTGGTGATGCTGAAGTTGTTAGGGATCAGAAGCCAGGAGTGATGGACTTGCCCTGTTGTTTCTGATGGAGTATTTCCCTTGTGTGAGGGGCTTGCTGTTACCAGAGGAACCAGAAGAACAGAAGTGTTTCTCTTTCAAACATATACTCAGTGTGTGTGGCTGTGTGCTGTTTTTCTCCACTTGGCAATTGGTGGTTTGTCACTTCCTTAACTCTGAGCTGTTCACAGAGATATTACGTTGCTGACAAAGTGGAAGCAATTTAGTAATCACTTGCAAGAGAAAATCGACACCATTAGAGTTCAGCTGTCTTTGTTTCAGCCATTACAATGCAGACTCTACCTGATTCATATATAAATTGCTATGATAGTTTCATAATCTTTCCTCGGTAGGGCTGAATAAAAGTGTATTTGGTGCCTTCCCTGTGATATAGCCATGCTGGCGTGAGCCCTGGAGGGAGAGCCTGGTGCCCTGAAACCATTGCTTACACAGGGACAGCTCCCTTTGGGTCTCTGACCACACAACAGCAGCACCCAGCCTGCCTGGCAAACACTGCTGGTGCACCCAACAGATTTCACCCATATTTTAGGTAAATATAGGAAGAATACTCCTTTTAAAAATGAAGTGGCTGCCTTGGATCCTGTTTGAATGATGTAATTTCTAAATATCAGGCTTTTTAAATTTCTAAATGCAAGTTTTCCCCATAGACTGTCATTGAGACCAGAGGTTGTCTTTTTTACATTTCTTTGTTAGCCTTTAGCTTTCCTATTTTCTCCATCATTGCTGATTTTAGCTACAGCTTCTCTCCTATTTCCATATTCTTCTCAGTGGTCCTAACCATTTTGTTAAATGCAGTCAAGTGCCTGCCTGCTCTTTTCAGCACCTCAGGACTGCTCCCTCTGCTGCAGGCTCAGCACACCTCAGCTGGGATAGAATCCGAATTGTACAAAAATCCTTATTTCATGTGTACGCTCATAAGGAGAAGCAGGTTAATCCAAATCACATCAGCTTTTACAGACCTCCTTTGCCTTTCAGGTCGTGCTGGAAAATGAAGTATTTTCCATTATGTTTTGTCTCCTTCATTTCATTTTCCCTGACTCATATATTGATGTCACAGATGACAGTTTGTGTCAGTGCAATTTGCTCCCATGGAAATGACTCCTGCACACATGCGCGTGGCGTCCGACTCCTCACTCCTCTGCTTACATAATTTGGGAGCTGTCACAGCTCTACCCCAACATTGCCCATCTGTCTATTCTCTCAAAGTTAATGAGCCTTTTTCTTCCTGCTCCAGGCATATTATGCACCCTGACTTATTCATAGATGATGTCTATTAAAATTGTCAAATGCTTTGAAAATTAAATTATTTTCCTAAATAAAGAGCCTGCTTCTAATCACATTGAAGATGTTTCAACACAATTGGCCTGTTTTCTAGTGCAAATCAAGAGTGACTATACTGAGCTCTGTCTGGCCCTCTGGGTGTTGTCATTTAATTGAAAATACTTGTGATTTACTATAGTGTAAGAGCTCAGATATGTCCCCTAGCTTGGTCTGGGAGCAGCATCACAATGCAGAATTTATCTGGAATAAGGCATCCAGATTAAAGTGGCCTCTTATGGCATGAAACAGTCAATGTGTGGTGGGGGTGGAGGCAGGTATTTGTTTGATTTTGGAGTGATGGAGCACACAGAAATGCCTCTCTTGCTATATCCATAGCTTGGATTATATTTGTCTCTTTCATGTCCCACTTGTGCCTACAAATGGCTCAGATGCTGAAGTAATTATCTTTGTTTCCGACTGATAAACTCATAGTTTACAGCCAAATTCTTTCAGTTATTCATAGCTTGTGTTATCATATTTCATTATTATTTGATTCGTTCAGTCCTCAGTCATTCCGATTTTCCTGTGTTACGTTCCAGCCTCTCCTGATGTGAGTGTTGCATCTTGGTTTTGAATTACCAATATATTTAATTCCCAAACTAAAATATATTTAATTCCCAAACTAAATGTTTTGGTTAGGCATCATTAAAAAAACAAACAGAAAACCCCAGTTTACTATCAAGATCAAACCTTGCCAACCTCAACAGGCACCTTACTTCCAAGCCAGGGTTTGTTTTTTCAGTGGAATCCATTTTCATCTCCTTTGCAGCCAATACCGTGGCAGTTTCACAATTGCTCTGTTCATCTTGTTCTCTGGAGTTTACATAATAACTTCCCTGGTGACACCATATCAAATGGTTTAATGAAGTGTGAGTTAGAGACACTGCCTTTTTTTTTTTTTTTAATTTTCCTAAAGAATGGGGTGTTACAGAACAGATGAACCAAATCCCAAGACACGAAGTCAAGACTTACAATGTACATCTGGGAAACTCATGTTGCCTTTCGTAGCACTTTCCACGCATTTTCCTGTCTCAAATTTTCCTTTTAAATCTGTTCTGAATTTTTGCCTGGTTAAGGTCAAACTAAGAGGTTTATAATTGTGTGGATCATTTTCTCTCTTTAATTGCAGGCATCACGCAGACCAGTTGTTTTAACTGTTTCAGTCTTATCTTCTTTGTCCTTTTCCTTTTTTTTTAAATACCAGTTTTTAAGAGTTTTCTTTTCTACTCTTTTATCATTAGAGTTTCCCTTAGTACAGATTTACCAAAATGTCCAGTTATGATATACTAAGATCAGAAAAGTGTTGGCTTTTTGAATTTATAGTGTCATTCATCCCCTTTTGAGTCCAGATGGGTCAGTTTTCCAAGAAAAAGAAAAAAAAAAAAAAGAAAAAAAATATTAAAAGGAAATAACCTTATGAGTAGCTACATTTTCTGTGTAATTATTGTATCAGCTGTTGCTATGCGTGAGATAAAAATAAGTCAATTAATTTATGAATGTTTCAATAATCCCTTCTCTGACACTGCACGGGTATGTGAAAACACATATTTAATTAAACTATTACAGGAAAAGCCCTGAGCCATTTGTCAGTTCATTAGGCACACTCTTCATTACGCTTTGACCTTTGTTTTCCTTTTCCTTGGCTTATTGGATGCCGTAATTTATTCTTTCTAAAGACACTCAGACAGCAATGACCACAGGAGAAGCACTCTGTAACCTATATTAAGAGTGCACCACCACAGTAGGGAGAAGGCCTCTTATAATTAAAAAAAGATAACTCCCTGAGCCTGGAATTAGAGAGTTCTGCAGGCTGAGATGCTTCCTGGAGAAACAGGTTTAGGGGAGAAGCAGTTTCAGCCGTGTGAACCCCCTGTGAGCAGCCACGTGCTGGTGATGTTCCAGGCTGTGCAAAGGCACCAGGGCTCAGACTGCTGGAGCTGAGGGCCCAAACGCAAAGCAAAGGGAAGATTTTTCCCTGGATCTCACGTGGGATGAGGTGCAGGGTGAGCACCGTGTCACTGCATCAGAAATCTCGGTCTCTTCCCTGGAAAACGAGTGATCCCGTGGCGTGATTTCAGAAGGCACGGAGAGCTGGAATGGAGAGCAAGCTCGGAAAGAAACATCAAGGGATTTCTTGCTTGATTAAGAAATTTATTTATTAAGAAATTTACTCATTAAGTAATGAGTGAGTCACAGCATTCCCCCAAACACAGGCGTGTGTTCTGTGTGTGCTCAGGCTGTGACTCACAGCTGGGATGCCTCAGAGTGCCTAGAACAGAGGCTAGACAAGATTAAGAGAAGAAGAGTAGGTATTTACTAAAGGCCTTCAATAGGTACACCTTGGGCAGTCAGAAGCCTCCCAGAGGGGCTGCACCCAAGATGGACAATGGTCACGAGTTTTTCAGACAGATACGAGTTTGGTCTATTTGCATATCAGGGGTTAATCCTCCAATTACAGCTTCAGGTAATGAAGTCATTTACCCCCAGTTTGCTCCCCCCCAGTTCACTTTTCTTTATACTTTTCGGGGCCTGAGGCTGTAGGGTGTCCTAGAATCTCAGGCCTAGGGGGATTGTTTTGTCTGCCCAAAATGTGAAGACAGTTAACTAACACTTTGTATGGAGTTTAGAGTTATCACTGATGCAGTACAGGATTGGAAAAATATAAACACTGAAATCCTAAGGCATCAGAGCTCACCTTCTCCTGACTGCTGCTCTCTGTTACTACTGCAAACTGTGCACAATCATTAAAGAATGCCAGGCTCACTGATACTGGGTGTGATATTTCTCCTAAAACATGAATTGAATATAAACCACTTGATGACTATTTTTTATTTAGAGGCATGTACGTATTTTGGTGTGTTTTGCTGTGGTTGCACTTACAGCTATGAAGTTATTCATCCACACATGGGATAGAGCACTGTATGTCAAAAACTGCTGAAAATTGTGGAGTCTTCTGGTTTTTAAATAGGCCTGGCTTTAAAACTTGCAAAAAAGTTAGCTACAGAAAGCTAAGCAAGTGCTTTTATTGCTTTGGTTTATTATGTTTAATTTCGTGTAAGTGCTCACTTGCAGACTTTAATGATGTAAACAAAGAGCTGCCATGCAAAACATTAGAGAGAGGAAGAAAAATTGGTTTTCCAGTGAGTTTTTCTTTTTCCAATAAAGTTTAGAAAGAGTAAGAAAAAGTTTAATAGCAGTTTACCACAACAACCCTGAGAAGCTGAGCGTACGAAAGCTACCACACAAGATTTTTACACTGACGTTACACTTGATGTTTACCACATTGTACAGCTGAATTAAAAAGGAACAGAGGGAGTGTCACTGCCGTGGAGGCAGAAGCTGGGTCCTTACAACCACAAGAGCTGCCCTGGGAGATCCTGTGGACTCTCAAACCTCCATGTGCCAGGGAGCAAATACCCACGAGACTGTTGCACTAAGGGTGTAAAAGTCTGGGAGAAGATAAATGTCCCTAGAGTTCCAGCTGGTCCTCAGAAATTAGAGGCAGGGCTTGAGTTCAGGTTATAGCCAATTCAGACTGTGGGGCTGGTCAAACTCAGTAAGAACTTTCAGGAGCACAGCTGCACAAACAGTGCAGTTACCAGTCCAGAAATGTGGGTCTGATTGCATTCAACAGGACTTTGCGTGATCCGGGTTCATGAATAATGTGATTTATTGAAGCAACAGGAAAGCAGGGTCAGGATCACCATGATAAATGCACTAACTGCAGAGAGTTAATATGTGCTTTGAATTTCAGCCACTGGGGACATGTGTATATATTAAAAAAAAGAAACAAAAAACCAGAGAGGCAGTTTGGAGTTATATCTACCCATAGAAAATATGAACAACTAGGGTATAATCATTCCAAGAAGTTAGGACAGTGTGTGATGAGATTCAGATTTATTCTGTCGTAGTATTTCTGCATGTCTGAGCCAAGAGAGCAAGTTTATCATTGCAGGGAGTGGCAGAGTATCTACATCTTCTTGTGAGGTTCCCAGGTGCTCTTCCGCAAAGGGAAAATAAAAAGGATGCTGGTCTTAGTGCCAGAAGGTAGATTAAGATCTCTCTGTGTGTTTGTATTGCCTTGAAATGTCTGGAAAAGAAATTAATGCCTTTCTGACTCAGTATGAGGGAAGATACAGAGAGGGAAATTGATGCTATTTGCTTTTGGACAGAATGGTAGTGATTCATCATTATGACCCTACAAAATATCATTACTTGAGCTCGTATCTGAGAAAATCCATTTTCCTCTTGCTGTGAAAAAATGCAATACTCTTTTTTTAGTTTGCAAGTAATTAAATAGTTATTTTCTGTGTCAGAATTAAAAAAGACTGGTGAAAAGCTCTGTTTGGGGAGGTTTCCCTAAGGTTTTATTAAGTGTTTTTTACACTGATTTATCTCCAATACCTGTTGGGAAAAATTCCAGAATTTCTTGCAAAACTGAAGAGGGAGTATCAAATTCTTCCTCGGAAAGAAAATCTCTAAACAAAGTGCTAATAATATATTCCCAAGTCCAAGAGTAGCTCAGGAAAACAGTCAAATTAGGCATAACCACCTCTCTGGATTGCAACTTCAGTTAACTTTCAGTGGATATCTACAGAATAATCATTGGGTTTTGATTTTTCTTTACCTGCTGCAATGACCACGAAAACGCTGCCTCTGTGCTGACAGTGCAGGCATTGCTTTCCAAAGACAAGGAGATTTCCTGATGCTGCCAAGTGACTAAATTGAGTTGGGGCTCTCCAAAATTGCCACTTTTCATAATATGCTTGAACTGTAGGATGCTTAGGCACAGGTGACCTCAGCAGGTGTCCGAAGGTGGGGACCTGGCATCGCTGTGTGCCTCTCTCTGGTGTGATGGGGCAGCTGAAGGGTCTTGGATCCCACTCCAGGCACACTGGAGTGCTCACAGCTGTGTTCTCCCACCTGGGCATGCACTTTTATTTCTGGCCTTGGGGAAACCAAAGGGGAGGGGATGTGCTGGTCGAATCCTGGGTGGAGCAGTAGGGACAAGCACAGGGTGTGTGTCCAAGGGGAGGAGCTCCAAAGCATCCCCATGCTGGACAGCTTTGCTCAGAAACACAATTCTGATCCAATTACAGGATAATGTCATCTGAAAGGGACTTTCTGAAAGTCTCCAGTCCAACCTCAAGGTGCTCAGGGCAGAACTAACTTCCAGGTTAAATGGGGTGTTTGAGGGCAGATCCCAGCTGTGCTCTGAGCATCAAGGATGGAGATCCCACATCTCTCTGTGTCCCACTTGTCTGACCACCTGCACTGAGATTTATCTATTTTTTTCCTACTTCATACATGATTTCCTTAGATCTATCACGGTCACAATGGCTTCTTGTTTTGCTGCCCAGCTTTTGGGAGAGTCTCCCTGTCCCCTCTGTAAGGACCAGCAGGTAGATGTGGGAAGCAAATACATCCCTGTTCAAAGCTTTCTGTCTGGGCTGAAGCAAACCTGGTGCTGAACCAAACCCAGTATTTAATGTGCTTCCTCCCACATCACCCTGGTCATCTCCATGGGACTTGCTGCATTCTCACACACTGTTTAAAAATAGAACTGCACAGAAATAGAGATGTTTCCTAGCGCTGCTACAAAATGGAGAAAGATGAGTTCCAACTGCCCAAAATATAGAATTCTCTTAATATAAAAAGATGACTTTATTGAATCACCAAAATGAAAGTGGCCTTTGCAAGTTTGCCATGAAAATCTGTATTTTAAAGCAACCTTCTGTTCCAAAAAAAAGCGAAAATTAATTTGGCAATGGATTAAAAAAAATAGCAAAGATGCAAATAGCAAGAAATGCAGGGTTTAGAGTGAAGAATGAAGCCTTAAATCTGCCTTCTCGAGCATAAACTCTGTATTCTATTATATAATTTTAAATTATTTGCCATTTTGAAAAGGGCTTCATGGAGCTATAAAAATTTATGTCATCTGACTATCTGGCTCAGATAGTTGTGAACTATCTGCAACTGTTTTCCTGTCAAAAATTGCAGTACTTGCAGTTCAGTTTAGTTGACTTCAGATTAATATTTTTCCTAATATAGGTCTACCATCAAAGTCAAGGCTGAAGGAAAAACTTTTTATTTAAGAATGTTTGTTCTTTAGCAGCTTGTTGGCTTTCATCTGGTTATTGGGGAGATGTGAATGTGACTTGGAGAACTGGACACTGCCGATAGTTTGGGAGGAGGAAATCCCCCTTGCAGATGGCCTTTGTACCTGTGATGCCCTTGGGTGTTTCTTGCTTTTCTTGTGGGGAGGGAATTGCTGAAAGTCATCACTTTTGATCATTAAGTACCTCTGGGGTTTTTTTACAGCAAGACTCACCATGAATTAATGTATTATTTTCAGTTTGCCTGAAACTCCGGTTCTTTTTTTGGGCTAAACTGCCAATCCTTGATTTCTTGCCCAATTTCAAATGCACGTTGTTAACATGCAGGGTGTGAGTCCCAGAGGTTCACCCAGTGATTCACGAGAGCACAGGAGCTCTGCAGTCTGAACAGGAGAGGCAGGATCCTGGCTGGGGGCCGGGGAACATCTCAAGTTCTCAGCAGGCAGCTGCTTCTCTCCCGGAAAAAGTGCTCGGAGCTTTGAAGGGTAAAACAACCAAAGATGAATGCATTTAATTCAAAGGAAAAAATAATTGTGTTTATTCCAAGGAAGGTTTGGGTTTTTTCCTTTTAGCAAGTGTAATGGTGGTAAATACTCCCAAAGTCATGGGAGCCCCCAGTGCCCCACCAGTACAGACCTATTAACCATTGTAGCTTTTGTTTCCCTCCAATTTAACCTTCTGGAATATCCAAAACCTCCAGCATACCAACCTCTGCTTTAAATAATTCATGTGTTTCTTGATAGACAAAAATGTTTTTCTACCTTCAGTTTATTCTAAACCAGACTTAAAGACTGAAGGGAAAGAATGTACCAAAAGAAATCATTATCAAAAAGCAGGAGTGGCATAGAAAAGAACTTGGTTTTGCTGAATGTTTAAATTATAATTTTAAGGACTGTCAGTAGTAGATTGAACTGGAATTGATGACTGACCACAAATTCAGTATGTGTACTTTGATGTTAGCTATTGGAAAAAAATCTGTGATGGGCCCATGTTTCAATTTAAAATTATGGAGATGGTTCTTAAATAAATGCAGAATCCATGAATAAAATGTGAATTATTTTTCTGGTACAGTGGTGTGCTTAGAAGACTGTACCTGAAGGAATTAGTCATAAAGTTTTAACTTGAGGAGACTGAGAGATGCAGTGAAAAGGAAAACTGATGACTTCAAGCCAGGATCTGGTAAAATAATACCGAGAGTATTAGCAAAGCAATAGAATAGTTAATTCTGAAGGTGAAGCCCAGATTCGAGAACTCCTATAGTCAAATTCCCACATGATTTTTCAAACTGAATATGCAAAATGCAAGAGAGAATGACTCTACTCACCATCTCAGTATTCAGACCTGAGCAGTTATTAAAAAAGCCAGTTTTAATTCAGAAGCCTTATCTTGGAGTTGTTTTTTGTGGTGTGGTTTTGTTTGGGTGTTGGTTATTTGTTTGTTTTCATGATCTAGAGTTAAGGCATGTCCTGCCTATGATCCTTAGGCTGCCTAGTGTCTCCTTCACTGTGGAAAGGTGATTTGGAAAAATTGCCATCACAGCTTTGGATTAAAAGCCGTGTTTTGGAAAAAATATTCTGAAGTATTTAGAAACTTTCTAGAGACCTTTTTTTTTTTTTTTGAGACCAGCTAAATTGGAAAAATAAACGGTCCAGTGACCACTTGCTCATTCATCTGCATGTGCAGCTGCAAAATTATTTTCTGTGCCCATCATGCAAAACTTCTTCCTAAATATGAGGTTTAGAGACCCTCTGGGAGTAATTAACTACAATGCAGAAGCAAATCTGGGTTCATTGTATGCACTGCTCATTTAAGAAATACTGTTGTGCACAAAGCCCATTAGCAAGGTTCCAAAACCTTCATGAATGTTAAACATTCTATTATAGGATTCTGAGCACTTCCTATTTTACATGAAATCTAACGTAATCTCATGAATTCCATCTAGCTTTTGACCCCTGGATAGCAAATTGCTGTGTCAGATGTGTGCCACCGTGCATTCAAGGGCTAAAATCTGGCTTTTATTTAGTTATTTATTTAACAGTGATAGAACGCTCTTTTCCTGTGGGCTACACAAAAAGCTGAGGATATGCTCAAAAGAAGCTGCCTGCTATTGATTTTATTCTACATACTGGTCCACTCCCATACCACTGCTCGACTGAGTGCTTTCCCTCTGTGCTTTTGGCCCTGTGCTGCATGTGTTGTTGGGAGCTCGACTCCAGCTCAGTGGCAGTGCAAAGCAAAGCTGCTGTTTTTCACCCTTTGTACAGGATTGACAGTCAAAGTCATCGAGTTCCTGAGGACACGATTCACCCAGGACTGGGAATACATGCCCTTAGCTTCAGCGCGTGCAGGCACGTGCCAGAAATCAAGAGTACGTTTAATTTACCAAATTAGCTCAGTGCATGAGGTAAAGGACTTCAGAGGCAGGAACATGATGTTCTGTGGCCTGTGTTACACGGGCTGTCAGGGGTTGCAATCAGACCTGCCCTCACTGTCAGCTACTTTGTGAAGCAGCACAAATCATGTGAGATACTCTGAGGAAATCTGTCCCCCACTGTGTGTGGGGTGAGGCTGTCGGGGCCGTAGTCCTGAGCAGCAGACTGCTGGGATTAGGTTTACTGGCCTGGCTGTGTGCTCGTGATCAGCAGGAAGCAGTGGCACAAAACCAGATGAAGAGCAGAAATAAGTGCTCAGCTTTCATGGAAGTTTGTCCTTTCCCTTCTCTTAACTCTTTGTTGTCTGTTTCAGAAGGATCATATAATGTTGCCTAATAGAGATTGCATCTTATCCACCATTCATTTCCCAACAGAAACCAAGCTACGACATTTCTTATTGTAAGAGAGTTAATCATTAAGATCTGAGGGTTTTTACACCACCTTCATTTTGCCTCAGAATATGTAAAATATATCCAAACCCTTCCATTTAAGGTGATGGATTACCCTGTGCTTGGCTGCGCTATCTGGATTGGTTGGAATTTTGTGCAATTACTATTTTACACAGCAGCAGAGTATCTGTGAAGTGGATATCAATTGAAACATATTTTGCTCTTCAGACTTGCTTTTGCAGGTTTCACAAAACATTTAATTAGTGATAATCAGCTTTTAACCAGCCAGAGCACACTGGATGTGATTCTCTGCCTCTCTCCCCCATGATTGTAGGCATAGCCTGTACCCTTCAGATAAATTGCTTGCAGTCTGGAGAACGTCCTAGCCAGCAGGAAGGGGAAGAATAAGAATGTCAGTTGCATGGGGAATAAAGAAGGGTTTGTGTATACTGTGGTTTCAGTGAAGAATATCCCTTTCCTCTACTTTTCAGAATGGTGAACCTGGAAACCAGCTGGAGATTGCAAAGCCTCCTTTCCCTTGATGTTGGCGGTCAACGGTCGTCATCTACTGCACCCAAGGAAACCAGAAGAGCTCCACGCTAACTTCTGTAAGGTCTACTCCACTATGGAAGATCAAATGATTTTCTGGCTCAGGTTTTGTGACGTTCGGCATCTGCCTTGGACCCGGAATTTGAAAAAGGGATCGTCCCTGAGGCACGGTTAAGAGACAGAGAAACCAGCCCCAGACAATGAGCACTTTAAGTAGCACTGGAATATTACTCAGCTTAACGACAGTGTCTGTCACACTGGATTTTAGTTTGCATGGTGGTCTGATGGCTTGGTCCTTAAGCAGCAATTTGACTCTGAACCAGAGTTTGCCTACATCTGATCCTCTCAACGCCTCTGAGAAGGGCGAAGTCTCTCGCATGTCCGTGAGGGAGAAGAATTGGCCAGCCCTCCTGATCTTGGTTGTCATCCTGCTGACCATTGGGGGGAACATATTGGTAATTATGGCTGTGTCCTTGGAGAAGAAGTTGCAGAATGCCACAAACTTCTTCCTGATGTCGCTGGCAGTGGCAGACATGCTGGTGGGTATCCTGGTCATGCCCGTGTCGCTCATTGCAGTCCTGTACGGTAAGTGCCTTCCCTCCTAGTTTGAATATTTGCTTTTGCAGGGAGTGCCCCGGGGCTGCAGCAATATGTTGTGCCCGATTTTCCCTGTGCTGGTAGCTTGGGGAGTGTCAGTGTGTACTTGGTCGTGGGTCTGTGCTGAGGTTCAGTCTCTGCTGGGAGCAGAGCTTGTGTTCCTGCTGCCAGGAACGACCCGTGGATAATGTCAGACTGTGGGGTTCCTATCGCTGAGGCCACCAAGAGAATCTGTGACAGCAAGCCTGCTTTTTGCCTTTGGGTTGGACTGCCCCAAAACTGAGCTAGGACACGAGAGCTCACAGAAAAGCTGAGGAGTGTGTTCATTGTCCATGTCCCACCCAGCCCTAAGCTGGGTCAGGATCTGTGCTTGAGCTCCCACTGCTACGATCAGTGGGATTTGAGCAAAAATGTGGATAAGAAAGGACGTTTGCACTAGTTGATTTGGCATTCAAATAAAGCCTTCACTCCTGGAATTTGTACCTCAGCTTGCCTTGTGCCTTTCAAGGGGTCATTTTGCCTTTCCGTGCCTCAGTTTCCCTACCTCTAACCTGAGAATATGCTCTGTTTTAAAGCACCCAGAGGCCTGCCTGGATAGGTGTAAACATTTGTTTCTCCCCATGTTAGGATCAGTGTGTTTGCAGTGAAGTGGGGCATCACTCCTGCACTCCAGTGTGGAATCACTGTTAGCACTTCAAAGAAGCAAAATATCAAATACATGTAACTTTCATCTGGCTGAGACTCCAAATCCCTTTGTTCAGTGTGGTGCTAGGAGTCTCCATCCCTGGACATTTCAAAGGGGTATTTCATCCTCCTCTGTATCTCTGATCATCATGTTTGTATACTCACGTATCAATTTTATAATGTGTGTATTTCATAGATAAAACTTTTTAATTTTTGAAGTCTGTTTTCAGATTTTCTTAGAAAGGTATTTTAATATTGATATTTCTTGGAAACAAATAATGCTGTTTACTTACAAATTTGATTAGAAATTGGTTTACTGTCCTATAAAGTAAAATGTAGGGATATTTATCTGACTTCTTCACTTGCCTAAATGAGTAAGTCTGGCAGAGATTAATTTCTAAAACACATTGATCAAGCATACATCATTCCAAAGCTTATATAACTTGTCTACAGTGAATTAAATCAATATGTGATTTAGGTACAGGCCTAGCTATGGAGATCTTATGCACAAAGATCTTTTATTTTGAACTGTCAGAGTAGTTCCATCTCTAAATCTTGTGTATATTACAACATGTGTATTTTATTTTTAGCATTTTACTCCAGCTCCCTGGAGCTTGAAAAGGAGCATATAAATACTGAATTATGTGACTGACCTGCACTTGCATAAATTCTGTGTTAGCCAGTGACTCCAAAAAGGTGAATTTATGGAAGTGGTCTTCCTACATACATACTTTCAAGGTCTTTGGAAACTAATAGAAATAGATTTTCTGTTCTGCCTAGGAAATGATTACTTAAGGTAGTTTAAAGGTGTAAAGCATGCCACCCTTTAGCAGCAAGGAAATATCACTGATTTGAAGAGGCATTGTAATTTATCCCCCTTTTTTGCCAGAGAACCGGTATCAGTTGTTGATAGCCCAAACATTTCTCCACAGACAAACAGTACTATGTAGATTTTTTGGCAAAAATCGTAATTTCAGGACAGAGATGGAAGGTTTGTGGGAATAATTTGAGAAATGAGGAGGCTGCTGGGGCAGTGCCGGGTGCTGGCTGGACCAAAGCAGGCATGTTGCCTTCAGGCTTTGTGAGGGGAGGAGGAGGAAAATTCCATTTGGAGAAAAATGAGCCTCAGAGGAGCTTGTGGACTGATTTGAGTAAGACCCCAGTGAAATAATTTTTTAAATATTATTTAAGCTACAAACTGTGAAAGTAAGAAGGGGGAAAATATTCTTACATCAGCAGAATTCTTGTGAGAATAACTGGGGTGCATGGCCGTGGACTGAGCAGGGAGAGTGTTACTGCTGGGAAACATAACTGTGAATGTTCAGTCATTTTTACTCTGTATATTTTACCTCGTGCATTCTGTAGAGTCTTACACTGGGCTGTTTCAAAGGCTGCCATATGCTGTACTGAGAAGTGTATGCAGCACATCTCTTCCAGATTTGTAGAAGTCACTTTTAATTTATGTAATCAGAAAGGAACCTTAAAAAATACATATAACAAATAGAAGAGTGGAGAAATTACTTTCAAGTTTCCACATCAGCTCTCTCAGCCCCAAAGATAAATTCTAGTTGACAGAGTAGACTTATTTCCTTACTTTTGGGCTAATAAGGTAAATGAAGTAAATTTCACTTCAAGCATAACCAGAAAATTGAATAGACACCCTCCACAAATGCTTTTAGTTTTCGGTGGTTTTCTTAATTAAAAGAAGGGAAAATCAAGTTGTAAGTTAATTCAAGAATCTTATTATAAAGGAAGGGACAGCAGGAAGCAGCATGATGGATTTTTCATGAATTAATCAGGGCTTGGATATATTTATCAATTAGTCTTAAGTGTCTTACAGTAATCGATGAGTTGCATTTGACAACTGAGAACATTTTCCCTGGTATGCAGTTCATAAAGAACTAAGCAAATTAGTATGCTAATTGATAAGCATGTATTGGTGAGAGTAAATGAGAAATGTACACAGTTTCATCTCAATGGAGAAGTGTACACAGTTTCATCTCAATGGAGAAATGCCTGCTTAATTAAAAATACTGGTATTTTTATAAAAATACTGATAGGGCATCAGGTATCTTACACATGATGGAGCTTCTGACAGCAGATGGAGAACGTCTCCTCACCTCTGAGCACTTTAGGGACAAGCAGAGTGGGTTGACATCGTGTCGTGTGTTTATGAGCAGGAAAGAGAGGGCTGCTGAAGGAATGCGAGAGAACCTTGTCAGCTGATCTGAGTGGACATTGCAGAGGATATTAAGCTCTCTTGGTTCTGTTGCAGAAGGTTCACAGCTGCCAACAAGTGGCCAGAGTGTGGCCAGCAGACCCCTCTGTAATTCCCAGTGCAGGCTCTCTCTTCCCTTTGTGGTGCCGGGGGCTGACGCAGCTTCCAGTGGGGCTGGTGTTGGATGCAGCATCCATCAGCCCCAGCTGCCAGAGCAGCCTTACACCCACATCATCGTTATTATTGATAATTACCATCATTATCATGCGGGGACAGAGATGTGCTGAGCGCTTGGGCAGACTTTGATGCTGGTTTCCCTGCAGAGGGGGGAAGCAGCGCAGTTCAGCACTTTGATGTGACATTTGGGTGTCTAGAAATGATCAGGCATTTTAAAGACCATACCAAGTCATGGATTTAAATGCATCTTGACTACACAAAGTTCCAGCTGACAGTTGCATTACTTTCAGAAATTTTCATTCATTCCTGTTAGTTTTAAACGCATAGTGTTTCTGTTTGTGCTGAGTAACCACTGCATTTTATTCTTCTGCTAGGGTGTGAGTGAATGGAAACTCCTACACTGCTTGCACTATCTGTGGCATAAATTCAGAGATGGGATTATATTTTTTCTCTCCAACCACGCCTTGTACCTGGGCTGTGTGCAGTGAAATTTATATCCAACAGGAAGTATTAGTTTATCTCTTGCTATCAGTAGGATCCATAGGCTGCTACACTGCGTGCTCACCCAGCAGCATTTATTCTCTTTCCAAGTCCTTAAGCTTTCCTGTAACCTCAGCTAACCTAAATAATTCTGTGAAATCTGAAAACCTACTACATCATTATTCACCCTCTTTCCAGATTATTAGATACATAGGAAACTTTAGTTGAGATATCGAGTGTCCTGCTACTGAATTTCCTCCGCATGAACAACTGCCTGTTTACCTGGTGTGACAAATGGGATTGAGTTGTGGCGTATCTGTGTTGCTGTTGGGAAAGAAAGCTCTGTATGATGTGCCCCGAATCCATAGAACAGCTTCTCTTCTGCTACCCAGGGTTTAAATAGTGCTTAGAGTGAGAGGAGGCGGGGAATGCTACATAGGTACTCTCTGGATCTCATTGAATATGGGTCCCTGGTTGTAAAATATCTTGAGGCAGCTAAATGTTAGCTTGCAGGATTTTTCAGAGCCGCTGAAAATGTGGCACCCTATGATGATTCTCTGCTTGATCATGTTTGGAAACAGCTTTAGGAACCTACACAGATTTGGCTTGCATTGGTGGAAAACTGATGGCTTCTGGTCAAGTGAGAGTCAAAGGCTGAAGAGCTGAAATCAGCACAAGAACTCAAGACTGAAGAGGTTGATGATAGCTGTCAAGAGGAGGGAGTGATGCTCCACACCCTTTCTCAGCAGTGGTTAAATCTATTAAACCTATATTTGCATCACCCTCTTCCAAAAACATTTGAGTCAGAGCTTTTAACTGTCTTATTGAAAGCTGGATTTGCTCCACACACATAAATTTCCTCTTAGTTTCATTTCTGATTTCGTCTGAGATTATCCATACTTTATGTCTGGCTTTTTATCTAGTTTGTTTGTTTGTTTGTTTGTTTTTTTGCTATACTTTTAATGTTAGACAATAAAGACTGGAAGTCAGGTGAGTGAGGAAAGTGTCATCATCTGAGCAGTGCAAAGCACTTTGAAGGAAAGACCACAGTGCTCCGTGGTACTTTAAAGTCATCTTCTCACTAGTCTTATTAATGCAGAATTGCTTTTAAAAATTGTCACAGCAATTTTACTTGTTCTAGCCCTTTGTTATCCTTTCTCATAATTTAGACGTCTGTTTTTAGTGATGTCTTGTCTGAAAATCTCCTCAAGATTTTTAAATTTTTTGTAATGAGAGATGAGAAGTAAAATTTGATATTTGCAGAATGGCACCAATATGAGATGGATACAGTCATTTGAACTTTGTTTTTTTTCCTAACTGATGAAATTTCACTTGCTCATCCATGCAGCAGCCCCAACCCCAGGACTTTCTCAACAGGCAGGCTGTGTATGGCTCTAGTGCAATATTCTCCATTGAGATAAATACTTCATATGAAATCAGCAAATTAACATGAATGTTTTCTATTCCTTTCCATGTCTTTCCCTTTACCTCAACTAATTTCATAGAAAAATCTGCTAGACACTCTTCTAGAGGCATGTTGCAGTCTTATAGCAGCTATGCTAAAAACCCCAAATCCAACTTAGCCCTGAGGAAGGTGTGTTGAGGGTTGACCAGGAATGAAGAGGAAGCAGAAATGGTGTAAAACCATGGATGCAGTTAAGCTGTTTATGTGGGCACAGGTACCCCCCCAAGACAGACACGGTGCTTAAAGCAGTTTTTATTTTCAATGAAGTAAAATGTCACCAGTAACAGTTGTACTGGTTGTTCTTCTTTTCTGGGAATGTTCATTTAACTGAAGTGGCTTCCTCATACATGCCTCTCTAATCCCTGTTGGAGTTTTAGTCCTCGCCAGGTTGAGTAAGAGAAAGATCCAAAGCTGGGCAGTCCATAAAACTGGAGAGGGGCTGTCTCCACCTCCTCCACGATGAGCTACAGCCGTGCTACATAAAACAAGACACACAGCACTGATGGTGAGGTTCTGCTCTGGGAAGGGGACAGTGAAAATTTTCCTGGTCCAGCTTATATCTTGGCTTGCTTTCTGCTGAATTCTTCATTTTCAGAATGGATTTTGGTTACAAGTCTTGCAAGCAATGGAGCAGTCCATAAATAAATTGTATAAATTCAGGGAAGCAAGTTAGGGAAGTCTCTGCTGTCTGCAAACAGACTGTTGTCAGTTTGGAGGTTTATTTTAATTGTGTCAAAGTATTAGATGGATTCGTATTTGTCTTCTGAACAGTGTCTCAACCTAAATTTGGGTAGAGCAGAAAGAGCTACAGAGTGTACTTGGATCTTCAGGAAAGCAGTTTTTCCTCATTTCTAACACCTGCAGGTGTTAGGTCTGTCTGTCTTCTGGTAGATTAAATTATAACTGTGTTCAGCACTTGACCTGCCGTCACTTCTTTGGGCAGATGGTCATGTACTTATTGGTAACTGAGCTGTTTTTTCTCCTTCTCCTGCACCTGTACAGACAGATTTAGAAAGCTTGTCACTTTCAATGTAATAAGAACCTGCCCCATAAAAATTCAGATTTTAGTAAAACCTTGGCTTGCATTGTAAATTCCTCCTAAAAAATTCCATGGGACCTGCTGCAAATCTTCTGTATGGATGGTATGGATGGTCTCTTCTCTCCCTCAGGACAAGTCTGTCCTTCCCTTAGCTGCAACAGCAGCTGGTAAATTTGCAGTGTTATCATGGCAAGCAGGGTGTGACAGCCAGCAATATATGTGAGAGGAGCAGGCAGTGCTTGCTGGTAGTTCACCCCAAGCATCACCTGAATTGCATCCTTGGAGCCCTGGGCCCCACCAGAAAGGACAGCAAGGCAGCACGTGGTGTCAGCAATTCCCCAGGTTTGTCTGGAAGCGTGTTTTGAGCCTTTCCTCCGCCCCAAGTGGGAGTGCAGCCACCCCAAACCCTGACCCAGGCCAGGCTCTTTGCTGTGTCCAGGGTGTAGGGGCCAAAGTCAGAGCAAATGTTTTGGGCTACAATTCCTGGGTGCAACCAGCTGCAATTATCCCCTGGCCTCTGGGATATTTTGGAACCCTTACCTGCACTGCTGTGTGCTACCTGAGGCAGCATGAGTGACCCGGGGTTAATAACTGGCTATAAAAGGTGCCCATGTCCCTCGTGGCCCCTCAGCAAAGCTTTGTTATGTCCTGCCCTGCGTTCCACGAGGTGTTCTGCTGCCCATTTTCCCTCTGCAATGGATGCTGTTATTCTTCCTTAGGTGCTCTGGAAGCTTTCCTCAGGGCAGCCCCTGTCCCCTGCAGCTCGTGGGAGCCTGGGCTCTGTTTCTCCATGCACCACTTGCTGTCCTGTGGGAAGGTGGGGAATAAGGGGCTCTCTCTGGCTGCTGCTCTAGAGGCATCTCGAGGAGCATGCCATGGCAAATAAAGCTGTTCAGAGTGCTTTTGTCTAATTGCACTTCTGATTGAGACTGTGGAAGTGTATCCATGTCTGCAGCACTTCTCCTGGGAAGCTGGGAGAGGGATGGGGTTATTCTTGTTGTTGGTGAAGTACTTTGCAGCATGTGGAGTCCAAGTCCCCGTTCTGCCAGCTTTATGGTGATCTGCTGCAAAAAATTAAAAATTTAGCCAGTAGCACAATAATCACTGGGGTGTATCAGACTATATTTTAAGCCATAAACTAGAATTCCTGTCTTGAAAATATGTATTTTTAATATAACTCTCTTCTTGCAAAAATCACACAACTTTCACATTTATTCTAATGCTGAATGAAAATGAATTTCCAACCCTGTAACACTGCTGGGAAGCTGAAATTCTATCCAGCGTGTTCGAACAGCAGAAGCCACTCCAGGGCTGTGAAGCTGCGAGGTCCAGCCTGCAGTTTGCTGGTGTGTGCCATGGACTGGGCAGCTCTCTGCAGCCCGTGGGGAGCAGGAGCTGCTCTCTGTGCTCAGTGTGGGCTCAGTGTGTCCATCTGCCAGCGATGCCAGCAGCTCTGCCTGAGCTCCCAGGGTGCACCCTCTCACGCAGGAGCTGTTCCCTACAACTCCTTGCCCTTGCTCAGGGTCATTTGCACGTGAAAATTATTTTCTTATTTCCAGGAGGAAAGTAGAGGACCCGTTGCCTTAGGTCTCTGATCTTGCTTCCTCTACCGCTGAGCTCTGGATGATGCAGCAAAGGGTTTGTGGTGCAAAGATAATTTTCACCAGAATAAATCAATGCCAGCCTTCAGAGAGAGTTTCAATGGCACCTTGCTTACTGCTGTGGGTAGGGCCTGGCAGTTTTGTGCCAGGTCCTTGTGACTCATTTGAGCTCAGCTATAATCCACATTTTGGAGCATTAGTTTATAGGACTCTGAAGACCAAATTCTGCTGTCAGATAAAAAGGCAGAACAGTTGCTATTTGATTTTTTTACCACCTGCCTCTTCCTTGTTATTTCTTCCCTCTGTGCCACCTGCATATAATCCAGCTCTGACTTTGGCTGGCTTCTTGGAATAGGCAGAGATATTCTTTACTGCCCTCTCTGTGTTTGTTCCCGTTGACAAGAGGTTCTTGTCAATCTGCCAGCATTAGGAGAAAACATGAGAGAACAATAAACATTCCACCTTTGTAAACATGCTTTTTTTGCTCCTCCAAGCCCCTTGCTGCTGAGCAACCAGCTCCTTTGCCTGCTGTGGGTTAATGGGGCTTTTAGCCTGTGATCTGCCAGGGATGAGGCTGCTGCCCATGGAGCTCAGGCTGCTCAGTCCAGCACAGATGAACAGAGCACAAACACAGCTTCTGCTTCTGGTAGCTTCCATCGTGAGGGCTGGCCATGGAGATGCTTGTATGGCTGCTTTCTGTTGGCTGCAATAAAACTCACTGATTGCACACCCTTTGAGTCAGATGATGCCGGATTTAGATAAATAACACCCCTCCAGGGAGGTGCAGAGGATCCCAAAGCTCCTGGGTGAGCCCTCCGGAGCAGGGTGCAGCTCAGGGAACGAGGGGTGTGTGCCAGCATCCCAGCCTGGCAGCGGGCAGCTCAGGTGTGTGCGAGCCACAGCCTTGGCACGTGGCAGCACTGCCAGACCAGGAGCTAATCCTGCCCTTTTCCAGGAAAATGCACTTGTAGCCCAGATTTTCACAGCTTGCCAAGGGATACTGCAGAGACTCATTGTTTGCCCCAGGGGTCTGACAGGTTTTTTTGCAGACAGAGCCTCTTGCAGAACGGCCTGAACAAAACCAGTTATTCTAACCTGCAGGGAAGCATGAGACCTTATTTCTGAGATTTAAAATGACACCTCCAGTACTTTCTTTTTTTTCCCCCTAAATATGGAAAAATGAAAACCAGGAATGCTATGGAACACCTTAGATTTTATTTTCTAGATGGGTTACTGCTCTGTTTTGCTCAGTGGCAGCAGGCTACAGGTAAATAACTGTAAGCATAGGGGGACCTGGGGAATCGCTTCCTAGAAAATCCATGAGGGGAGATTTTGACTATTCTAAAGCCAGTGGGAACATTGACAGGACATGCAGAGAGGCTAGGACTTTTGCCAGAGCAATTTTCTGTCTCCTCCAGCCTCTTTACTCTCTTCCTGCCTGGTCATGACCGCAGCTCTTGGCATGACTGCAGCAGCATCCTTCAGCTGAGGTGGGTCTGAGATGTTTTGCTGCTCTCCTCTGAGTCTGAGGCAATCTCTTCTGCCACTGCAATGCAGCTCCTTTCATGCCATTGCTGTTCATTAGGTTTCAGCTCCATCATCCGAAGCACGAGCCAGTCTCCTGTTAGAGCTTTATTGAACTTACAGGTAAGAGAAATGAGCTGGCATTTGTCCAGGTAAGATGACCCAGAGTTGCCCAGTGTGAAACATTCAGCTCGGTGCTGAAATGTGCTCCTGGTCTATGCAGGGCCTGATTCTAACTTGTGTTTCTGTGGGCATCCGTTTGCTTAATGTGGTTTGGCATGAAAAGCTTCTTGTGATTGCCTTTGCATTGCCTTGGTGAGGCTGCTTCTCCCTAAGGCACTTGTGTTTTGCTTTTCCTGCTGCAAAAGGAGTGAACTCGTCTCTTCTGGGTTGGCTGAGACTGTTGAGGGTTTCTTGTTCATTTCGTTGGTTTTGGTTAAAAACCAAAAACATTTAAAAGATAAAGGAAGCAAACTCACCTTAGAAAAATATTGTGCTCAGCTACATAATTCAAATAAGAAAGTGAAATAACAAAGATCACAAGGGGAGTTTCCTGATCCCACAGGAACGCAGGATTGAAAAGAACTTTCTGACCTATTGTGTCCTGTTGTTTGCTACCAAGTATTATTAAGACACTGAGTGGCTGCAGTCATATCTTCCATTTTCCAGAGCCTCTTTCCTTTCAGCTGCCTTCTTTTGGGATGTTGAGGACACAATATGTGTGTTTCAGTGTGTAGCAGCAGAAAGCCAGGACAAATCTCTGAGCAACTTATTACGAAATCAAACCCCTTAATTTTCTTGCAAGAAGCAGTTTTTAAACAGAAAATCCTAACAGTGCAGTGTGAAAAAACCAGAGCCTCCATTCACCTTTGTACTTTGCAAGAGGTAAATGTGCTTTGAAACCTTCTTTCAAAAGCTGATAAACAGGGCTGCTTTTCCTTTTCAGATTTACCCAGTGAAACCTGTTCCAGAATTTCCTCTCTTACAGCTCTAGCAGGGCTCAAGAAGTCATGACTGGGTCAGCTGGGCCCAATATCTCTACACTGTGAAAGGCTGGGGTCTGAAACAAAGCCAGAAGTTATTGGGCAATGAGAGCAGGCTGCAGAGGGGGTTAGGGAAAGCCTCGATGTGCTCTTGGAAGTGGGGCCAAGATTTTTGCAGCACTCCTGGCTCCACAGCTCGACTGGAGATGTGGTGTCACCCCAAAACACACCATGGAAGCAGTTCTAGGTAAGCACAAGCCACATAAGCTATCGCCCAGGCATCTCAGAGAGGATATTTCCTTGGATGCTGCCTCTGCAAACGTAGAGGAGAGGCTGGCAGAGTCCACCTTTGCTCTGCCTCTTCCTGAGAGGTGAAGGGAAATGTTAAAATAGTCCAGATGATTTCAGTGGAGTAAATCCTATTATACTGGTTGAACATATGGCCTGATATTTTTCTACTTTACCCACAGCTCGTATGCTGTATCCAATCAGGGAGCAATTTTTCATATTTTCGACATTAAATTGGATGGGTCTGTCTTGCCTGCTTGGTGAAATTGAGAATGAATTGCCCAACCGAAATAAATCTTTTATGTGCAAGAATGACTCATTAGAATAATTTTGAATGGCACTCATTTAAATGTTGTTATTTAATGCAAATAAAGTTTTAGATCCAATTATAGTTTTTATTTCATCCTTTTGCTCAAAATTTTTGGAAGATGCAACAGGTTTTAAAATTCACAGGAGTGTAAAGCCCCCGAAATCTAGAGTGTGTATAGTTACATTTCTCTTTTATAGATCTCTGTTTTACTGATGTCAATTTAAATGCAGCAGCCGTTTTAATGCCGTCAGTGCAATCTTCTCATGCCCAATTTGCTTCTAGATCAGTGAAGCTAAATGTGCTTCAAAATCCATGAATCTTTATTTACTTTTTATGACAATAGCCTGTTAGATCCAGTAGTAGTTTTGTAAGTGCATTGCCTCATTGTAATTAACTTTTATGAGTTCAGGTGAAAAGAAATATAAACTCACATGCTTTGTAGCAAACCAGAAATTGATACAAGATAATGAGAAAACCGGAATTGTTATGTATAAAAAGAAAAACCCTATGATGACAAACTGTTCCAGCAGTAAATTTGGTGCTTCATAAAGGCACCAGGCAGATCATGGAGGTACCAAATAAAATGAAGACAGGTTATGTGTTTCCCACAGACAGATTTAGCCTCATCTGAAAGAAAGAAGAGCACCAGCTCCAGGCACTGGAGTCATGGGAGACACAGACACCCAGAGTCCTCCTTGGGTGTGTTTCATCCCCATTTGTAAAATTTTAAAATCAAGATAAAGGATTTAACTCGAATTGCAATAATTTTACTAAGATTGAGTTAATTTTAGTCCGTGTCGTTGTACATTCAGATTTACCTGTCTGTTCCTCATCTGGAGAAAGACCCAGTTAAAATATTCAATGCCTCTCCAAGCATACCACAAAGCCCAGTGAGCAAGGGAGCTGCCTGCACCTGACTGAAAGAGTAGCAACTCCTCTTAATCTTTACCCTAACATTGGTGAAATGGAAAATAAAATATTCTCCACTTAGAAGCATCATATTTGTGACCCAGATATTAAGACACTGCTGTGGTCACAGGTGAGCTGTGACAGAGCAGTGCATCTCAATGGCTTCAGCCTCTCTGCCCATCCTGAACACCCCGTACCAGTTATTGCTTTCACTTCTGTTTTCTCTTGCCCACAAACCCCTTGTTTTCCTTCCTAGAAGGTGACTGCAGCTAAATCTAGCAACACTTCCATGCACCAGATATCTAGGATGTATTATCTCATGCTGAGACCTTGCTCTCTCTTGCTAACCTCAGCAGAGGGAAATTGGGCTGAGGAACTCGTCAGTAGAACGTGTTTCTCCACACTTGTCAAGGAGCAGCTGCCATTTCCAGGAATTGTCCTGTTGCAGTCTGCTGTAAAGATTAACACATCTCGTTTTCCTGTGCTGGCTGCAGATACCAGAGAATTGAGGGAAAACCCAGAACTCCAAGGCTGGTCAGCTGTATTTCTGTTCTCTGTCTGGACTTAACATTGAAAAGCTCTTTCATCCTTGTTCAGTCTGTGTTCTGTGTTCATAGGACCATCCAGGCTGGGAATGACCTCGAGGATCATCAAATCAAACCATTAATCTGACACTACCAGGGGCACCACAAAACCATGTCCCTAAGCACCCCATCCTCCTATCTTCTGAGCTCTGACATGGACAGTGACTCCATCACTTCCCTGGGCAATTGCAAGCCTTTTGCAATGCTTGGCCACCCTTTCTGTGAAGAAATTTTCTGTTATATCCAATCTAAACCTCCCATGGGACAACTGCAGGCTGTTTCCTCCCATCACTCAGGAAGTTTGCTGTTGGATGCAGATGGATGCCTCATCTGCATTTTGCTGTTTGGTGTATTTGTGTACATCCTAACATATTTGAAGCTTTTACTGTCTTATGTTATTATGTTATTTTCACTGTGTGAAAAGAAGTAAGATTTCTTCTTAGTGTATGGTAACTTTATGTGATGAATACAGTAATATCACAATTTCTTCCCTTAAGGGCTCAACCTGAATGCTGATGACATGCCAAGACCTGATCAATAGACTGCTGCTTTTTTGGAAGAGATGCATGTGGTGGGCCAGCTCAGCCTTTGTGGTCAAAAATATGGGAAAAATCACTGCCATGCTGCAGGCCAATACACATAGAGACAGCTGCTTTACACAAAATGGAAAGAAATACAGAGCAGTGAGGTGAAATCTCTAAAAATCCCTTGAATATGTTGTAAGACAAATATCCCAGTGTAATACATTAGTTTGAATTATGAATGTTTCTAGGATTGGGTCAATTAACTCAGAATTAACTTTTTTGTTCTACTTCCTTTCTCATCCATCAGTTGAATTGATATCATTAAATTCTACTCAGGAAATTATGATTTTACTGTCTCTATCCAATTCACATGACATATTCCTTGAAATTCCAGTTCTAGAGTTGTCTATTATTCATTCAAATACCCTCATAGGTTAGTTCACTTCCCTGAGACCTAACAGTAAGGGGAGCAATAAGTTCCTACTTTGTGTTTTATCAGCACATGCTGGAAAACAGGCTCTGATGTGATGCATCTGCTTGCATGGAAATTACATAGATGGAAGAGGGGCCACATGCCAATTGCTCTGCCTTGCACTATTTTGCACACTGCCTCATTGACAAAATACAATCTTTTCCTGAATGGACAATTTACAAGAGAAACAGAATGGATCCTTACTGGTTATTCAGCCAAAATTGTCATTAAAGATGCTAATGGCATGAGGGGAGTTTGTGCATGAGCCTATCATGGAGCCTAGGCTGTGATTAAAAATACGTGCTATATCAAAATTTTGGTTTCATGCATTAGTTTCAAATATATAATCAATTTTCCAGTCTCCGTGTTTCCTGGTTGCAGTAAGTTTTCTTGTTGGAAAAGTTTACTACTCCTGCAGGCAGTCTGATAAGCACAGTGACAGCAGTGGGTGCAGTGAGTGAATCTCTCCTCCAAGACGCTGTCTTGCTTCCTGGATGAAAAAGGTTCAGGACCAGAAAGTTCAATGAGTAATATACAAACATGAAGTGTTCCTCTATCAGCTCTTAGGTGTGAGATTTGATGGGCAAGGCAGGATGGTTGATAAGGCTCTGTTGATTTATGGTTGTTTTTTTGGGTGGTTTGATTTCCATTCCTGCTGACATCTTGGCGGGAGCCTCACTTCTCCAGCTGCGCTGGAGTTATCGGGACAGACCAGTTGTCATTCTGACCAACACCTCTCCATCTTCTGATGTATAATTTGTTTTGCGGTGTATTTATTTTTGGTAAGTTTTGGGTGTTTCGCTTGTTTTTATAAATGTCTATTTCCATCCTCAATCAGAGGCAGCAGCTGTATGGAAAGGTCTTGGTGTTGCTGAGATATGGAAATTGTATGACAGGCTTCTACCGTACCTATTTGGCACCCACTGGGATGCAGGAGACTGTAAATGCGTGTCTGACACCCATGAATATTGATGGCTGGTTCTGGGAGCAGCAGAGCTCTGCCCTTCTGTCTGTGCATTTGTTCTGAATGGTAATTGCTTCTCGCTCCAATATTTAAATTTTGGAATTTTTGGGTAAAACTTCGAATTTGCCAGTTGGACTTTTGTTGATTTCTTCTGATCACTAAATTTGAAATTAACAGAAAGAGAGATTGTGTTTTAACACAGGAGAAGCCAAGAGCAGTGAGTCTACTTTCTTGTTCATATCTAGCTGGCGGTGTCCATCCAAAATGCACAGCAGCAGAACAAGGTTAATTGATAGATATAACACAGCAAGTTGATGTTGACAAGCATGAATACAGGAAAAAGAACTTTCAAGATAAAGTCCTTTAAATATACCTTTTACACCTTTCTTTATCTACTTTCCATAATGATTTTTCCAAGATTTTCTAGTCCATATTGGGATAGGTGCCTCTGGTATCTTGGGAGAAGCTAATTATACTACAGCACTCATTATTCATTTTTATTTGTGAAATTTAAGACAACACCTAGAATTTTAGAATCATAGAATATCCTGTGAGTTGGAAAGGACCCATGAGGATGATTGAGTCCAGCTCCTGGCCCCATACAGGACACCCCAAAAATCCCACCACCTGCCTGAGAGCATTGTCCCAACGCTCCTTGAGCTCTCTCAGGCTTGGGGCTGGGTTTAATTCCCTGGGCAGCCCCTTCCAGTGCCCAGCCACCCTCTGGGTGAAGAATTTTCCCAATATCCAACCTAACGCTGCCCTGATGCAGCTTCAGGCCATTTCCTTGGGTTCTGCCACAGGTCACCAGAGAAGAGGTCAGTGTCTGCCCCTCCTCTTTCCCTCCCGAGGAAGCTGCAGATCTCAGTGAGGTCTGTCCTCAGTCTCCTCTTCTTGTGGCACCCAAAACTGTCTCCAGAACTCGAGGTGAGGCCACCCCAGTGAGAGCAGAGTGGGACAATCCCCTCCCTTGACTGGCTGGTGATGCTGTGCCTGATGAACAGCACCTATTTTATTATGTTTTCCTAGATTATTGTGTTAACACATTATTTTATTATTGTAGTTATCACTGGGTTTGATTTGTAATCAAGTGCAAGATTACACTGTAATGATAGTATAACCATGATAATAAAATAATGTTGCACTTGATTACAAAGCAAAAACAAGCCTATCAAAACCCCCAGTGGTATAACTTAACTAAATATAATTTCTTTCGTTTCCTTTACCACCTCATGAGACCACTATAATTTCCTGGGTAATAGTATTCTTTCTAATATATCAGT
The DNA here is from genome assembly GCA_013397845.1 of Melanocharis versteri. NCBI lineage: Eukaryota > Metazoa > Chordata > Aves > Passeriformes > Melanocharitidae > Melanocharis > Melanocharis versteri. Next base: position 104,687 of record VZTG01004530.1, on the reverse strand, counting down.
ACACCCACGCTTCATTTATCCATGTTAAATTAAACTTCTACTTCATGTTAATGGAACTTACAATAGGCCTACGATTTCTGCAAAACTCGAAGGAGTACAACTGTACCCAGAGGGTGGTCACATGTCAAGTTTCACTTTCTCTGATGTTACCCACCAGGAATAGGGTCCACATGTCAAAACGGTGTAGTGGAAAATGGGATCACTTGTCCTGCACTGCAGTTTTCAACACAGAACTTCTCAGGATTCAAAACTGGGTATTTGCATCATTTGTCAGAGAGAGACAGAAAGTCAGGCAGGATTGATGTTGCTGCCTGTTTGTTTTCTTTTTGGCTGAGGAATGTCACCTGAATTTCAGGATGTGAGGATGGAGGTACATGTGTTAGCTTTGTCTGAAGTGTTTCTAAATCTTTGGATCTGTAAAAAAGCTGTGCTGAGTTGACTCTTATGTGTCCTCATGCAACGGTTTGACAACAATTGGGCATTTTATAGGCTGTAAACGCTGCAGTAGGAAAACACCATAATCTCAGGTTAAATCACATTCCAACTTCAAGTCTTTTATAGTGGACTCAGGGAAGTGAGCAGTTTTAATTAGTAACAAGTTGTGCACAAAATGCTCACAATAATGCAAACCTTTAACATTGTATTATGTGGTTTTACGAGTTGGATTGTCACGCTAAATGGCAAATCTGTTGCTTGGAGTAAAGGGATGATTTAAAATCATGTTTCATCAGGCTGGTTGGGGTGTAACAGCTGTGCTGGGAGGGCAGGGGGTGAGCAGAGTTGCAGGAGCCCTGTGCTTCTCAAGACAGACATTGCAGCTTCATCCACGGGCAGCCTTCCCAGAGCCCTGCTTTCCCAGGGTTGCTTTGAATTCTTGGATGCTTTTGACCTCCCCTGTTCACAGCAAGGGGGCTTGGGACAAGACAGACTTCTCTGAGCATCATATCCAGATGGGAGATTGATTCCCAGCTAGTCTGAATGAAAAATCCTGCAGGAGGGCCAGGAGTGGAGTCTCTCATCTGTAGCACTGGCTGATCCTGAAGACAGAGTTACCCTGCAGGCCGTGACAGGTGCGAAGGGAAGTACTGCAATGTGCCAAGGTGAGGGCTGCAGGCCTTCTTCCCTCCCTTCTTCCCTCCAAGGCTTGATGCAGAGACAGCCCCAGACCGTGATTCTGTCCACACTCCCCACTGAGGGGTTGGGTTAAACACGAGCCTTTAGTGTTGGTACTTTCTTGCCACCACAGAAGTGGAGTGGAGCAGGTGGCAGCAGGGGCTCTCTGCTCACACCCCCATGTCCTGTGCTAGGAAAGCCTCCTGTGCTGCTGAGACAAACGAGCTCCCTGGCAGGCTCAGCAGCCAATAAAGCTTTCAGACCTAGTCTTCTTGTGGAAAATTATTTTCCAGGCCTGTGAAAGAAGCCTCCAGGGTTTCCGTGGTGTGGCAAAATGAGGAAATGTCTAAGAATTATGGGGAAATGGGGAAGAAGTGGGGAAGGACAGCTAGGTAACTGAGGTTAACTTCAGACTTGGAAACATTGTGCTGGAAGATAAAGGCTACTGAAATTATATTTTTCAAGTATTGTTCAAGATTTGAGAGGAGATCAAGTAGTTAAATACCTTGGTCTATTTTAGCTGCACTTGTTTGCTTCCTCCCATTTCTACATCTTATTCCTCCGTTAAAAGACAGTTATCAGCAAAATTCCCTAAGTTTTTGTTGGGGCCACACCACACATCAAGAATCCCAGTGGATAACTGTGCATTTCTGGGTGCAAAATGGGCACATTTTGCATACTTGCATGGTTCAGCAGGTTATTCCGATAGAGTATAGCACTGATCAGCAATACATGCATTTTCTAGATAGCTGTTAGAGTTCTTTAATTAAATGTCTGTCTCTTGTTTACACACAGGATAAATTGTCCTCCATTCCTGTTCCAGGGAATGACCACTATCCTTCATTGTGCTGCCTTTTAATTGGGGCAGGTTGCACATGCACAGATTCCGATACCGAGTTGGTATACGGTGATCAACTTTCCTAGAGAAGTGACACTTGCTCACATGCTGGCGCACTTCCTTGGGATTGCTGCACAAGGAACAGTGTTAATTAACCAATTATTCCCTTGAGAAAGGCCCTGAAGGTGCTGTTTCCAGAGTGCTGAACTCCAGCCTGACGTTTCTGCTGTAAGGAAAAGCGCGTCTGTTCTCGGTCAGGAGCAGTCTGGGCACAGGGGCAGGAATGCTTTGCGAGTGGGAGGTGTGCACCTATGCAGTGACAGCAGGACAGTAGAGGGCTCTCAAGGATGAGGGCCAGAATTTCTAGGCTTCTTAGCAGCCCCCAGAGAATTGCTTTTGGCAGTGGTTGGTGTGGAGCACTCACACTGGCATTCTCACCTGTATAATCACGTGGAATCAGAGATGCCCATCACCTTGGAGGAAGCTAAACATGGAATGTGTTTGGCAAATGAATGAATTATTCAGGAATGAAAATAATTATCTCCAAGCGTGACCAAAATGCGGCTTATTTCCTTTGGTTGAAGTGGTTTCTTGCCAGTATCATTCTCACCAGCTGCTTGTACTGGCTTTTGACCTCATCAGGCAACGAACTGTGCCTCACACTGGCATGGAGTGCAGCCAGAGCATTAACCCACTGTCCCTAATGGGAAAGCTGATTCACTGAACTCCTTCAATACCCCTGAATTCCCCAAAGCTCTTCAGTGTGGGTTGCACTTGGCTTTGCCACAGGACTGGTGCACGTGCAGGGCTGCTCTGAATGGGGGCCGAAAGAAGGATCACATCCTGGGCACATCAAGCAGCCTGCAGCAAGAGGGAGGCAAAATCACTGACACTTTTCAAACAGCAGATGTCACATCATGCTCTGTATCCCAGGACACAGGATAAAAATACTGAGTGGACATGCCAGGTATAGCAGAGCAAACATCTGCATCTGTATACTCAAAGCCACCACTGCTGCTTTGCAGAACATGGTTTACAGCGAGTATGTAAATTCTTATCAAATTTGTCATCTTCCTGGAAGATTTAGTAAAAATGTTGGCTAGTTAAAGATAGCAGATCTGTGTTCTCCGAATATGGAACCCTTTATATCCAGAGAATATTTTATCTCTTACTGAAATCGGGTATTTTATCACGATTTGGAGGCCAGTTTGTCCAGCTGCATTGTCAGGAGGGAGCCCGAGCTGAGCAAGAGGATTAATCCCGTGTAGGCTCCCAGGTAGCTGTCAGCATGGCACAGACATCTGAATTGCCACTAAGTTCTGCTGACATAAAACCAAATACCTGAAAAAAAATCCTCTCTATAGTTTTGTGTCCTCTCACTAGCTCCAGAGCCAGTCCTAGGATCGAGGCATAGTCTAAACTTTATTTGATACCAGAAACTCTGGATTCAAGCAGATGGCTTCTTTGTTCCAGCTAAGGTAGCTGCTCAGTAGCCAGCTGTAATTGAATAATGACACATCATTTTCAGTTCTGAATTTTAGTTTCCTCAAATGATCTGTAGGCTTTGGCAGCTATTTCTTGTGATAATGGATCTTTCTCAATTTCATCAAAACTGGGGAAAAACCACCTGTTACCAACACATGTTTGTGCACTTTGTTACGAGACAGATTTTCTGAAAATATTTATATTCTTACGTTTAGCAGGTACTCGTGTGAGGTCCGTGTTTGCTTGTGGGCTTACTTTCCAGCGGTGTGTTCATTCAACTGTTGCTTTATAAGTTGTTTAAATAACAGGTGAAGGCTGATCTATGACCTGCATGAAGGAAATCGAGGGAGAGGACGCTGTCCTGATGCTGTGCTGACATACGGAACATCAGTAAATAGAAATTGTTTACTGCTATGAATATTTTATTAGACAGTGGTTTCATTTAGATAAATTATTATGAAGAACATGCAGCTCAGAAGTGTGTGAAGAGATCACAGCTCTCTTGGAGTTAAAATGCTGGAAGGCACCCTTTATACAAACTTGCTGATACAATTCAATTAATTGTACCATTGCTCCGTTAACTGTCCATATCACTCAATACAAAAATTCCAGATGCAACTACAGATGCTTAAACTGCAAGCAGAGAACAGCATTGAGCCTAGAAATTTATCCTCTGGCTTCAAACATAATTTTAGTCTCTGCCAATAAATGAAAAAATCAATATAACACATGGATTTATGGTATGACAAATCACAACGGAATAATTTTATATTTCCATAAGAGAAAAGATGCTGACATTGGGATGAAAACAACTTTCACTAGGTTTGCTTCTTACAAACATCTCATTTTATTAGCAGGGTTGTTTTAAGTATAGTATATGGAAAGCTGGCTCCTTGCATTTAAAATATTACTTAAATGGTATTCAAGCAACCTTTCCCTAGCTCAGATAATTATATCTGTTCTAGCTTTAATTTTCCTTCTTTCTTACACGTCCTGTCAAGACTGCAAGTCATTGCAATGCCGGATAGAAAGGAAAATCTAACAGTTATTTAAAATTCTTATAACAGCATAGTGAATGCAATTGTTTAATTTGCAATAAAACACAGTCACATCAGTTAATCACTGTAACTTGTGAGACAAGAACCAAAATATCTTTGGAGGCACATTCAGCTCCTCTGGAGTTTCCCTCAGTGGTGGGGGGTTTCCAAAGGAGACCACACTGCTCCATGCCCATTTCCTGCTGCTCCCTGCCTGAGGGCCACTTGTGCCATGCTGCCAGCTCAAAGAGTTGGGAAAAAAAATAGCTCAGAGGAAAACTGAAGCTCAGGAACGGTGTCACAGCCCAGCTGGATGTGATCAGTGGCACAGATCCAAATAAATCCTTTGTGTGGTGTTGCACTATGGCAAAGCAGCATCTTCCACTCACAGATGGTCAGGTCAGGTGTAGGATGCCAGCAGTGATCTCTCCAACGCTGTGCCTGGACACATGGTCACCTCCTTTTCTTGCTTGGTGGTCTGCTCCATTCTCTTGGCCATCACATCACCTGAGGTCCATCCTCTGCTCTGCACCTGTTGGGACACTCCAGCCTTTTTGAACTTGCAGCAGTGGAGAACACAGTCCTACTCCTAAAAGTCACCTTCATTCTTTGTATGTAGATTATGTCCCTGTGCTTGGCTGTGCTAGCACATGTGCTATTTAAGGGATCCAGGTAGCCTTAGGACAGCCTTTCCTTCCTCTAGAAAAATGCAGACTAGAAACTTAAAGGTAAGCTTAATTTCTCACGTAACTTGGTGCCCAGGAGTTCAATATATTGGAAAAACATTAAATTCCATGCTATTGATGATAAAATCAAAAGGATTGGCAGTGCTGCCCTTGGGACCAGCTTTCTTTAGTCAGGGCTCTTGGCTGCATATGCCTGAGCCCCTCTGTGGATGTGCTGGTAAACACTGGTCACTGTGGGGGGTCAAGCAAGACGTTCTGTACTTCTTGGGCACAATGGAGATTTTCAGCACCCTCGGGTGTGTGACTCTCAGAGTGATCTGGATGTCTCCGAGTCATTTGTCTATGTAAATCTGAGGAAAACAAACTAGCAGGGAAGAGATAACGTAGCTTTACACTTCCCAATGCGGTATTTCGGACTAAGAAGTGCTTTACTTCCTAGATAAGAGAGAGAAGAGGATCATTTAAATTCTTTCTTTCCTTTGGGAATAATGCAATGCAATAATGTTAAAACTGTATGTAATTGCTTTCTATTTTTGTAAAGCCTATGGCAGCTATGAAACTTTAAAGTGAACGCTGGAAAGTCTGGTTTGTACAAAATTCTTTGGTTGCATCAGTGGTGCAGTGGGGGAAAAAAGCAGTGGGAAAGAGTAGGCTTTATTCTACAGCCCACAACAGTGGGTTTCCTTAGAATGTATGAAAGAATCTCCCAAAGCTGCAAAACCCATCAGAAAGTGACAGGTTTGGGGTATGTTCTGGGTTGCTGCTTGCATTGTCTGCTGCTGCTCTGGGTTACAGCACGGAAACCCAAGCGAGCGCTGTCACTGCATAGGGCACTCTGCTCATCTTGGGATTCCCAGGGAATTATCCGAGGCATCTCCTGGATCTTTGCCACTGACCTTTCCAAGAGTCAGAGCACTACACCGAGCAGTGGGTCAGTGTATGGCCTGCAACAGATCTGTGGCAGCTACAGGATGATCAAAAGGCTCTTCAAGCACACACGGTGTTGGCATTTTAACTGCTGGGAAATTGTGCCTTGTACTGGGATTTATTCAAACTCCTCCCTTTTTTCATTCAATTCATTAAAGTAGTTAAAAGTGAATTGTAAGTATGCTAAATAGCAGAACCCTAAAATGAGAAATATTACATGTATTTTAGTTTTTAGCCAAACCAACGAACAATGTTGAAGGAGGCTTTCGAACACATAAGCATCTTTAGTACTTATTTTGCACCTGTTAGCTCTGTTTCTTTTCTATAAATAATATATATAGCGTGCATATATGTATATATATGTAAAATGTCATAATGAGTCATTTTGAAGGATGTTTTTTTCCTTTTATCCATGCCAGTAGGTACAAGGCACTGGCTAAACACAACAAATGTGTGCTGAAACCTTTTCCAAATTCCTGCTCATGGCTGGAAAAGAAATGATTGATGCAGATTGCTGTGAGTTTCCCATGAAAAACTCTTGAAGATACAGAGATGAATTTTACATAATTCTTCACTTTATTGTTGTGTAAGCAGGTATTTTATTGCTGTTATTCCAGATTTGTCTTAGGTGTTACACCACATTTTCCCAGGAGATATCCTGGAGCAGATTGCATTGTAGAAGTACTGAATATGTACAAGAAACAGACATTTTTTTATTTTTCTGTACAGCCATTCTCCTACAATCTGGAGTAATTCTGTTTTACCATTTGACATAATTAATTTCATTTCCATTTGCTGTGTTTTGGATTATTCAGTCGTCTCCTGCTACAGTAGCTGGTAATTCTGACTCTCGTGCACAGAACAATGCCTATAACAGGGCTAAGCAACACTTTTTACCCATATGCATAAAGCCTCTGACAAAAGTGACTCAGTTTCACAGCTGCCATCTTTCTTGGTGGAAAACACAAAATTGTAAGGAGCTCTCACCTGACAGCAAATTAACAGCACGCAGAGATGGTCTGTGACTTTGCCAAAATGCCTTTGAGTTTCTTTATTTTTCTGCCAACAGTTCGTGCTCATCTCAGCTATTCAGTGACACACAGGAACTGTGGTTTGCTTTTTCATCCCGGGGCAGGAAATGAAATCCCACCCGGGGACCATGACTCCTGGTTAAATGTGAGTGTTTGTCCCATGTGTCCTGTGAGGAACCAGAGCATCTCAGATTCCATGAGATGCCATTCAGCGCTGGAGGCTGAAGCAGTATTCTGCAGAAGTTTCTTTCCTGGATTTTTTACATAGTGATTTTATTCTGACCAGAGCCAGAAGCTAATACTGATCGCAAAGTAATGTCACTGCAATAGTCTTCTATACGCTTTTCTCTGTGAATTTGGCCAGTGAAAACTTCTACCACCCACAAAATATCTGGAGGTAAAAAAAGCTGTGGTTTGGTTATGTGCTGGGTAAAGAAATACCAACTTTTGTTCTGATCTGATGCATTCATCTAATTCCCTTCACCAGTCTCCTATCTGGTCTACCAGCCAGTGCATTAAATATATGATTTTTAGGGCTCAGATTAATTCAAGGTACAAAAATCAGGTTTTCTTACGAAGAATTTTTTTTGCTTACGCAGGTGTTTAGCACTGTTTCATTCTTGGTGCCAACTTTGGACTGAGATGAATGTTTTCCATTGGAAATGCAATTACTACATCTTAGAGGTGCTGGGGTCCAAGAATTCATTTCACTCAGTCATCCGCTCTTCTAAATGTAGGGTAATTGCTATTCTTTGTAAATGAAATAAGAGAAAAAAGAACAAATTAGAGAAATGTTACCCTCTGTAATTAGAGTGTTTCTGAGGATAAAATTGTTTTAAAGGTATAACATCGTTAACAGATTTTTTTAAATCCTTGTTTGCATCTTGGCACAGTCACAGGGCACATTTCCTATGTTTTGTACATTTATTCAAAACAGAATTAGAATAAAGCTGTTTTTCTTTTTTTACAAATTACTGGTTTTGTAGGCTGTGTAGGTGTTTTTCAAAGGCACGCACCATGCTTACTTAAAAATAATTACATTTTGAGATGGAATGTATATTATGCCCTTCCTGTCGAGCTACAGTGATGTGTTACAAGCTGCCATTCTCCAAATTTCCAGAGTGACATTTTGTTATTGCAGATCATTTTAGGAAACTTCCTGAGAAAGTAAAATGTCTACTCGTACAACTGGCTGTTCAGCTAGAAGCATAATGGAGCGCCCTGGGACAGGAAACACTAACAGGATTTGGCATTAGGAGAGCTCTCATCTCACCTTTATCTTCAAAGACATCCTGACAGTTTGCCTGGGCAGTCGTTCTGGGCGGCGTGGCTTGGATCTGTGGGTGTCTGTGGTTCTGCAGTGCCAGGGCTGACAGCAGGCGATGTCTCCTCTCCTCACCCCGCTTTTGCTGCTGATGGGTTTTTGGTTGAGGTGCTGTGCTAGTTCACATCAAGAGCAGAAGTCGTTCCGGGGGGAATCAGTCACTGGAAGTGTTTGGATAGCTTGAAGGAAGAAGTAAGAGAGGCTATTTATCATTCAGTAATGCTGAAAAGGTGGTTGCTGTAGAAACCTCTTCCAGGTCTCGCAAATGTCAGGCATCAGACTGTGCCCACTGCAGCACCATGGATCAGACTGGAGAGGCTCCCACGCACAGGAAGCCTGGAGGCCGGCTGTCTTTTTCTGGAGACACTGGAGGTTTCCTGGCCATCTGCCTGATGTGGGGATAGCCATCAATGTCACTGCTCCCCTCTGCAGAGGCTGCTGCACAGTCACGATCACGCTGCGCGAGCTCCCAGGGACCACTTCCCTCCATCAGGGCCTTTGTGCTCATGGTTCATCTCAGCCTGCAGCACAAAGCTGGCTCTGGCAACTCACATGAGAAGTAGTGAGGCATAAAGTGTGCTGAATGTGTTTTAGTGTGGGTTGGCAGCGAAAGCCTGGGGCTGTACAGGGAGCACGGCCACCACTTGTAGGAGTTCTGACTTGTTCTTCCCCAGAGCGTTCACTGAGGCATCATTAAACACGCAGCAAATCCAAGGTGTGCTTCGCTGCAGCTCTGAGCTCAATTGCAGGTTGATGGCAATGATGTCCTCAGCTATTGCAGAGTGTGACGGTGAGCAGGAGGCAGAGAATTTGATCGTAGTGTTATAAAGGGGCTGAGTCATATTTAATCAAGCTCTATTCATTTGTACAGCAGAGGTGCCTTTTAAAGTAAAGATGCTCCAGCCACAAAGTGCTTTACTTAGTTCCCTTTGACAGGGACCTCTTAAATGCTTGCTGCTGTGGACTTCAGTCCACTCACAGTCCATTTAATAGACTGAATGTGGTGCAAACTGGCTGAAATGAGTGGCTTATCTCCCCAGAGCTGAGGTCTGGCTGTGTGGGTTTGGTGAGTACTTAGCACTTCATCTGCATGTTTCCCACTGGTAAAATGAACTAATGTGTCCATCTCGTTCCGCTGTGCTCTTTGTGAAAGGTTCCTGGGCTTCTCTGGGACATTTCATAATAATTTACTCTGGTTCAGTTAATCTCAGGTTTCTGCATGAAGGTATCCTGGGTCTCTCTTGGCTGGGTAATTTGTTTCCAGCTATGGTTTCTGAGACTAATGTTTCATCCTTTCCATTTGAGATCAGTAGGATGGAGCTGCACCATTCTTAATATAACATTGATTCTGCAGAGTGATGATTCTGATCCTTGGGGTAAACTTCAAGATTGCTTTAGATATTCACGTTCTGAACGAAGACACAAGAATATCTCATTATTCAACTATTATGAAGTCTCTCGTGTTTTCAGCTGCTATAGATACTCTTGGTTTGTTTCGATAAGAAGCCCAGAGCTTGGCAGGACGTGTTATTGATCTCACACAATCCATTCTGGACACTGGCATGGGGGTATCATTCACAAATCAATTTTCTCTGAGCTTTGATTTAAATATCAGTGGCCCTCGAGGATTTTTCTGGGTCACTTTTATTCTCAACCTGTACTTCAGCACTGAGTAAACAGTTTAATAAGTGCAGGCACCCAAATGAGCTGTGTGCCAGCTGCTCTCAGGTGTGGCTATTGAGTCTGTTCTGTTTGCTAACATAGTTTCTGTTAAGAATAACACTCCACTCTGTCTACCTTCAAAACAGTTTTTGAATTTCAGCCACTCGATCCCAGCTGCTCTGTAAGGAGGCAAGTATTCCTTTGATATCAAGGCACACTGCCTGGGGAGAAAAGGTGAAGTAGTGTCATTTAGCTATGTGTTAGACTGTGCAGAAAAGCTGTCTGCTGCCTTTCTCCTCAGCAGACAGAAACTGAGACGGACATGTCAGGGGAGTTTTAGAAAGGATCTGAGTGGAGTTAATGTCACAGAGTGCTTTGCAATCCATGAAAACAATGTGATGCGCAAGTTACAAAGGAATATAATATTTGATTTTGTAAAGATATGGAAGAAAGGTTAAGAGTGGGGAGCAGTGCTAAAATGGTCACTTGCAGGCACTGTCCTTTAGCTACTGGTCACAGAAACCAGATGTGTGGGAGCTGGCTCTGGGTTCAGGGAGTGTCCAGAGCCAGGAACTGCCTGCAGAGAAGTCCCATGAGAGGTTTCTTGTCCACTCCTCATGCACGTGCCCCTTACTGGTGTCACAGAGCTAAAATATCCCAATGGTTTCTCAGAAATTATGGCCTAGCTTCCCAAATTATTTCCTTTCCTTTTTTTCCTTTCATTTCTTTTCTCTCTATGTTTCAGATTATGCTTGGCCTTTGCCTAAACAGTTGTGCCCTATATGGATTTCCCTAGATGTGCTCTTTTCAACTGCATCTATTATGCATCTCTGTGCCATCTCTCTTGATCGGTACGTAGCAATTCGCAATCCCATTGAGCACAGCCGCTTCAATTCCCGCACCAAGGCCATTATGAAAATTGCTGCAGTTTGGACCATATCCATAGGTAAGCAACGTGGCTCACGGTCTTGACTGTGTCTGAATGAATAATAGTGTTACTCCAATTTTCATTTAGGATATTTTTTTTTTTTTTTGTAAGAGGATACTCAAATTAATTTACCTGGCCTGCATGCCTGGGTGGAATAACTGGAAATGGAAGCCTTTCCTTGCAGCTGGTCGGAGACCAGAGCGAGCAGTCATTTTTCAGAGCACCACCCCTCTCCACACTGAACCACTGCTGCTGTGCCCGTATCAATATGCTGATAACAACAATAACACGGACAAGTGGTGCTGTAAAACTGCTGTGTAAACAGAGCAGAAAACAGCATCAGCAGGGCTCGGGAAGAGAACCCGGCCAGCACAAACCGCACGGCTGCACTGCGGTCGCTGCAGTTAAACCCTCTCAGCTCCTGGTCATGGTTTAAGTGGAGCAGCACAGAGTTGAAGGCAGGCTAGCAGCGAGGTGCTTACTGCTCCTGCTCAGGTTTTGTAGCCTGTACTGCTCTCTGCCGCAGCTGGATTGCTGCTAGTACCGAGCTAGCAAGTTTGAAATCTTAGTAAATGGGGAGTAGGCATAACAGGAGACACGTTTGTATTACTTTGATAAAACACAATAAATAAAGCAGCAGTAAAATAAGGGAGAAAACACAAAATGATAGCAAGATCACTCTGTAATACTGAAAATTATGTGAGGAAAAATGGGGGTTTTTTGTGGAACTCTTTCAATGTGCTTTAGAAAAGAGACATTTGAGGCAGGGGCAGAATTCTATGACCGCTTCCATCTGCTGTATTGCCTTTCGTGCTGGATTAAAATGCAGTCTTACAGAGATTTAACATTTAATTTCTATTTTATAAAGTGGTTTTTGCTTTCAGTGCTGTACTGCAAGGAAAAGCACGTTCCAGGTATTTGAATTTCCCTTGAGTTTTTGCCTGCTTCAGAAGTGGGATATGATTCTGAATGTCTGGTTGCTACAGGGACTGATTTTGAAGAAGCTTGGCTTGAGAAAAGGCTATGGGAAAAAACAAAGAAAGATAAATTAGGGGAAATAAACCTTCTCTCCTTATGAATATAACAAGAATGTCTATTAGAAGCAAATTTTCATGTGTCACAAGCCTGCTACGTTTCCCCTAGGTAATACAATCCACAGTGAAATTGGATTTGGTTTAATCAATTCATTTAAGATTTTTAAAAATTATTATTATTATTATTTTAAACTCTCCGTTCTCTATTTTCGGCCTGGGAAAGAGAGCTGCTGAGTTCAGTGCACAAGCAGTCACATGAGAACAAGTTCACATGGGCTCGATTTGCTCAGGCAGCTCAGAATCAGCACAGAATTTGTGCTCCACGTTACACTGTAACACAGAGGGAGAACGGATGGACACCCGCCCAGCAGAGATGTGTAAATCACATTGCAAAACCTGGGCAACAAAACTGTTCTGCTCCCATTTTTGGAGCTAACTTGCAGATTTCTGCCTGTGCTGCCTTAGATGTTGCAGCCATATCTTAGAAGTTTTGGCTAGTGCTGAAGGTGGCTGCCCACACTGGTGCCTTGAGGACCAAGTTGTGGTTTGGACTCTGGGTCCAAGGGATAAAATAAGTACTTCATGCATGGCTCACTGATTCAGCAGATTGTTAAGAAAATCTGGTGCCTGACCAAACAGGCGTAAAGACACAGGCCTGTCTCTTCATGGTGCCATTTGGTGGGGATTGGGCTCATGACGGTGGAAAACAGGCACATGGTGACCTCTGCTGTACCCCAAGGAAAAAGGTACCTGAGCCAGAACAGGCGAGGTGACTTTGTGCTGCTGTACAGTGCAAACACCTCACCCCCACCCAGCTTTCTCAGGAGATGTTTAACCACTCTGCATTTAAGATAGGATATGGAACAGATGAAACAATGAAGCTTACAAGACACAGCTTGGAAAGGAGACGGAACAGCACTTTTATTTTACACAAACACATGGATTGTCAGCCCTCCATAGGCAATGGATGTTGCAGCTATTCCCCAGCATCCCAAAGTCTTTAGGAAGAAGCTGTGAGCAGTTGCTCCGTGGGATGTCTGCAGTGCACAGCACTTTCCTCCCCAGGCTGGAAGGGACACGGGGTGAGCTGTACCTGTGTGCCCTCCTGTGTTGGGATCACAGCTGGGAGGCTGTGCAGCTCGTCTGGGCTTTGTTTATGTTCTGCTCGTTCTCTTTGATGCACATACAGCTGGCCCAGGAGAGTCTTTGCTTGCATCCCTTTTTTTGAAGATACAGGCAGAATCAATACTCCCCAGACAGTCTGTTCAGGGCACTGAAATTCTGTTGGATTTCCACCCTCCCGAGTGCATGTGACAGGGCTTACCCATTTACTCTGGCTTTCTCCAGAAAAATAGAGAAAGAAAAGTATTCTTGGTATGTATCTAGCTCATTTCCGCATAACTGTTTGTACTTCATAAATGAATTTAGAAATGTGGCAGACATGGGAATAAACCAAACATGGAATGAAAGGGAACTCACTCAAAGTGTATTGTTGCTCTTTTCCAGCTCTTAACTCTCTGTCTCTTGGAAAGGCCTGGTGAAATCCTGTGCTAATTTCAAGAGGATGAAGTATGTTAAGTGAATTCATCCTCACTTCGGTGTTAAGCATCACGAAAGAATTTGTGTGTTTCTGTTTGTGATTAAGTATCAAATTCAAAGCAGCACTTAAGTGCAGGCTGGTCAGTTTGCATTTCCTAAATCCTGCTTCAGATGAAGAGACTTTTAAATGCATTCCATGCAAAGAATCCTGAATTCAGTTTCTGAATTAGAATGTAAAATAAGAAGTAAAAAGCATGTAATTTATCTTAATTCAGTAGCTTTTGCATTCCGTTTTTCTGAAATATTAACGTTGACAGCAAAATATAAAAGAGGTTCTTTGCTCATTGAGCTACAGATTTGTCAAGTTGCACAAGCCTAAACTTATGATTCGGTTTTAAAGTAGGGGAACATAACAGAGTCCTCGTGTCTCTTGACAATTTCTTTGTGAATGGGTCTTTTCCAAACTCCTCTTTGTTCCAGATTAAAGTACATCACGGCCAGTTGTCCTGTGCTTTAGCAAATGCAATTGAGCAAGACTTTTGTCTTCAGTTAAAGTGGCTGCTGTGTAGGGCTGGGCTTGTAAAAATGAATTTTGTGATAGCTAACACTGTGCTGAAGCTGGAAATAAAAATGCAGGCAACAGAAATATCCTCACAATTGAAAATGAAAATCAATTTTAGGTGTGAGCCTGCTGGCAGAATCTTGGTATTGTTTCAAGATTTCAGACTTTGTGTAGTTTCGAAGTTTTCACAAGTAATATTGCCCATCTCTCCAGACTCCCTCTGCCCTGCTGAGAGGAAGGTGGCCTTGGGCCACCCTGGCAAGGAGTGGAGGTGCCCATGCAGTGCTCAGCAGCAGTGATGAGGGACCAGTCAAACCCTGGGTGCATACTGTGTCATACAGGAGAAAGTGTTAACTGGGTAATATTGAAATAAACAAAATATCCCTTTGAAAATCTGAATGAAAGCACTTCACTGATGTGGTGGCACACACACATTGCTTCTGATATGGAAATAGCTGAAACATTTTCATTCTGAAGCTCATTGTGACCCAAATATATGCCTGGAAGGGCTTTTCCTCTGCTTCCCAAAATGTTTGAGGTTTGGTCATTTGCTTTAGAGTGCTGAAATTACACATGCTACCAATTTTCCAGCTCACAGCTTTACATCCTCAGTGGCAGTGTAAATTCAATTTAGTTCATGAGTGACCGAGATAAGGCCATCCTTTAAATTTTGCTCTTTGTGTCATTGCCATAGGCAGATGCCACAAATTGTGTGTGTGTGTCTTTGTGTGAGTGTTTGAAAACATTTTCATTCTTTCTCTGACTCACTAATGATATTATGATTTTGATTTCAGGTAGGTACCTAAGGTTCGTTTATACGATAAACCATTCAGGTTTTAAAATGAAATTTAAATCCCCATTTGACTTTCATAGTACTTCATTGTTTTATTGAGGAGATCTATTTATAGAAGTATGAAAGGGTATGAAAAGTATAAATGTGTGCTGCAAGGATCAGTAAACACTCATCTCAGATTAAGTGAACTTACGTCTAACAGCTTTTTGTTTCTGCCCTGCGTGTTTGTCTCTCTCAGGGGCTGAGCAGCCTCATGCTTACAGGCTGTTCTCATGATGTCCTTCTAGAGCCCCCACCACCCTCTCTCCCTGGAGATAATCCTCAGTCTGAGGAATGTGCCTGGAGTGGCACCACTGGTACCAAAGGAATTGTGGTCTCCTAGGGCAGGCTGTGCATGGAGACAAAGGGGGCCTGGAACAGCCCTCACGGCCTCCCTCAGGTCACAGTTTCAGAGCACATTTAGGGTTCTGGTTTGCATTTCTGCCCATCAGTGTGTCTCTGGGATCAGGGACTTCCTCAGCAAGGCATTGCCATGGCTCATGTGTTGGTGAGAGGTGTTTGCTCCTGGCACCCTTTGTTCTGTGCTGGGCTGTAGTTGCTCCTGAGAGATTATGCTTTGGGATAAGACCAAAACCCCAGGAATTTCTTTGCAGGCTTCAGGTTGGCACACAAACCTTAGGATATGTTTCATGGAAAAAAAAGGCAAAAACACTGCTAATGAAGGAGACAGCACATGGAAAGTCAAAATGTGTTCCTGGGATTTTGCTCAAACCTTTCCCACCAAGCAGGCTGGCTCTGTGGCTCGTCGCTTGGAGACAAGGAAGCAGTGCTAGGACAAGTGTTACTGACAAAGCAAAGGTTAGACAGGCACCCTCCATCTCCTGGAAAAGTATACAAATTCCTGACTACGAGCACTGCCTTGGCAGAAGGACAGTACCAACATATATTGCTGAGAAAAATGGTTGTATACAAGTAAAGCTTAAGGGAAGGTAGAATTAATATCTCTCCAGATTTGGAAGAAAATTGTATTATAGCGTTTTAAATTTTTTTTTGCCTTTTTGTATTTGATATTGAATGTCTGACAGTGTATGTTTGCCTAAAATTCTTCTCTCATGAGCATGGGGGTCGCAGTTGATTGGTCTGTAGGCAGAGGAGCTGTGGTGGTGGTGGTCCTGGCAACTTTTGTGTGCCTCACCAGAGTGCAGAGGTGGCATCAGCATTGCAAGCTGGGCTGCAGGTTGCCTCTGGTGGAGCAGTAGAGCTGGCTTCTGCTCATAAAACTTTTTCAGACCTTGCCTGGTTGTGGGTGAGACAGAAACATTTGCTTTATGACCTAGAGCAAAACACTATGGCATCATCTGCCTGTTTCCCACTTGTTTGAGTTATCTACAAAGTTATTTTATCTAAAGACATTTTTTTGACTGTTTGTTCCATGATTCCCAAGAAGGTCATTGATCTCCCTAGCACAGAAGCAAGGGTTATCAAGGTGAGGAAGAACATATTAGCTGATAACAAGCTGAATTTGTAGCAAGGAAACTACTTTGGGATTTCAAGGGATTTCAGGGGCTTGGATTGGTTTGATTTTGTCATTAGACATCAGTGAAAGGTTTTGCCTGGGACAGCAGCAGATGGTGATAGTGTGTGAAGAATTTTTGCACAGAAATTAGACTGACCATCCCACCAGATTTGCTCCCAAGAGCAAGGGAGATGTGGATAATTGTGTCTGAGGTTCTGCTACTGAGCATCAGTCCAGCCATCACTGCTGGATTGCCTGGGGAAGCCCAGCCCTGGTGGCAGGAATGGTGTGAGCAGGAGCCCCATCACCCTCCTTCAAATGCACAGTTGGAAACCCTGGGCAAACCAACAGAGGTAATTTAGCAAAATAGAAGGGCAGGTGGGAAAATAATTTATTTCTTCTGTCTTACACTGTCGTTTGCTGGTTTTCCATGTGGGCTCAGGTTGCTCAGTGCTCTCTCCAGGTTTGAGTAAAGGTCAGCAGCTCGTCCAGGCACAGTCAGTAATGACTTTCATCTGTTTGCAGTTGTGCTTGCTGCGGGCAGGGAGATCCTTCAAAGTTCATCCCCCTTTTATCTTTGGCTTCAAACCAATACAAGGCTGGCACCGTTGTTTTATTGGAATGGTTAGATAAAACTAGACCTAATCCAGCCCTGAAGGGGCATTGTTGCAATATTAGTACATGAAAGGCTCTGCAGTTATTCTGCTGAAATATGGGGACAGTATGGAATTTTAGTGATTTTGAACACTTCAGAAGCCAACATTCTTCAATTTTCCTCTGAAGAGCTTTGGTTTCTGAACCCAATGCCTTTTCTTGCACACTGCAAGTCAGGAGGCTGCTGGCTGTTTGGGTTTGCTTCTCGCTGTTTGAATTTGAGAAATGTGCAGGCACTTTGTGAGACATTTCAGTCAAGAAACCGAACAGATTTGTTTTAGTCTAAATATGAGGTTTATTTTTGCTTATATTTGTTTAAATACGAGGTTAAAGATACGGATTTGAACGTGTAGTGTTCAGCAGTGTTCTTGTTTTTACAGTGTTGTATTTGTGGCAGCCACAGACTTTTTTGGCACGCAGCTTTCTCTTTGCTTTTTTCTTTTCAATTGTCTGTAAATGTCAGGAGGGTGGCAGTGGGGTCCAAAGCCATCTGCATCAGCAGAGCTCTTGCCATGGACACAGCAGACTTTGAAATCAGTGCTGGCACCAGGAGAGGTGGTCCCTGGCCTTCCCAAGTTCGTGTACCTGCAGCAAAATGTGACCCCTTTTGTATTCAGCCCTGAGAACTCCACACGTGGAAAGACAGAGTAAACCCATATGCAGGCCTCTGTTTTCTTTAGTTGGGTAGTTGCCTTTGGAGAAAATGTCTTCTTGTAGGAGAACGGAAATTTCTTCCTTTTTAAATGGAAATAACCATCAGAGCACAGCTGTTCAGTAATCTCTATCAGTCTCATGGGCTTTCACTGAAGAAAACAAGGTATTAAACACAAAAACTATATTGTTTTTCATTTAAGTCTAAATATCTGTGATTGTCAATTTGGACTTTTTAGCCAACTTTTTCTCTAGTAAATACTTTATTAGTCTGTATTTGTAGTCACTTGGGTTTTGTTTTATTAATTTAGAATCTGTGAAGGCCATCTGTTACTCTGTGTCCACAACATCATCTTAGCCCCACTTGGTGAACATTTCCACTGGCTTAAGGACATCTTTAAAACTGACAAGTAGCAGTTAGGACAACACTTGTAATTGGATTTGTAATCCAGAGGATCTCTCTCTCTCTCTCTCTGGCTTCCTGCTGCTCTGTCAAACAGGAGCTAAAGGAGGGTAGAGGAGAAATAAAATCACATTCACCTTCTCTGCTGTGGTGTAAAGGGATGTCCTGCTCAAGCTGCTGCCTGGCAGAAGGGTGCCCAGATCTCCCAGTGTTGAGTCTAGCAGGGACCTGGTTCATGGCTTACTCACTGGCAGTGGCTGCTTGTCTCTTCTTGCTGGGGCAAAACCAGCTGTGCCAGGCACTGCTCAGACTTCAAACAAGAGGAACAAGTTTGCTCTGGAGAGCACTGTGATATGCAATAAACTTGCAAAACTTTAACCTTGCAAGTTTTTGGAGCAGTGTTGCCTCTTTTGGGGAATTTGCTGCCACCTTAGCTAGAAAGGGTTGTTTGACACAACTGGAAAATGCCTCTGAGGCTGGAGACTTCAGCTCCCTGAGTCAGCCTGATGTTTGTTGATGAAGAGTGTGTCAGGTAGAAGCTCACGGAATGCTCTGCACTGGGGCTCAGAGAGCTGCACTGACAAAAGGCTGTGGACAGCAGTCAGCTTCAGAGCCTCTTGCCTGATTTGACACTCACCCTCCTTGCACTGCTGTGGGGAGTTTGGTATTCTCTGACCAGCTGACCCCAGTTCTTAAATTATGGACAGTTAAAACGGCATTGTTAGTGCTGTGGATTGCCCGAGTCAAGTGGAGCTGAATGCCTTCTGCGTGCTTGTTCAAACAGCAGAACTCAAGTCAGGCAGGCATCCGTGTTCATCCGTGTCCAGGAGTCTTGGGAATGCTTCGGGGTGATCAAAGAGCCCGTGCTGAAAGGGCCAGACTGTGAGCTGTGTCTGCAAGCAGGTATTAGTGCATTTGGGATTGTGGCAGCAGCAATTTTGCAGTGATCCCCCATGAAGGAAACCCCTCTGAGGTGTCCGAGACCTTCCACACTTCTCACTGTGAGTTAGTCCCTGTTGCCCAAGGTATGTACAGAATTAGTTCCCTTTCAGACTCAATTGGGCAGTGGATGGGTGATAAATCATATAATAAAGAATGAGTTTCAAAGGAGAGGTATGAGGTTAAAGAAGGCATTTGAGATGAGGGTAGTGCCGTCCCTTCAGCAGGGCTGAATCCAGCTGACAGCTGAATCAAAGTGTGTTGGCAGCTTATCTGAGGGCATCTTCCTACTGCTGTTAATGATGGGATTTTCCCAGACTGGAGGAAAGTGCAAATAAAGACTTAGTGACTCCTTTCTTCTGTGCATTCTCAGTTTGAAATCGCACTTTGTTAAGTGAGAGGTGAGGGACACTTTTCCATTACAGCAGCTACCCCCTCATTCCCTGTCATTAATGCTGAGCTGTCTCAAGCTCATGCAGAGTTTTAGGCTGCCATCAGTGCTCTTGATTTGTATATCCATCATATCCCAGAACTAGGTTATTCTTCCCAAATGTGCTTTACGTGTGTCACATAAATGTCAGTTTATGTGTGAAGATATCCCGAAAGCTCATCTCATTTCCCTTGGTCAAAGCAATAACTCCAGCTTAAATGATGCCTACTTCATGAATGAACTTTCATTCATTTTGGAGTTTTATTTCAAAGGGTAGGTGTTATAGAGGGCACTAAAGCATAAAATTATACATGCAAATATAATGCCAGTGCAATGCCAGAGACCTAATTCAGACTTCTTCTTCGAGTAAAGAGTGCTCAGTCTTACTTCCACTGTTTCCCAGATGTCTGTGGTTTGATGGAGCCACGACATTAGGCTGATGTCTTTAATGATGGATTTATGGGATGAAGGTTATTGCAGTCACAGGGAATTTGCACAAGCAAGATAACAGGTGACATCTCATATCATATAATAACACATCAGAAAGGAGGCAGCTGCCTTGCCAAAGGTGAACTGATGAGCAGTGGCATGTAGAGGGAAAGAAGAGCAAATCCTGGAACTTGTACTTGAGCTAAGAAAACACATGCTACAATCACAGAAGGCATTTGTACTCGTTAATTTTCAAAAGAAATTCCGTCACTTGATTACTGCCAAATGCTAATTTTCTGGTAATGACAAATTGCAGATGAATTCTCCAGAATCCTGGAAAACACTTAGCTGGAATGGGAAAAATGCCCTGGTTAATCTCTTTAGCATGTTATTCTTCCTGCTTAGAAATTCAGAGTCCCACAGGATTAGCTCTATGACCTGTGATGTTCACAGCAACTCCAAAAGAGCAATCCAGGCACAACAGTGGCCTCAGTGTTGGTTATTTTTTGGGTGGAGGAGCTCAAGGAGGGCATGGCCAGCCACAGATGTGTCTGAGGAGTGGTGCTCCATGACAGCCAGGTGCTCAGAGGGGAGCACAGGATTCATTCTGTTGCTCTCTAGCTCCTCAGATGTGCAGGGGTTTTTTGTTTCTTTAAAAGGGCAGAAAGGAACCTGGAAAGAAATAAAGATGATCAAAGGCATAGAATGGGTTTGGAATGAGGAGAGAGAGTGAATAGAGTAGCATTCTTCAGCTCCAAAAGAGATGTCAGACAGGAGAGATGATAACAGGTCTATAAAATCACTGAGAAGGTGGAAAAGGTGACCACATAGTGATTATTAACTGTTTCTCACAGTGGAGGAACTGAGGGGAGTCAAAGGAAATTATCAGGCAGCAAATTTAAATGAGCAAGAAACACTTTGTTCAGATGACAAACAGATAGTTTGGGGAACTGAATGCCACTGAGTACTGTGGAGTTAGAAATGAGATCAAGGATTCGTAAGATTTATCATGAAGATAAATCCCTCAAAAGTTAGTTTAAAAACAAGATCTGGATGCAAATTCTTGTTTCGGAATTTTCCAAGATATAGTAGTTGTATGAAGTTTGTGACCCTGAACTTCTGGTGTTTGCCAAAGACACGAGAAAGGACTAGATGAACCCATGACAACTAACTAACTAGATCTGGCCCACCACCTGTTTTCCTGTAGACACAGGTTGTGGTATTCCAAAATACGTTGTTGCTTTTGGAAGGTTTTGTGTCTGTCCTGGTGTAGGACTGAGCTTCACAGATCAAGGGATGAAGTTTGGATCTCAGTCCATGTGAAAAATACTTGAGTGACGTCTTGCAGAGAACACTGTCTGTTTGCACTGAGATTGTCCACAAGGACACCGAGATCCAGAACTTTTCTTCCACGTGTCTGTGATGCCATAGCAAATGTGGCCATTTTTCTATCTGGATTATTTTAATTACTCTAAGAATCTTCCTTTTAAATCTTCATAGCTGTAATTCTTTCATATTTTGAGATTTTTTACTCTTTAAAATTTGTTCCTTTCTACCCTTTGTCAGTGATTTCAAACCCTTCCCCCTCCCCCCCAGACTGGCAGGTATGGAGTGGTCAGCTGGAACACAGCAGAGTGGTGACTGCCTTTTCTACACCCACAAATTCCAATTAGTGCTAGAAAAATAGGAGTTAGGCTGCATTCACTGAGCCAGCTGTGGAGCACAGTGAGGCTGCTGCTGTTCCTGGAGGAAGGTGTCATGCCCTGGAGCTGTGCTCCCAGCAGTGTTGTGGAATGTTTTCCCTTTCACCTGGAAGCAGTAACTTCTCTTCCAAACAGCTCCAGGCAGCGGGCTGAATGCATGCAGGACCTGCATCATCTCTGCTGCCTCCTTGGAGCCCCGTCTGTCCAGGTAACAGTCTCCTTTTTGGTTTCATTTTTCTAGGGATATCTATGCCTATTCCGGTCATTGGTTTGCAGGATGACTCCAGGGTGTTTGTAAACGGGACCTGCGTCCTTAACGACGAGAACTTCGTCCTCATTGGATCCTTCATGGCTTTCTTCATCCCTCTCATCATCATGGTGATCACGTACTGCCTGACTGTCCAGGTGCTGCAGAGACAGGCCACGGTGTTCATGTGCGGAGAGGTGCCCAAGCAGAGGAGGAGCAGCGTGAACTGCCTCAAGAAGGAAAACAACACGGAGAACATTTCGATGCTTCACAATCACGAGGGGGCATCCCACTTGAACTCCCCTGTAAATAAGGAGGCGGTGCTTTTCCGCAAAGGAACGATGCAGTCCATCAACAACGAGCGAAGAGCCTCCAAGGTCCTGGGCATCGTCTTCTTTTTGTTCCTCATCATGTGGTGCCCGTTTTTCATCACCAATGTCATGTCTGTCCTTTGCAAGGAAGCCTGCGATAAAGACCTGTTGAGTGAGCTCCTCGACGTGTTTGTTTGGGTGGGGTACGTGTGCTCGGGGGTGAATCCCCTGGTGTACACGCTCTTCAACAAAACCTACCGCCGGGCTTTTTCCAATTACATCCGCTGCCAATACAAGCCCGGTAAAAAATCAGCACTGCGGCAGAATCAGTGTCTGAATGTTGCTTCAACAGCTTTATATGGGAAAGACCTGACTTTAACTAGTTATCGAAATGGCAATGAATTCAATAGCATGGAACTAGATGAAGCTGAGGAGGGCCTTGAGATGCAACCAGGGACTTCAGAGCTCTCCATAAACAGCTGTAATGTTGTAAGTGAAAGAGTGAGCTGTGTGTAGAAGTGACTCTCACAGACCTTTGCTACGGTGTATCTGTAGCCAAAATATATTGTGTAAAAATGTAAGTGTCAGTCAAAGGACGATGTAAATATTGCATTCTGAACAAAGCTTTCTTTTTTTTTAAAGAGAAAAAAGAGTTGTCTTTCCAGTCCAGTACTTAAAATGATATATATTAATATACTGCAGTGAAGTTTAAGGTTCTATATTTACTGTTAATACTAGATCAGAACTATTAGTTACTTTGCATATGTCATGGACAAAATGTTTGAATTCTTCCAGTGCATGAACAAAAAATGCTGAATATTTATCTCAGGTGGAATTTGCTGGAGTCCAGAATGGCACGTTAATAGTTATATATCAAATACATGCTATTAGACTTGGACAGTATAACTTTCTTTTTCAAGTTGACAGTAAATATATACTTTAAATCCTCACCCCTATTTGTGCCGTGTAAAGACTTTACAGAAACCTGGCAGAGAGACGTCACAACAGCGTAGTGGCCATGCAGGCACCTGGCCAGACATGTCCTGTTATGCATAGTGGCTTCTGCCATACTGGGTCAATCTTGCACTGCAAGGGACCTTTGTTAGATCCTGGCTCATTCTCCAATCCTGCTGTTTCTTTTCTGTTCCTCAGGAGGCTCTGGGTCCCCTAAGGAAGGTAGGGAATGCAGTTCTGCTGCGGTGTTGCAGTCCTGGCAGGGATCACTTTCAGACTTGGAGGAAGAGCGTGAGAAACAGAGCAATCCCCAGTTATTTATTTCAAACATTCAATAAATGGAAGGCCTAGGATTCGTTAAAAGCCCTCCTTTGGTCTTACAGATAACCATCAGCTCTGGGCTGGAGCAGGCTGTGCTCAGTGTGGCCAGCACTGCCCTCACAGATTGCTGGAGGATCAGGGGCTTTGGCCAACCTGAAGAAGAGCACTCTGGCTTTGGAAGAGCCCAAATCCCTGCTCTTCTTGCTCCTCACATCTAGTTATTCTTTAGCTGGTTCAGCATTTGCTTTTATTCTCCAGCACAGTGCCGGTGACAGAACACTGCCTTGGCGCGGAGCAGAAGGTTCTCTGTGTGTGGTGCTGGCCAGGGCCAGGCTGTGAGGAGCAGGATGTGCCTCCCTGGGGAATGCTGCAGAGAGGCGTGAGCGAGGGTCCCTGCTCCTGTCTCAGGAGGGGGTGGCAGAGCTGAACAGAGCACGAGATTGGAACCATTTGCTGGTGACATGGTTCTAAAGCAAACGGTGACCGGGGACAGCAGGGAAGCAGACCTGGAGCCAGTCTGCATGGAGTATTTATCTGGAATAACTTTTAAATTTGATTTATTCCATTTTACTCCCAAAGTAAATTATACTATATCATATTAACACCACTTACATCTTTAATGAAAGCATCCACATTGGGATTGAATGCAGTTTAAGTAATCTGCTTTTAATACACACCATGTATAATTTGAATTAATTTTCCTCTGCATTCCTGTGTACACAAACCCTCCAAGGCACTGTGTCTTTCTGGCACTGTGCCTCTGGGGTGATGCCTCTCATGCAGATTTCCTTATGTGGAGTATTGTCTAATGCCAGATATCACCCATAAGGTTTTTATATCTTCATTAACTACTACACAGATGTTGCAGTGCCCATCTGACATGGCTGCATTTAGCATCACTGACAGCCTCTGGCTAAGATAATTGTCAGAACAGAGAAGCTTACGCTAGGCATGGATAAATCGCATTTTATTTACATGAATTGCTTGTACTCTAAGCTTGCTGTGTTCATTCCATTAAAATTAACTTGTAGAAGAACTGGAAAATTCTGCCAGTGCTTGAGGTGATGTTGTGCTGTTGCACTGCTGTGTGCAGCAACAACCTTGCTGAGGCCACTACTAAAACACAACATATGGGTTGTATCTGCTGCTGGGTTGATCCCAGACGGACGCACTGAAGTTGATGATCTTCTTTTCTCCCTCGTGCCCTCCTGGGATTAACCCGTAGTACTTACCTGCAGGCAGATGAGGTATCCCAGTGCAGAGTGCAGCTCACTGCTGGCAGAAGGCAGCAGAGCTGCTCCGTGTGCCAGCCTGCAGATACCACTGTGGGCTTGAATGCCCACAGTGGGGAATCCACTTGCCTCTCCAAAAAGGTCAGGTAATCAGTAGGAAAACAACGGGCCAGAGACACAAACTTGCACCTTCAGCGACTGCCCTTTACCCTGAGCCAGATTTTATTATCTCAAACAGTACAGAAAAATCAGAAAAATCAAAGTGCATATACACATATATATATATTTAGGAACCAGCTTTGAAAGCATTTAGCAATAAGTTGAATTACAGTAGCTTCTAGCCCACGTGTAAGTTGTGTGAATAGCTCATTTTCCTCAGCATCCTCGAGCTCAGTGTAAGTGTTCACACAGGCATTGTCTCTGCATAGGAGCCTTCATGTCTCACCGTTGCCGGTTCTGTTGTATGGGCAAAAAGGGAACCTGCTATATTTGGATGTAAATAATGAGAATTGAACAGAGAATTTTCAGAATTTTTATAAGTGTTTTTAAAAAAATTCAGCGCCAGAACTGTAAATATGCCAACCTCAGCTGGACCCGTTCTGATGTCCATCTCTTGTCTGGATGAAGAGCCAAGGGGACTGCCTTACAGCGCCTGCGTTCCTCCCAGCCAGCGGAGGAGAACATTTCTCTGAATGGTTAAATACTGTCACGTACCCAACTTTCTTTGGGTCATTCACATCAGGGTTTTGTGATGCTGCTATTAATTTATTAAAGAAAGTTTGTTGGTTTAATCATTCTTCATTATTTTTTTTTCATGGTCTATCAGAAAATAAATAAGTGAACATGCCCTATCTTTCTTTCATCTGTCCCCAGTTAAAATGTGTCCTGACCAAAAAACCAAACCAACAACAAAAAACGAGGATAAGGACGTATACTTGAAGAATGGCCCACAGCTGCTGAACAACAGCAGATGTCCCAACACTCCCAACCCCAAAACTTGTTAAACGTGAAAGCAGTGATAGACTATTCTCCCTCTTCAAATTGCTCCCTCCAGGAACAACTGTTAAAAATTACATTTTTTAAACCATATGAATTTGAAGAATTGACTTAGTTCTCTGAAACTTAACCAAAGTCAGGTTGTCCCCACAGCTCCTTTGCTTCTCCGGAAATGTAGCCATTAACTGTGGTTATGCTTCCAGAAGCCCTGCCTGGGGCTGTCTCATGGGAACATCTGCTGGAAGCTTTGTGTGAGTCCTCAGATCCCAGCTCAGGTATGGTTTTGTCTTACAAATGGTGTCTGTGGTAGTGTTTTGTTTTGATTGGGACGGAAGAAGTGAAGATAATTCCTTGGAAATGGTTGGAGGCTGAGATGTGTTGGCTGCTTTGTTTCCCAGACCAGCTGGAGCTGTGCAGGCAGGCTGCCCATGGGACAGCACACACGCAGAGGCTCTGCCCCAGCAAACAGACCACCCCCTGTGACCAGCACTGGGGAATCTGCTCCTGGGGGCAGCCTGGGTCACAACTGGCATCTTCCTGAGCTGCAGGGGCTTGCAGTCTCCCCTGCCCGAGGTCAGAAGCAAGGCTGGCCGTGGTGTTCAGGCACAAACCCCTGCAGCTGGGCAGCCTGGTTTCTAGACCTGAGCTGGCTCATCTGCATCTGCTCCGTGCTGCCCCACTCAGCCAGGTCTGGGGTGTAGCATCCATGGGACCAGCCACGGTGGCTTTGGGGACCCGTGTGCCTCACAGACTGCTTTGAGGAGGAGGCCAGCTCCTCCCTATGCCTGCTGAAGATAAGAGCAGCTACCCAGAGGCTGTGGCATCTGGAAGGTGACACGGTTCAGAGCCAATGCTGAGGAGTCTCAAGGCATCCCACCTCAGCATGGCTCTTTGTTGTCTGGATGACTCTGAGTCTGCAGTAGTTTTCACCCGAGTGATATTTAAAGATGTAAATGTTAGGTGATGTGTGAGTAATCACTGTGAACAGTGTGGTTCTTGCTGTTTTCTCTGCAGAGACACTCATGTCAATCCTTAGAGCCTTTCTTCTGGAGAGCCCTGTGAAGAGTTTCATCACTGGTGTGGAGTGCGCCCAGTGCTCTTCCCAGCCAGCATCCAAGGTGCTGGAACCATGAGGGACCTGGATATGGAGACCCAAATCCCAAAGAAGAAATGTCTTTTAAGGAAGAAAAGCAAACCACAAGCAGCCCTTCAGAAATACCGTTTAACTTCGAGCTACTGAAGGGTGTCTGATATTGTGGCAGACAAATTGTGCATTCCAAAAGCAGAGCCCGTCATGTGATAAAGGAGCAGATGTCTCTTGGATGCCTTTCCTCCCTGTGTCACAGTATCATTAGGATAGCTACATGCCAAGAACTGCACTTGGCTTTGTCTCCATTTCAGGGGAGGAAAAGGCACAGGAAGAGCAAAGAGCCCTGTGCAGGTGAAGCAGAAGGACAGAGACAGACAGATGTGTGCACACATCTGTGCACATGAACACACATCCCAGAGACCACAGAGAGCCACAGGAGATGTCATCACACTTTAGTCTTCCCTTGAAAAAATGGGAGTGTCTGAAAAGCCGGGCAGGAAACCTGTGATGGGGAGATCAAATGTAACTGCTGGTGTCACTGTGAGATGGGGGCTGGTCCAGTCATAATGTAGTTTGTGGGGATGCATGTATAAAAAGAAATGCTCTTGTTTCTTTCATTTTTAACTATGGAGTTGTTATTGTTCGTTCTGTTTCTCCCTCATTTTTCTGTGAGTCTCAGGTCTTCTGCTTGTTTGCTTTTACACACACTGAAGCCTGTGCTCTGAAGCTGTCCAAAAACATCCATGTGATGGATCCTTCCCTCTCAACTGTGCAGGGATGCTGCAATCCCACAACAACATGGAGATGGAGAGGCTTCAGGTGAGGGATTCTAGATCTCTACCAGACAGACAATCAATGCAACGAGCCACACTTGCTGATTAGAGAGCCACACCAGAACATCTCTAATGAACAGTCAAGTGCATGAGCTACACACTGAAAAATTTGGCTTAAGACTGTCCTAAATCCCAGGTTTTGCTGACAGCAGGAGGGTGTGTGGGTACATGTGGAGGGAGTGTGGCAGCAGCAGGGGTTCTGCTCTGGGCAGATCTCCCACGTGGTCCCTCATGCTTGTTTCAGGACCTGGCACAGCGTGTCCCAGCACACTGCCCAGTGGGATTCACTGCACCCTTTCCAACGCAGAAAAGGTTGCAGAAGCCCATCCTCCTTGGACACAGCTCCAAGGATCTGTGGAGGGGCCTGGCAAGTGGGTAAGTGTCTAGTGGTGACACAGGCCAAATTCCTCTGGTTGCTCTGGGGTGGTGACAACCAGACTGCTCACAGCAGGCAATGGGTGACAAATTACTGTGGAAAATTCAAGACTCTGGAGTAATCCTTCTTCCATATTACATCTCTCATGAATGTTGTCTTATGTTCTGCTTCCCCCAAAACCAAAGGATCTCTTAGCAGACAAATGCAATTTCCTCAGCAGCTTCCTGGAACAACAGTGGTTGCTTTATGACTCTAGTAGGTACCAACAGGTGACTTGAAAAACGAATCATGCAGCACCACACAGGGGCATGTTAAATCCACTGCTCTGAATTTTCCTATGCTTGAATTGTATAAATTGGATAAATTAATGTTTAATTAAGATACAGCCAAATTATCCAATGAATATTTTAGTAGGATCTAATTGTGGCATTTTGAGTGATATAAATTTCTGATACACTAAAAAAAATCTGTAAACTAGTGCCTGTTGGACCACTGCCTGGTTGCATTTGTTAAAATTGAGAGCAGCTTTACATCTGTGTGTGCTGCTGACGTTGGTGTCTCCTCCTGCACAAGGACAGGTGGGTGCCAGTGATGGATGCTCATCAAAGACACTGAAGATTTTAATCAGGGTCCTTTTCCCTGACTGACAGCTAGAGCAGCTCTTCTGTGACATTTTGGGGAGGAAGACTTCAGTGCCTCTCCTGTGGAGCCTGCACTTCCCAAAGATCATGACGCTGCTCGAAGCACCAGGTAAGTGCAATTGCCCAGCAGAGATCTCAGCTGTGCTGGGGGTTCCTTCCCTACAGGCACCGGTGGTTCATGTCCACAGTGTCTCCAGAGAAGATCCACAGGTCACAGTGACTCACCTGTGAAGCCATGGCAAGGTCTGGCCCCCTCAGCTAAGTACTGCCCCCTCTTCTTTTTGCAGCGCAGCCACAAGGCTGGAGCACAGGGGGGATAACCCTCAAGTGAGCATTTGCTCTCTCTTGTGCCTTCTCTAGGTGTGCTGAAGACAAAACTGCGTGGATCGTGCACCAGGCTGTCCTGTGATGGCGTTTAGCAAAGTGCAGGGATGAGCTGCTGACGCTGTGCAGCACAGCAGGGGATGCAGCAGGCCACAGTCAGCAGTGCCGGTTTTCCTTTGCCAGACCTTCACCCCTCGAGGGGCAGTGAATGTGATTCCCTGTTGGTCTGCAGGTGGTTGACACTTTTGCTTTAGAGAACAGATGGGACTGTGTGCTGGGCCTGAGCAGCAGCCCTGGTGACAGGCCCGGTGAGGGACACAAGGCCAGGCAGGGCCTTTCATGAGAAGCGAGCAGAACCCTTGGTTTCTTCCTCCTAGCAGTAAAAGATGGGCAAAGAAAGTTCTCCATCAGGATATCAGGGAGTGCTTGCTCTGACTAAGGAGAGAGAGGAGCTATTTAGGCTAGAGGAAGGCACTGATTTACAGAAAGCGTGGAAATAAAGTAGGAATTAGAAGCAGGCTTCCAACAAGTGGGGTATTCCAGGTCTGGCACTGCACTTCCTGGTGAGGCAGCAGTAACAGCAACTGAAATGCTTATGCTCGTGCATTCACACAGGAATCTATCCCACAGGCCCAGCAGGAGGGCCCGGGTCAGCCCCTGTGTCCTCATCCTCTGGTTCGGCAGAGCTCAGGCACCACGCCAGCCATCTGCAGAGCAGCACCACCCCAGAGACACGTCCCAAAGTGTGGGAGGAACAAACATCCTGAAGAGAGAACGCTATTTTTGGGCTATGGTCCTTCCAAGTCCTAGCAAAGCCAGAAAAATGCTACAATTTTGAAGAGAGGCAGGGAGGCCACGCCAAGGCAGTGCATCTCCCACACACAGGACAACACGAAGTCAAGGCATGGCAAAGGCTGAGTGTTTGCAGCCCTGAGCCAGCCCCAAACTCTATGAAGCAATATTTCACTTGCATTCTCAGAAGCATCCAGAATCAACTGGCTTGGCTAGCCCAAGCCTGACTGCCTGCAATCACGGAAGTGTGGTTTTTTATATAACAGCATTTTTATGGACATTCGGTGTTACTGGAGATAGTCTCTGTCTGCTCAGGAGAGCCACAACATTGAGGTAATTGTCCTTCTGGGCTGCCTTCAGCTGGTGTGGTTGAGCAAACACTGGTGAGAAGCTTTCAGGGCTGAGCCTGCTTTGTGCTTGCACTGCCTGACTTTTCAAAAACACTTTTCTTTGTTGCTGTAGCCAGGAACTCCATGCTTTTTCTTCAGTAAATTGTGCTGTTGGCCTTTTAAGCTTTCTGTTGTTAAAAGTGAACTTTGCTGAACCTGGCAGGCAACAGGTTATTGTTTTCTCAGCGTGAGTGTTTCTAAATAAATTGGCATCACGGGCACAAAGTTCTGGGCAGCTACCAGCCAAGATCAATTTGAGAGTCTCAAAGGTTGGGACATATTTCCATTTCAACAGTTAAGAGCATCTACATCATCAGAGAAAAGGCAAGGACTGTTCTCTTCTGGGCTCCATGCATCAGGTGGGGTGCTTGGGGTGGGTGACTTGGCCAAGGGCAGCCTTGGAGGGAGGCTTTAGTCCCTAGGAAGATGAGGCTCTGCATGTTTGTTTGCTATGCATGTTTTCTCCATTACTGCATGATTCCAATGAAGAGTATTCTGCCACTCTTTGTTTTTTTTTTAATCACAAAGATATCTAGATCTCATTAAAGGAAGGTGTTCTCTCGTTTGTAAAAAAACAAACAACAAAGCCCTGATATTAAGTACTTTTTTTTTCCCAAATGAAAATAACTCCTGCGAGTCACTGTTGCTTTGGCGAGGTGGGACATCTAAGCACACCAAAGGTGTGACATGCCTTTGTCACCTCCATTCACAGCTTCCCAGGCAAGGAAACAAAAACCAGCATTTGTGGATGATCGCTGACCGCCATGGCTCAAATCCCCTCACTGCAGCTGCAGGAACCTTTCACACCTTCCATCAAAGGCAAGGCAATGCAACCTCATTTGGCATCTCAGAGAAGTCAGAGTGCTGTGCAGGCTGCCCCTGCTGTCAGAGATAAGTGCACGCCCCACTGGGGACCACAGCAGCGCTGCCACCGTGCCCATCCAGCCTCCCAGCTTAAGGAAGCGCCCACACTCAGCTCTCCCTGGACTGGCACCACGTAAACACTGGGATGGTTTCCTGGGCAGACCCATCAAGAAAGGAAATATCAAAGCCATGTGTAATATTTTAAAATTAGTTTTCTTTTTTTTTTCTTTTATTTTTTTTAATGCGTCTGGTGGTGTAAGACTTGCTGAAATGGCATTTTATTTCCTGAATGCAGCAGTCCCGTGTTGTGTCTGGATGCAGATCCACATAGGAGGCAAGCAGCCCAGGATGGCAGGGACATGAATCCTCGATTTTGGGCTAAGCCTTGTGGTGTCTGTCATTTTTCAGCTGGTTGTTTTATCTCTCTGTACTCTGGGAAGGGTATCTTGACACAGACAGTTTGCAGAGCCATTTCAGCTGTTCAGACAGCTCAGCCACAATATGTTGCCTCAAATTGTTCTGTCAAGCACATGCATCAGCTGTATTTGTTTGCCTTGAAGCTGTGAAAACCAGAGACCCTCCTGAGAAAATTTAGCTTCTACATAGAAATAAAGAGTTTGACAATGCTCTCAAATGTACAAATGCCACACAAGGCAGTGAGCTGCAAACCTGTGAAGCTCTTCGGACTTTAGATTATAGCATTAGCTACTGCAGTCTCAAAGCCTTGACATCTAGAAGCTGCAGCCAAAAAGGGCTGTGTTGTCCTTCCAAGATCTAGGCACTCCCTGGAGCTGCAGTGGCTCAGGGATGGGTGCTGAGGTCCGTGGGGGCTCAGGGGTGCAGGAGCTGGTGCCCAGGTGAGGCAGGGACACACAGCAGGGCACAGCCAGACCTCCAGCTTGGACTGATGGGACATTTCTGTGGGTGCTCAGTGGCATGAGCATGGGGAGGGCAGCGGCAGGGGCTGGTGTTGGCTGGCACGTGCCCTGGGGGACACGGATCTGGTCAGTGTAGCAGCACCAGGCCATGGTCACAATGCCACGAGGCACAAGGTGATGTTACCCCTCAGTCACGCCAGAGCCCAATAATGGAGCAAAGGTGTGACACTCTGCTCAGCAGTACAGAAAGGACAAGGCTCCTCTTCCTTATGGTGGCAGAGCCATTATCCCCCCTATTTAATCTTCATGCACTAAATACCGAATTTGGAGGCACCGAGGCTGCACCTGCTGTCCACGTCCTCTGCATCCAAGCACAGATGCTGACACCCAGTGGCCATGGAATTTCTAGCGGCTGTACAAGATGGAAAATTTCAGCAGAGATGCCTCAGCCGGTGAGATACAACATCCACCTCTTCATTTCCTCCAGTGCAAGTGGAGTAAAGAGTTCCTGAGAGATCACAGAATGGATAAGTCTGGAAGGGAATGCTGGAGCTCATCTTGTTCAACCCCCTCTCAAGCAGGGTCCCCCACGTGCTCTGTAGCCAGGATTGTGTCCAGACAGCTTTGAATATCTCCAGAGGAGACTCCACAACCTCTCTGAGCAGCCTGTTCCAGTGCTCTGTCTCCCTCACAGTAAAGAAGTTCCTCCTCCTGTTCAGGTGGAAGTTCCCATGTTCCTGTGCAAGGCGCCAGCCTTGCTTTATGTTTTGCAGCCATTGGCAAGTTATAGTAGTTGAAACACTTGTATTGAGAGGCTAGTCAGAAAAATTTAAAAATATGAGGATGGATATGAGGAAACAGAATGTAAACTGATTTTCAAATTATTCTCCTGCTGGTAGCTTGAAAATATACTTCAGTGAGAGAAGAAGGGCGATTTTTGAGTTCAGAGACCTTGGCGTTCATCTTGCCTGTTTTGCTACTTTGCAAAAGCAGTTAGAATATGACAGACTAAATTGATTTTGCATTTCCTTGCAGCATGCACAGGATCGTGCTTTTCTATGTGTGACAAGTATTGACATTCTCTAGGGAGAAAAAAAGCTGTGTAGGAAAATTTGGGTTTATTCTCCAACAAATGGCTCCAAGACTTTATCAGTCAAAGACAAAAAGAAGACTAAACTCATGGGTATGCTAAGACAAAGACATGTCTCACCAGACATGTGGAGCTTAGATGGTAAAAATACGTGGAACCCAGATATGAGCTGGGAACAGTAAGAGCAGAGCATGCCAAAGGAGGGATTTCAAAAGTGCTTTACTAAAAATATTCATTATGGACTATAGCAGATTAATTAAAACACTCTAATGAGACTACTGTGTGAAAGAAATACATTCTATAAACACGGGATTAAAAAAAACCCTACTGAAATTCTCATAGCGAGGTTCAGGGTGTTAGGAAGGCGAGTGGCCATCTATTAGGAATAAATTTTGCAAATGCTGCAGATGTGATGCTGTGAGAGAGCAGGTGGGAGGTGTTTTGCTGCTGCAGTGAGGACCCTCTGCAGGGATGAGTTTGGGGAGCAGGGAGCCCTGCACTGGGGCCAAGCCCAGCTTTTCTCACCTAAATGCTCCTGTGAAGCTGCAGCGTACAGATACCATAAGTAGATGTACTTAATTTATCACTCTGTTACTAGGCAGGTTTCTAGGCAGGCTTCAGCCTAACTTTTATATTTTGTGGTTACTGAAATAGCTCTGATCTTTTTTGGGGTGAGTTCTAGCTGTGGAGGTACACCAGCCTTTCCTGTGCTATCTCTTACGTGCACCCATGCACTTTAACTCTTCTTCCCTTCTTCCCCTTTTTTTTGGGTAAAAATAGACTAGAGGCTTTATCCTGGTTTAAACCCATCCAGCAGGCTGGGGCTGCTGCAGTATTTGTCCCAATCCAAATGCCTGTGCCCAGCATTCCCACCTGCTAAAGTAGGTGAGATCACACCAGATGTACCCAGGACAACAGGCTGGGCTCTGGCTGCCTGCCCTACTTTTCCCCTTGGGGACATTCACAATGCACTCACGTGTTTTTAGTAGACATTTGAACTGTTTAAGAGGCTGGCAGAACATCAGAGGCCTGATGGCAGTTCTGAAAATCCATGCCCAGTGCTTGCTCACGGGTACTTTTCAAAGTAAAGCCATCCCAGGGTGGCTGCCCAGAAGCCCCAGGAGACAGTAGAGGCAGAAGTTGTGTCTCAGCAGAATTACAGCAACCATGAAACTTCATTTCTGCTTCAGTCTGTGCATAGACCATTTTTTTCCTGGTTCTTTCCTCCTTAGGTTGCTCCCCAAATTACATTGGGCTGTTGCCCATTTAGCAATGGAAGCAGCTGATAGTGATTGAATAATTTTGCAGTTGGATGTGTAAGATGGCACTTGCTGCGTTGTTTTGTTCCTGATTGGATTAGTGTGGCTCTTTACGTAGCTGATTGACACAAACTTGATTTTCTCTCTGAGCTTCCACTGTTCATTAGAAATTCCCACTTTGAATTAATGCTCCTGCAAGAAAATACATTTTCAGGGTTGCTCAGATGAAATGAAACCACACTAAACCCCTGTGTTTGCCTTGGTTAGTTCTTCAACCAAAAAACCCAGAATGGGCTTGGAAAAGGGTATCTCATCCAGTGATGATTTTTAAATTTTTTTTTTTCTATCATCATCATAGGGGATGGTTCCTAAAAAATCGGTCAGCAATTTCATCAGCTGAATACACGGTGTTGAGAAACATCAGGTGTGCTTCATTGAATTCTGGTGCCAATGTCCACTTCCTAGAGAAATCCCCATGTCACATTTGCTGGATAACCCTCACTTCTCCTCTGAATCATCTGTCCTTTGCAGTAGCTGTGGTCATGCCTCTTTATAGCAAAAGTTTCTCTCAAAGCCTCTCTGCTTGAGCTTTTCAACACACAAGGCATATCAGCTAATGGAATAACTAGCTCAGGTGGCTCCTGTTCAGCATTTAGATGCTCTCAGCAGGCTGAGTGTTTGGGGACAGGGGAGACCTGGTGAGAGCAACGTGGGGCACAGGGGCTGGATCCCGGTGTTTGCATGCATCTAGCATTGTGCGTGAGGTGCTGCCCTTCAGTGTGTGCCCTGCTGACAGATTTCTGGAGTCCTCACAAAAGAAAAAACCCAAACAAACCCGCAGAGCAACACATTATCTTTATTCACGGCAGTTTCCATTGCCTCTTTTTTCTCCCTTGTCCTGTTATCAGAAACACCTTGCTTCAGAGTCAGTTTAGATCTCTCCCAGTTTTCCTGCAGTCAGTTTAAACCCCTCCAGTTTTCCTGGGCCCGTTAAGGAGTGGGGTTGCAATGCCTGCCTTCACAAATGGCAGCAGGCAGGGAAGAGCTGCTCAGGCTGCAGAAAGCTCGGGGCTCCTCGGCTGTCCTTGGGATGGTGTTCCACGAGCAGCACAGCAGGCACAGGCAGAGTCAGCATCCCACAGACGTGTGCAATGGCTTTCCTGCAGGGGATCTGAAAGGGGCACAGACTGTTATTCCCAACACCGAGAGAGCTGAGGACGTGCTCCAGCATCCCTGTCAGACACTGCCACATCCCAGTGGCAATGCAGGAAGCATTTGCTTTCCACAGATTTCTCACTAGCATCTACACTTTGTTTGAGTTTCACAAACCAAAACATTTGGAAGGCGGATGCAAAGCAGAGATGAAGGAGTGTTTGTCTGGGACTCCATGCATTTGACTGCCAAACAGGTGTCAGTTCATCTCTGGGGACCACACAAAGGTATTTCTAGAGCCCATTCTCCCTCATGAGTGATGCCTTAAAAGGCATATTAGAAAAGCTTCCTGCTTGCTCATGCTACATGGCCATCAGGAAAAGATAATCATTATCAGTACTGGGGGATCAGTTCTCTCCAAGTGACCCCTCAGACCTGAAGAAATTATCGTCAGTAAAAACTGACAAATTCATCCACTGCATCTGCTTTCCCCTCGTGCCATCACTGACATGAGTGTAAACAGCTGGGATGAGAGTGCCTAGAGAAGGAGGATTTAGCCTACTAAAATGGCACTGCTTTAACACAGCTAGGACAAATCTCTGCTCTTGAGTGGTTTGGGGCATAATAATAGCTTTATTTATGCTGCTGTGCATGCAAGCAACTGCTGCATTTAGCAGAAGCAGGCTGAGCTCTTATAAGCAGTATTTGAGTCTCTGCGGTGAGTTTATGGGTTACTGTGGGGGCATTTCATATCAGAAACAGACACACTCAGGAAGGTTGTTTACTGAAAATAAACTATTGTTTGGTGTCCATTCTTAGAGCATCTATTAACGTTTAGCCCTTAGACATTTAATGCAATGTTTCAGTTATAACTGCAGTTATAAATAGTTACAGACAACAACATAAAAGCACATGGCTTGGACAGGCTGCCTTGGTGCTTACCTTTTCTTGCACTGGCCAATCAACATAAATATTATGAGGCTAAATGACAGACTCAGGATGACTGGGATGAGGATAAATAGCTGCTTGTCCTCTTTTCTGGACACTGAAAAGATAAATGACAGGAAATAAGAAGATGGTAGAACGGATTATATTACCTCCTAGAAAGCTTGGTCTCAGATGCAAACTCATCGTGCCCGTATTACCCTACATTTTATTTATTTGTTTGTTTGTTTGTTTGTTAGAGGTATATGTTACTGGGTGGGGTAACATCCTCCTTCAGGGTAATATACATCTTCTGCACATAGATGCAGTCACTGCTGTGTGCCTCTCCCCTGCCATCTGCACCTTGCAGCAGAGCCAGTGCACACAAGGACAGCCTGAGAGAGCCTACAGCGCCCACAGGAACTGGTCTGGGGGGCAAGACAGCCAGCAGGATGCCCTGTGGACAGACTGCGAGTACCCCGTGCCCTCCCTTGCTCAGCAGTCACTCCTCCATCCCAGCTGTCCCCGTGCAGCAGGGAAAGGTGCTGCTGCAGAAGCATTAATATTTTGGGCTTGCCTGCTAAGTGCACTGGAGACGCAAAGCTGTAGGGATGGCTGTGCTGGAGCGGGTTGAAGGTGTAACTAAGCCAGCACCCAACCTCCAGTGCTGGACACCAGCTGATCCCCAGGGCAGCCATCAGCACTTGCACCCAAACAGGTTTTACAAAGGATGTAAAAGAAGCACTGTTTACTTTGAGTTCCATACCGGAGAAACAGTCCTGCGTCCATTCACTCCAAAAGCCCTGGTCAGCACAAAAAATGTTTGTTCTCCCCCTGACACGAACACATGAAACGTGGCTTTGATTTTCTCTGGAAATTGTTAAAGCAGTTTCCATTTGGGTCGTCACAAACTGAGAAAGAAATCAGAAAGAAGAAATATCAAGGAATCACGTGCCACCACCAGGATCTGTCTGGTGTGTCCTGATGTTCCTGCACACTGTCCAAGCTCTGTAAACCTTTGGATTATCTTTTGGCAGTTTCAAATGATTTCATAATAGTTTTGTACAAGCTAATGCAAATACCATGACTATGAACACAAATCGACCAAAAATGCTTTCTGGAGGTGTCATCATGTATGTTGCCATTTATGCCTGTTAATTTATGGAATCTTTCTTTTAATTACCTAAGAAGATTCATGTGTGGAATAGGGCAATTAAAAAAAATATATCCCCTATGATTAATTAGTCCTTTTCATTTTTGCTGTCCAAACTGCACCTTGATTATGTACAAGAAAAAAGCACCATGCATAAAAGATGTGTTCTGTCCCAGGCCACTTCTGAGATACTAGAATTATAGTTTTGTTGGTCCAAATTGTGCCACCCTATTCAGGTAAACAAAGCACAGCAACCTTTAAATTTCCTCGATGACAGTTTTCTGAGATAACAGGCAGGAGGTCCGAGGAAACGCTCACTTGGAGCCTCCTGCTGGGATCTGTTCTTGCTAAAGCAAGGCTGCAGCTGGAGGTCAGGGGGTTAAGGAGGAACATGTGCAGTGCAGCAGCCGGTCAGCGATTTCCACCGGCAGCGCCGGCCGGGACCGCGCACAGCCCGTGCCCGGGGAAACTCACACCCTGCTGAGCCCGTGCCCAG